>CAIGQW010042275.1:1500994-1563296 GCA_903798125.1 Danio choprae
GTGGGGTTAAGGAGATCCTCAAAGTATTCCTTCCACCGTCCGACAACATCCCCAGTCGAGGTCAACAGCTCCCCACTTCCACTGTAAACAGTGTTGATGTGGAGCTGTTTTCCCCTCCTGAGGCGCCGGACGGTTTGCCAGAATTTCTTTGGGGCCGACCGATAGTCTTCCTCCGTGGTCTCCCCGAACTCTTCCCAGGCCCGAGTTTTTGCTTCCGCTACCGCCCGGGCTGCAGCACGCTTGGCCCGTCGGTACCCATCATCTGCCTCGCGAGTCCTGCAAGGTTGAATGATCATTTCACGTGATCAAGTCCTTTGCATAATAATTATTTTATTATTTTATTATTAGACACTAGTGGTGTGACAAGATCTCATATGGCAAGATCACGCAAGATTAAATCGCGACGAGATTTCTCGTTGAGGTGAAAAGTTGTCTCATGATTTGTGATGTTATGATGGAGCATGAGGGTGAAACCCCTTTTTTTTTTTTACCGGAGTTCAGCGGCTACCGCGTTCAACACAGGCTACAGCTATACACATTATGGTAACCATGCAATTGAACAGCACTTCAAATATGCTTAAAATCATAACCGTCATAAACACAAATGGAATTAAGACATGTGAAGTATTCCTATTTTAGTCACAGTGCAGTACAAACATGTAAACACCGCAATCAAACTATTACCGTCTATTAGAAACTATTAGCCGCGTGAAACAGGAGAAGCCATATACGCACAGCTGTTTAACACTATTCTCTGCACCTACTGAGTGAGTAAAGGACCACAGACACACACACACACACACACACACACACACACGTTCGCGTGGGTTTCCTCCGGATGCTCCGGTTTTCCCCACAAGTCCAAAGACATGCGGTACAGGTGAGTTGGGAATGCTAAACTGTCCATAGTGTATGAGTGTGAATGAGTGTGTATGGATGGTTCCCAGATATGGGTTGCAGCTGGAATAATTGCAGCTGGATAAGTTGGCGGTTCATTCCGCTGTTGCGACCCCAGAATAATAAAGGGACTAAACCTAAAAGAAAATAAATGAATGAATGAATGAATACAAATTTTCCATTGATATATTAGCAAATATTTTGCTAATATTTAAAATTCATTCTTCATTCATTCATTTTCTTTTCGGCTTAGTCCCTTTATTAATCAGTGGTCGCCACAGTGGAATGAACTGCCGACTTATCCAGCATATGTTTTATGCAGCGGATGCCCTTCCAGCTGCAACACATCACTGGGAAACACCCATACAATCATTCACACACATACACTACGAATTTAACTTACCCGATTCACCTATAGCGCATGTCTTTGGACTGTGGAGGAAACTGGAGCACCCGAAGAAAACCCACACAAACACGGGGAGAACATGAAAACTCCACAAAGAGATGCCAACTGACCCAGCCGAGGCTCGAACCAGCAACCTTCTTGCTGTGAGGCGACAGCTCTACACACTGCGCCACCGTGACACGGTGCACATCATTTACATGGGACAATGTTTTTGTTTTGCATCTTTTATGAAAGCTTGATGCTTGTTATGCACTGCTAATATATGGGACAAACAGGCTACTGAACTATCTCTTTAACCTATTTGTTACTGAAACCATTCATGATGGTTTTAAGCCCAAAGCTTACATTACAAGAATATAGTTTCATGAAAAACAAAAACTCGAGTTTAAACTATCATTTCCAACAAGGGAAGCCAGGAGCTCTCACAAGGATGCTGAAGACATTAATCCTATACTAGTAGTTCACCAAAAAACGATAACTGTCATCATTTATGCACCCTCACATTTTTCCTAATCTGCATGATTTACTGTGATCAACATTTGAAGTGGATTAAAACAGTTTTCAAAATTGTTCTAATGCTGATAATACACTGGGCAACTTTTTAAACAATGTTGCTGTGCAGCTTTGGAAAATGATGCCGTCAATGGGCAATCAGGTGAGACACAGGTCAACCAATTAGGCCAATGGGATACAGATAAAACCTTGTTGCCCATTCTCAATAATAAAGTAGCCAAGCAACAATACTCTCCATTATTGCCCAGCAACATTGCTCAAAAGCTTGCCCTGTGTATCATCAGAATAAGACAAGAATGGGTATGTTCAATAGTTTAAGGACAACTTTGATGAAAGATCCACATTCAAATGTTGACTACTGTACAATACAACATTATATAAATATTGAAAAAAAACATGGTAGTTCTAAGTACGCCTATCTTCCTTGGCAAGAGTGAAACACATTTCAATCAACATCTCTTTTTATAGATGCTTTCACTTTTTTCCAATTACAAACATCTGCTTAAAATGCTGTGAATGTATTGCTTTTGCCTTTACTCCCACAGTAAAGCGTAAACCTGCGAACAGATCATTCACTTTAATTAGCGAAAGTTTACATGCAGCATGATTCATGTTTGGGAGTTCAACATCACCATCAACTGCTCTCTTGACTGTTTGCTGTTTGAAATTACCAGAGCTGGCAGGCAGTTCAGAGCAGCTGTGTGTCTATGACTAATACCACAGACACAAACAGCGGAGCGGCGGAAACATTTCTCTTCCGTGCTCCCCACATTATGAGGCCTCTTCACCAATTCAAGAGTCTAATCTAATTTCCCTCAGACTTGCAGAGCGTGAACAAGCCGCTGTGAAGCTTGGCATCTGAAGACGGTCTGCGACAAAGGCTCTGAGAATAAACATGTACGAGTGCGTCTGCATGTCTTGTCATCAGTGGCCATTGATCTGTGTGTTCCTGGTATGAAAGTGGCTGAAAGTTCCATGAAAAGTTTTGCTTCTAGCAGCGATCAATGTGCCGGAAGAGTCCTTTAGTGGCCCCTAGCTGTTGCAAAGTTCCCTACAAGCATGAACAGAAATTTACTCCAAAGATCAGAAATGCATGAAAAGCTTTTGGTCAAAACTAGAATATGTATGGCAAGCAGTTTTAACATATAAATCAGTCCGATAAATGTTTCCGCTGTCTCTTTTATTCCTGTTTATGTAAAGCACTTTGAATTGCCACTGTGTACGAAATGTGCTATATAAATAAACTTGCCTTGCCTTGCCTAGTATCCATTTTTATCTTACCTTTTTTTAGATCTTAGTATCTTTTCCATTACGTATACGAACTGATTGTATTTAAACTTCTACTAGTGCTTATTCTTTAGGTACTAGTGCTTATTCACTATACGCTTGTTCTTATTAATTAGATACAAGTACTATTATCAAATATTTGTATCATTAGATAAAGGTCAAAGTTAAAAGTTAAAGGAAGGACTTCTCTGTTTTTAAAAACAGAGTTAAATAGTTCTTTAACTCTTTAATTGTTAAACAGTCTCTTCTTCTGGTGCAACAATCAAGGAACCATGGGTGCAGCAGGAGCAATGATATTACGCAATGCCTGAAAATTGGCTAATTTCCCAAATAGATCATTTGCAAGCAGGTGGTCACGTTGGTCATACTGACGGAAGTTCAGGCGCCAAGTAATATTGTACACTTTGTCAGTCTTAGTATGCGATGTAACTACAGCTATCTAATCCGATTTAATTATCTATGCTAAGCTAAGCTAAAAGTGCTCCTGCCAGACCTCTACTTAACTCTAGGGGAGTTGTAAAATGAGCCTATTTTGATATATTTATAATGAGTGTTTCTTGAAGGACAACAAAATACATTTGTTACTAGTTTGTTACTGTAATAGCAGACTAGTTGCTAGTCACTAATGAAATAAGAACTAATATCTAATGAATGAGTACTAATATTTAGGCACTAGTGTTTAATGAACAAATAGGCCTATTATCATATACCATATCATATATACTAATTAATAACTACCTAAAATATAACCAATCAAATCAAAAATAGGTACTAGTAGCATGAAAACTGATACTAGTAAAGTTTATATATTAAATGTTAAAACAGCTTGCCATAGAATAAGCACATTTTTGATCTATTTACCTCGCAATTTGCTTCCAACATGGATTCTGTAATGCGATGAGACGTGAATACAACAGCAGAATGAAAGAATACTCCAATCAATTTCTTCAAATGCCCACAGCTATTTTACTTGTGTCTTACCATGATAGATCCGTGTACAAGCACACCTGCGACCCTGGCACTTGATATTCCATGTCACAGCATCTCAATATTACCTGCTGCCGTCTAAAAAACAGAAATGTGGGCTTGCTCATATCGCACAATTTGATATTTTCTATCCTGAACATGCAACTTCCAACTGAACTTTTCATGCCTGGCCTCCACAGACTGAGATTTAGCACAGATCTCTTCTGCATCCATTGCCATAGTAACAAAGTCTACCCCAATTACAAGTCAAACACTCCCCTGCTTTGAGAAGGTTTACACTTAGATATCCTCTAATAAGGTCGGATGTGGATATTATGAATATTTGTTCTCATATTTCTCATTTCTCTATGGCAGAGCCCCCATTTTGTAAAAGCAGAAGGCTGGTGATCAGGGACAGAATCAGTTCCGGTAATGGATGAAGTGTGGCTGGAAAAAAGGCCCTTTAGGACCCGGTATGTTACATCACTGCTAATAGCTTCTGCCCTTATGGCAAACGAAATTAAGAGCACATTAATTAGGCACATTCATTAACTGAACCAGGTAACTCAGGAGTCTCTTCATAGAAGTACAATTTAGCCAATCAATAATTCAGAGGTTGTTACTTCATAACGTCTACATCATGTCCTCAGCCATTGTATTTTCTCTTAAAATCTGAACACTAAAATGACTTTATTATAAAACCTAAATCAGATTTATGTGGAGGAAAACAGCAGGTACTTTAGTCCCAAAAGAATAAATTGTAATGACTCATTAAATGCTGTAGTTTGAGTGTTTGCTTAAGAACCGTGACTCCTGGCTCAAAAATATTGAGCAATCAGAATACGACTGCAGCTAAAAACAAGAAAATTATTCTTTAATACAATGCTTCAAAAGGATGCAAAGTCTATCTTCTCCCAATCAAATATTTATATATTTAATAACAAAGGAATATGCATCAGTGGGAGCGATTACAGATTACGTGCAACAATCAAAGAACTGTTTTTAACTTATCTTACATGAGGGCCTATTATGCAAAACAATAGAGTTGTGAATCTTTCTACATCTCTAGGGGCTGAAAACACAAGTAAGTATTTTGAATTGTTAGCAGAGAGAACATCCCAGGGCTTTCCTGGATAGCAAGGAGGCAGCTGAGTGTATGGATAAAAATGCAGGGGTTTGGAAATCCAAGAACTAGCATGAAAAAAAGATGAGGGCACTCTGGGACTTTTCACTGTTCACTGTATTAGGGTCTAATGAAACATTCTCACCACTACGAAAAGTCAGTAAAAATGTAGCTCCATGTACTGTTAATATGAAGGAAGTTTACATTTTTATTTTATTAATAGGCATTTCAGTGATATATTTTGTTTGATGCCTTACATGTTGTATTTTAGGTTTACAGTAGAGTTGTCAAATGTGAAATTATACCAATCGGTACTGAAATTTTTAAAACATCCATTTCTTAAACACAGATGATTGGCCATTTGGATTCGTGTGCTCAACAGATATGACTGTGATTGGCACTAATGATCATTGCTTTACCGCTCTTCACCAAAGCACAACCACAAAATACATGGATACTGGAGCATTTGAAAACCATGTCTATTAGCGGATCGCCCATACAGTATATCTGCTCATAGACAGGCTTTCAAACACTCCAGAGTATATCCTTATATCATTAGAGCCAATCACAGTCAAGTCTGTTGAGCACGTGAACACAATGACCAATCAGCTGCGTTTAAGAATCTGCTTAACAGCAGTCAAATGTTAGGAAAGAAAATTGGTGTTTATAAAGTTGGCGTTTTTAAAATAGTCTGTACTTTTGACAAACCCTAACTGGCATCAGCACAAAAGAAAGGCTTAATTTCTGAGGTTAGAAAGGTTAAAAAGCAGGGACTTGGATGGCATCTGTTTTGTTAAATGATTTGTCCTCCCAATCACGCTCATCTTAAGCGATGAGCACAGGAATATTCATGGCAGCGACTGTCGCTGGGAGGCAATGAAGGGCCCTTCTGTCTTTCATTACATGCACAACAATGAATTCATTGGAATTATCATGGAAGCATGACCTTCACTTTCACCCCAGTGTTCATTACCGGCAGAGCCAGGGCCCATGCCCAGAGATTATTTCACACTGTATAAGAGAGCAAGCCAAAGTGGAGCGCACAGACCCCATCAAGAGGTGGTGGGTTGCGAAAAATGAATATGAAATGCAAAGGCAATTTCCTTTCGGCCAGATGGGTGACTTGGTATTCCTGACGAATGTTAGGAGATCAAGAAGTCCTATTAGCGCACTCTGATAACAACCCGGTGCATGAGAGGGAGGGGTTGACATTGTGCCAAGGCTCTGTTACAAAGAAAGCCTTCAGACAGAGTATACATTTGCTCTAAATGTTTGTTTATCTGTTCTTTCATGGAAAGGTACAGCTAGCATTTTTACAACAAAAAAAAAAAGAAAAAAGAAAAAAGAAGAGCTTTTGCCAGGATATTGACAATAAAATTCGTGTCTGAGCAAAGACTGACTTGAAAGTCGATATTCATTTAATATGGCATTGGTTGGTTGCTTGAACTGGGCTTCTAGAGCCAAGGTGATATCTATCAAATGCCAAGAGGAATATAAACTGTAGGAGGAGGGGTAGGGTTAAAAAAAAAAAAAAAAAAGCCAGATTGAGGGACACGGGCAACAGAGGGCCTTTCATGGACAGACTTCCAGACGGAAGCCATTCCCCATCTCTTTAGAAAGTGTAATGAAGGGAGACTGAATCAAAGAGGTCCAATATTATGCCTGACCAAATGGATTGCCTTTGCACTGAACAAACTGGGGATGAAGATGTGGTGTACTTAGAAATAGTGTTCTTTTTCCTCATGATTTTCCACTGCTGCTTGGGCCTCTGGACACTCGGTGAAGTCATAATCACCGTCTCTCCACCTAATCGTTGTTGAAACTTAATTTAACGTCATTTTTTGCTTACTTCTGAGATCATACTGTACTTTTACAAGTAGTATTTCTAATGCAAGACCGCTACAAGATAGTACAACCGCTACAAGGTAGTTGAAATTTATGCAACTAGTCATACCGTGTCTCACAAGTTCATCTTCAATGTGCATGCGATGTGAGTTGCTGTGATCTGCTAGTCTTGTTTTCTTTACTTTTTCCTTTTATTTTCTACTCTTTCTTTCAGTACTCCTATGTACAGCACTTTGGTCGACTTTATGTTTTTAAATGTGTTTTATAAATAAGTATTGAATTGTATGATCTGGCATTTTGTCACAGACTTAAAGTTACAGTTTGTTTAACAATGTAATTGCTCAGTGTATTAGTAACCACCTTTTTTTTCAGCAGAGTTGGTTTCAGAAGTGTTTTGCCATTATGTTTTCTTTTAGGGATTTTTTGAATATTTTTTTTAAAGGTTACAAATCAATGAACAAAAATTTAACTACAAGGTGAATCACAATATTACATCTATTTAAAGCAAAATATGTGTAAATCAGACAAAGCAGAAGCATATGAAAAATCAGACGAAATGTCAAGGGTACAAGACTAAGGTTGTTTATTTAACAAAACAACAAAATTGCTTTAATGAAGGAACCATTGCAAATGCCAAACAAGTTTAAATGGAATAAATAAAAACAGAAATACAGCTATTTATTTACAGTTGTTGATTTTGTTCATAGGAAATAACACATTTCAATATATTTTGCTTTGACAAAATATGCATGTATGCATTTACCCTGATTTATCATGTATTCTTTACCTGACCAGATGTCTTTAACTTTTGCGCTCACAACAGGTCTATCTTTAAAAGTTTGCAATTTCTTTTTTACTATGGAGGAAATGAATGGTATTCAAAGGTGCCCTCTTTTGTTGGTACTAGAGGCATGGTAACAAAAAAGCTTTTCCACAAGCAAAGGTAAAAAAAAAAGTGCACAGTGCCATAACAGCATAACACTATAAAAAGTACTGATATAATAATATCTAAAAGCATTTATTTCAATGAAAATCCATTAAACATGAAGTGTCACAAAGTGAATTTCCAATTTACAGTAAATTATAAGATGACTTGATCTCAAATATAAAAACTTTACATTTAACAGCATATTACTGTAAAATTATAGCCCATCGGCAGCTATAGTTGCCGAAGTTAATAGTTGCCATTTTCCTTTTATAAGTAATTTTCTACATGTTATCCATGTTTAATTTCTCAATGACAAGCAAGCAAACAACCAAATAAAAGATTTCAAGAAAGAAAAAGAGGAATTGATTTACTTCCTATCACATGAGGCCTTCAACTTCCTACCCCTACTTCCAGGATGCAAAATGGAGGCAAACCCTCCCAAATAAAGACTTTCATTGTACTAAAAAATATTTTACGTTCACAAATGTATATCAAAATAATCTTCAAGGTCTCTAGATTCATCCAAATAAAACAAATCTTTCAAGAGATCTATAGTTTTTTGCATACTTTGTCAAAAGTTCAAGCAGCAACTATAGTTGCCGGTGGGCAAATACCTTGTAGGTACATAAATCATGGGGAATTAGGGAATAATGTGTTAAATCCCACATTTGAATTTTCCAGTTTATATTAATTAGGGCACACATTAAAAGTTGAAGTTTTAGCATTTTTACAGTCTTTTACCATGAATTACTAAATGTTTTTTTGCAACAAAAAAAATCATGATGAAGTTCATAATTTACAGTTTATAACTTTGATTTCATCCTTAGAATCAATCTAAATCTGTTAAAATCAAATACTATTAGATTTATTCAGTTAAAAGATATGAATATGGTATAAATATATCTTGCTGTAAACAAAAGTCAGATCCAATTAGTTAAATTCTATGAGGTTTACTTAAGGGCCTCACAGTGGTGCAGTGGGTAGCACGATCGCCTCACAGCAAGAAGGTCGCTGGTTCGAGCCTCGGCTGGGTCAGTTGGCATTTCTGTGTGGAGTTTGCATGTTTTCCCCGTGTTGGCGTGGGTTTCCTCCGGGTGCTCCGGTTTCCCTCACAAGTCCAAAGACGTGCTACAGGTGAACTGGGTAAGTTAAATTGTCCATAATGAGTGTGTGGATGTTTCCCAGTGATAGGTTGCAGCTGGAAGGGCATCCGCTGCGTAAAACATATGCTGGATAAGTTGGCGGTTCATTCCGCTGTGGCGACCCCAGATTAATAAAGGGACTAAGCCGAAAGGAAAATGAATGAATGGTTGACTTAATATTCAGGGGCAAAATTGACACAGCTCCATACTCCACACAATAGATTAATAAATAAGAAGCATTTAAAACACATTGGATTTACTGATATTATTTCATAAATCTTGTTCTTATGTTTCATTTATATTCCTATGATTATGTTAACAAATTTCAGATCACAAAACAATTCAAATGTTCAATTATGTTAAAAGTATGTAATCCAAATGGATGGAAATTGTATATGCATTCAGAATACACAAATCTTATTTGTTAGGCCTAAATACTTATTTAATTGTCCTTTTGCCAATACATAATTAATCAATCAATAGTGCCCACATTTGGGGCCTACTTATTTTATTGCATGAACCAAAGCGTTAAGCATGAAGCATTCTTCAAAATACTCTAATTTTGTTCAACAACTCTATTGTGACATGTAAATAATGGCAGAAAGGGCATTTGAACTGTGTTTTTAAACGGCCCCTCATCATAATGTGTACTTGGCATAATAAAATATGAGTGTGTATTTGAGATTGGTTTGGTCACCCTTGTGAATCTGTTAATAAACTAGAATCTATAAATGACATAAATAGGTAATATATTTTACAATATTTCTACAATCTGATAGCAGCTGTATTTACTCTCCTATGCAGACAGATATTGATTGGCAAATGGGAGAGGTTGCGTCACTGCACGACTTCTCACTGAGAAAATGAGGCTGATGAAGTTGTCCTGGATTATCCCGGCTCACCCCTGTCGTCTGCTGAAGACAAAGTGCACAGACATACTGGCAAGTGATAAACAGTATGGCTGTTTGCAAAAGTCTAACGGAGTGTGATCATCTGCATTATCAGATAAACACCGGCAGAAAGCTGTGAATGCCTTCCGGGCAGACAGTGAAAGTGCTAGACTGAAGGACAGTTCAGGCTTGGGTTTTTTTGTGCAAAAATCAATGCTATTTTGCAACTGATTGATACTAGGTCATTCAAGGCAACAGGTGCCTTTATGAATTTTGTAAGATGATTTTTGACTATTTTTGCTCCTAAAAAATGCTCTTAAAAAATCATCTTGAGGCTTGTAATTTTCAGATATTTTATGTGATTATTAAAAATAATGTGCACTTTTTCTTAAAAAAAATTATTTTGGATTCATTCTTTTGAAAACAAAATTGAGCACGTTTCACTAATAAAATTAAGAGACAGTTTTAACTTTGGTGCATTTATTAGGTTTGATTTAAGGAACCAATTAAAGCTAATAAAATTGAGAAGAGAAGGCTTCCTGTTTATTAAGATAATTGGCTCAATTATAGTATAATTATAGTTTTGACTGAGACACCTGCATTTGAATCTCAACAACAATTCCATTAATAATGTAGTAATTTTTTTCATTATTCAAGTAGTCTTAGCTAAATAAAAAAAACAATGCATAAGCAGAAAGCACATGTTTACAGTGTATCAGATAATTTATAAAAATAATAATATTCACCCCAAAAGTTGTAAGAACTTTACCAATTTAAAAAATAAATAAATAAATAAATAAATAAATAAATAAATAAATAAATAAATAAATAAATAAATAAATAAATTCATAAATAAATAAATTCATATTGAACTTAAGCTTTGGTGTGATAATTTGAAAATGCTAATATTCCTATTATACAAATTAGGCATCTTAAACATGTAAATATAGTGTATCAAATACAAATAAAAT
Source organism: Danio choprae (assembly GCA_903798125.1). Lineage (NCBI taxonomy): Eukaryota > Metazoa > Chordata > Actinopteri > Cypriniformes > Danionidae > Danio > Danio choprae. Next base: position 1,511,963 of record CAIGQW010042275.1, read on the forward strand.
ACTTGCAATGATTTTACACAAATTAAGTCTATAAAACCAACTGTATAATAACTGCTTTGCTCTTTGTTCCTAAGTACCTTTGGGAAAATGCCTCTGCTAAATACATAAATGTAAACATTCTTGAGAAACACAAGTGGTGCCTGTTCTGTAGAAATGACCCTGTAATGATTTAGATCGTGTGATCCGCAGTGAAGTAATCCTTATGCTCTGCTTGAAACCATATGCAATCAAATCTCTTTAATGTCTCTGAAGTATATTACAGCAGTCTCTGTTCAAAACTGATACAAGTAATTGATTTAGTCCCTAACTGTCTCTGTGTGAGAAACACACGCTTCCCATGCTGGAGGTGGTAATGAAGGTGCTAACGACAAACCTTTATAACATCACATGTAACTAAAACCGCAGTGGAGAACATGTTATTGTGAGTATTTTAGGCGTTTTCCATTTCCTGGTGCTAATTGCAATTTTTGCAACTCTGTGTGCAGTAAGATTTCCCACGAGGCCCACAGAGTTACCACTTTAAAGATACATTAAATGGCATTCAATTAAAACTCCAGCACAATAAGAGCCATTTCAAAAGGGAGCCATTAAATTAAATCTGGTAAATGTCACTTTATTTACACCAAAGCACAAATCTCGGAATTAGTCATATCCTAATGGCATTGTGCTCTGAAGCAAAACAAAATTTTAAAAGACATGTAAATCAGGGTTGTGAGATAATAGTGTTTTTTCTCTTTTTCTGTGGATTATAATGAGAGTTTCAGTCAACAATGTCATATGACATGGTCGATTCGATGATGAATTTGGCATATTACTATGAAGTGTTGAAGCGACACCAATCACATTATCTCTCTCATATTACATTCATGACATACAAAAGCAGTGAACCCAGGGGCAGTCATTAACCATTATGCAGCCATTCATCATCCTGATTTTGCATTGACCAAATGGATTACAAATGTTCTCTCTGTTTGCATGCAAAGCGTTAACCTTCTCCTTGGCTGCTTCCTCCTCCTCAATGGCCTCAGTAAAATGGCAGCTTCGCAAGCCGTAATGATGTCACTGAAGTATCACTTGTCATTTTTAAGTGATGGCAAGAAGTCCCCACACAGTTCAAAGAAGACGGATGACTTTGCCATTACTGCAGCAATGCTAAAGGTCAAATCAAACTATCTGCACCATGAGACTGAAAATTTACACCAATAACATACAAGGTTAATGTTAGCTACAGTATGATAACACTTCTCAACTTAAAACTATAATTAAAAAAAAAAGGTGTGTAAATCATGGAAGCCGAATTTCCAGCATTCAATACTACATCGTCATATGATATACGATTTTTTGAAAGATGCAAATGCCAAGATGCCAATCACATGGCAGCAGCTCAATACATGTAAACATGAGGTCGAGAAGATCTGCTGAAGTCCAAACATCAAAATGATTTAAAGGGGACCTATTATGCCCCTTTTTACAAGATGTAAAATAAATCTCTGAAGTCCCTAGAGTGTACAAGAGAAGTTTCAGCTCAAAATATTCCACAATTAATGTTTTATAACTCTTTGGATCTGACCCTTTTAGGTGTTGATACATATTGTGACGTTTTGCTGACTGCCACTTTAAATTCAAATGAGATCATGCTCTTTTCAAAAGAGGGCAGAGCTACAAATGACTGTCCCTCAGCATAGCAGCATTTTCCAAACAGGACTAACGTTATCTCTGTAAAAAAACTGAAAATGTAAAGCATCACAGAAGAAGATTTATTGACTGATTTATAAACTGATTATCAAGTGTGATTATAAAAAAAGTAGAATTAATTTTTACCATTAGAGGCTGGTTATATTCAGACACTGTTGCCACACAACTGTTTAAACCACTTTTTTTTTTGCATAATGGGTCCCCTTTATGTTACTTTTAATGTGGCATGGTTGTCGGTGGCAGACAGGTTGTTCTGAGTATTTCAGAAACTGCAGATCGAGGTTTTCACACACAACCATCTGATGAGTTTAAAGAGAAAAAGGTTTCAATTTTGTCAGTGAAAATGCCTTTTTGATGCTAAAGATCATAGGAACAATATTTAAGCCACTAGAAACGGAGATATTCAAGTTTAAGTTTGTTTGGTGTACATTATTGTATTACAATCTAAAATCAGAAAAGTTAAGGTTATTAGTTACCATAACTTTATTACATGTCCAACCCTGATACTAAAGATCACGTCAGTGCCACTCCTGTCAGCTAAGAATAAGAAACTGAGGCTACAATTTGCATAGGCCCAGCCCACTTAGACAATAGACAATTGCAAAAAGGTTGCCTGGTCTGAAGAGCCTTAATTTCTGCTGCAACATTCAGATGGAGGGGCCAGAACTTGGCATGAACAGTGCGAAAGCATTGATCCTTCTCACCTTGTATCAACGGTTCAGCCTGGTGCTGGTTTAATGATGTGGGGATATTTTTGGCACACTTTGTGCCCCTTAGTACCAACTGAGAATTGTTTAAACACCAGAGCCTAAGCACCACTGCTGACCATTATTCCATCCCCTCATTGTGCCCAATCTTGATGACTAGCTACTTCCAGCTAAAAAAAAAAAATGACATTGCGATGTTTTGTTTCTCTGTATATATATTGTTTGCTCTATTTGTAAAGAATGATTAGGATGATTTCGTAGGACAGTGCATCTGCTTAAAATATAATAACAAATTACAAGCATAGATAAATCGAAAAAAACAAAGACACAAATAAAATAGAAAGTAGGGTTGTCACGATACTGAAATTCGTCACATCAATCAGCTGGTTTGTCTATAAGCTGACATACAAGCGATTACCTGATGAATCGCGGCTTTAAAACGCTCCAGTGTCCCTGTATCTGTGGTTATACTCAGTAACCAGTGGTGAGTTCGGTGAACTGATGATCTTCACGCCCAATCGCAGTCATTTCTGTTGAGAACGTGAACACAATGGCAAATCAGTGGTGTTTAAGAACTTGCTCAACATCGCTCGAATGTTATTGGGAAATGGACGTTTTATCGATTGGTACCGAATTACAGTATCGTGACACCCTAAAGTGCATTATGATTTTGTGGAGAGTCTAGCTGTATTCAGGTACAGAAATTAAATAATCAAATGTAAATATATAACTATAGTTCTCATTGCATTAAAAAAATTGATTTAAAACTAATTAATGTTAAAGCTACAAACGTTATAATTTCTTATACACGTATGGTTTCAATTAGCCTGAAATCGTGCAGTCACAGGCCTTAAAAACACATGCAAACAAAATAAATTTTCTCTGTATTAAGATTAAACTTCAAAATGACTCCACAAATGTTCTGAAGTGTGGTTTCTGGTCAACTATGTTCCCTACTTGACATTACAGATCCATTGCAGACTATTGCGGATTTGCACATTGCAATATCGATGCTAAAAAGATATATTAAGAATCCCCATCTCAAACTGGTTCCTTGAACACAACAGTGAGTTAGGTTCATTACTCTCAAAAAGTCTCCACAGTCACCAGATATCAATTCAATAAAGCACCTATGGGATGTGCTGGAATGGGGGACTCGTATCATGTGCAACAGACAAATCTGCAGTAATTGTGTTGTGAGATACTCCTTGGAAATATGGAACAAAAGGACCTTTTTAAAATCAAAGTCGTGAGAATAAAGGCTGTTCAGAAGTCAATATTGTATTTATTAATTTTTTTTCAAATTACCCCAAACAGTACAAATCAATAGTGAACAGTGAACATACAACTCTTCAGTATGTTTACATTATAAACATGGCAGCAAAGAGCAATTATTGACGCAAACAAAATGCAAATATGCAAGGGCATTATAGGGTGACACGGTGGCGCAGTGGGTAGCGCTTTCACCTCACAGCAAGAAGGTCGCTGGTTCGATGTCATGTTCGAATGTCAGTTGGTGTTTCTGTGGCTATGTTTTCCCAGTGTTGGCGTGGGATTCCTCCAAGTGCTCCGGTTTCCCCCACAGTCCAAAGACATGTGCTATAGGTGAATTGAATAAGCTAAATTGACCGTAGTGTGCGTGGGTGTGAATGTAATAGTGTATGGGTGTTTCCCAGAGCTGGGTTGCGTCTGGAAGGGCATCAGCTGTGTAAAACATATGCTGGATAAGTTGGCGTTCATTCTGCTGTGGCGACCCCTGATTAATAAAGGGACTTAGCCGAAAAGAAAATGAATGAATGAAGGGCATTATAAATTAAATGCACAAAAAGGATTTTCAAAGAAATAAAGTCATACAGACTGATAACCTGCGGGATATTAAACGCTTACATATGATTACATTTTAAAAACAGATGATCAATTTAACGGAACTGGGTATTTTTATTTTCTTAAAACAAAAAACATTATTCATATAGAACTGGATATCAATGAAAAGAACACTTAAAGCATAGAAAGACCGTGAGCTGCTCATGGTCCTTTCTTTCCACTTAAAGCAGTAACTTTAATTCATGTAGGTCATCTGTGACTTAGCTCGGTTTTTACAATGGTTAAAGGAAAGCACATATCTTCCAGCCACTGGTCCATCTGTCTTTGCTTCATTACCTCTGTCTAAGCTGAATTCCATCTTGGATATCTCCATTTTGACACTGCATAGCAAATACAGTCTGGGTTTGGAGAGTTCTAGCAAACTAGAATCCAAGGCAGGTTGCATGTCATGTCAACATTCTGTTTACCATTTGCCTTTATTACTTTTAGAATATGTTACATATGTATTCCTGTTCATTCATCCATTCATTTTCCTTCGGCTTAGTCCCTTTATTTATCAGGGGCCACCACAGCGGAATGAACTGCTAACTTATCCAGCATATGTTTTACGCAGCGGATGCCCTTCCAGCTGCAACCCAGTACTGGGAAACACCCATACACTCTCACATTTACACACATACACTACGACCAATTTAGCTTATTCAATTGACCTATATTGCATGTCTTTGAACTTGTGGGGAAAACCGGAGCATCCAGAGGAAACCCACACGAACACGGGGAGAACATGCAATCTGCACACTGAAATGCTAACTGACCCAGTCGAGGCTCGAACCAGCGACCTTCTTGCTGTGAGGGCACAGCGCTATCCACTGCGCCACCACGCCGCCCACAATTATACATGAATTATAAAATCAAAAAATTGAGTTATTTAGAAATTGCGTTCATTATAAATAAAACCTGAACATTTTATTTAATACATTTCTACCAAGTACTGATAGTGTGTAAGATTGTTTATTTAAACTTCAAACTCTGAAAATTTCCCCTCAAATCTCACATGTAACATAATTTGTAATGATCAAACTGGTAATTAGTAAAGATATAAGTATTTAATAATTTCTTAATTTGCCAGCTTTACCACAATCCACAAAAACCGCTAAATTAGTTCCAGGCATGCGAGTACTGTAGGGAGTGTGAGTAACTGTACTAGTGTCATGGGAACCATTTCTATCAGCTTCAGATAAATTCTTTCAGCTACAATAAATGAGAAGGCACAGTCAATCAATGGAGGGAATCTCATCAGATATGAAAAGCAATTAAAAGTACCTGGGTCGTTTCGAGTGAGTGAATGCTTCTGAATTTTAATGCCTCTTCTTTATCATCATGGATACCCCCAATAATAACTGTACAATACTACAAAAGCGGGTGCAATCAGCTGCTTCTTCCCCCAATACAATTTAGCATTGTCATCCTTTCCCTGACACCAATTGTGTCGTTTATGTTTACTCTGTGCCCTTCATTTTAAAACATAATCTGCGTAAAGACAATCTAAGCATACAGTTCATATTAAGAAATTTATCTTGCGCATTTGTTGTTGGTCCCAGTGTTCCTTGGCTTTTCAATTCAAAATTAATAGTGTGAGCTCAGAGGAATTACATGCCTCTAAAACGGTTTTATCCTTCCAGAGTAATGCGTTAACACCATTTGCAAACGCAGCAATAAACTTCCTCACTTCGATAATATTGCATCCACAAAGCACAGTAAAGATGGATTACATGGGATAAAGGCACCCTCAACCTTTTTACGCTGCAGTTACATTTTTCCTTTAAATCAGTACATAAAACAAAAACGGAGCACTCCAATCATCCAAGTATCATGGGTGCATGATTGGAATGAAGTGTAATAAGGATATAAAAGTGATTTGGCACATCATATCCGTGGTAAATTTACATAGTTGCTAAATTAAAAAAAGCAATGTTTACGTGAAAACTCGAGGGTCTTACAAGGTTAAAAACAATTACACCTTTAGTGATCCTGATGATAGCCTGCACTGCCTGAAACAAATATATCTGGTTTTTATTTTAACCTAAAAGTCTCATTATATATAGCAGTTGTACCAAAATACTGTATTAGAATAAATTGTCCTTAACCAATATGCAAAAAGCACCATGTCAAATGAGTAGGATGTCAGAATTCTCAACATTTAAGAGCCCCATTTATGTATTATAAAAAGTCATATTTTGGTTTTGGGGTCTCCAACAAGGGTCTGATATGTGTACAAGGTCAAAAAACACTTTCATAGTCTTATAATATACATAAATTTTTAATTATCCCAATGACTTCCATATGAATTGTTTAGCCATTTCTTTTTTGGTCCAGTGACCCAGTTTGTTGTGATTGGTCTACTGCATGCAGTGTGTGTAGAAAGCAAAATTCCCAACACAGATTATCAAGATAGTATTGAAGTAACAAGTATCCTGTTTGTGTGATCCCAATGCAGGAATACATTAAAGCAATGCTGTTAAACACATGACATCATTGCTTTCACAACTGTAGTTTACGAATGAACTGTAGAATGTTTTAAAACAGCATTGCTGTTGGCTACTCTCATGAAACTCTGTCATGTTGACAACAACGTGTTAGCTCATCTTGTCTGAGTGATGCAACTCTGTACACCATAAGACAGGAGTTGATTCTAGATGTTAGAATTTTAAAACATCTGATGACACCGATCGTTATAGCGTGTTTTGGTTTACTAGATCTGTCCGTTTGTATATAAACATGAGAAAAGTAACTTTTAACAGAAAATGTTAAAATAAAACATTTTCTTCACAATAGTACAATTTCACTGCAAAGAATAAACAACAAGGCCTGTCACAATCAATATATCGACTTATCGCACAACATATGGACATGACCTCAATCATTTTTTGGTGATGCAATAAATATCGCCCATATATAAAAACCAATTCAACATTTTAGCTGATTGTGCAACATCTCTATCACTATTGCAGGTCACTAATGTCCGTATGGTTAAAAAAATATTATTTAATATAAATTACTTTAGTATATTTTCATGTGCGTGTTTGACAACTGAAAATAGATCTGGTAGCAGATATTACTTTTTACCTTACACTTTTTTGTGAACATTTATTATTATTTATTTAGGACTATTAAATGACTATAGTTGAATTAAATATTCTTAAGAATAAAATATTATTTGTTCTTTGGAAGAGTGTACTTGCATTGTGATGATATTATATTGTCATTCTGACATTATATAATGGGTGGCATAAAAGGCTTTTAAAATGGCAATAATATCGTTTATTGCAATATATTTTGGTGCAATAAATCGTACAACAAAAAATAGATATTGTGACAAGCCTAAAAATGAAATGCCAAACTTATTTCTGATGGGCAAATTTCAGCATTCTGCTGAAAATTGTAATGATGCTAAACTCTATAGTTTCAGGCCTCCAGTTGTATCGCTTTACTGATTCTTCTCAAATCAATGATTTGCATCAGCTGCACACTCCCTTGCTGTTGAATGTTCACACAGCAAAATAAAATGTGAAAAAAGCACAATCACTGTGTGCTACAAATGAACAAAAATAAACATATTTTGCTTAAGCTGTCTATAAACGCTACATCACTGTTGGGATGCAAAAAAATTGTTTTGTCTTGCATAGAGTGTCTCACAAGTCAAGTAAAACACATTATGACCAGCTGAGTTTAACTGAAGGTGAAATACCAAAACTAATTACAAAGAATGTAAAACAGAGAAAGCAAACCAAAAATCAATGAGAATTCATAAACAAAAAACTCATAAATAACAAAAAAATATTTCTTCATTGATTCCATTTAGGGTTAACGACTTTTTAATAGTTTTCTTTCACAATTACCCCCTTCCTTGGGAGACAGAAACTTCAACGCCCAGGAAAGAAAGTGGTTTGCAAACTCAAAATTAAGAAAAACTGAAGAAGTGTAATCTTGTCTACTAATGGCACTTGTGTGTTCTGTGACACATGGTTTTGCAAGTAATGAGTTATTTGATTTTACAGGAATGTGATGCACTGTAGATAATATGACAAAGAAATACAATCAATTTCACAATGCCTCCCTAGTGGCCATTTGTGAGGAAATAGGAATAAAGGTATCTGCATCAATTTGTCCCTTAAGATGGGATTCACGAATAGAGAGAGTCACAAACACAAACCTGACAATTCATTCTGTATGATGTGCCAAATTACCGTTCAATTTCTAAACCTAATTGAAAACGTACACTAAACTTAACCAAACAATAATAAAAGTGCTGTAAGGACAACTATCAGGACTCATGAAATGTCTCCAAAATTATCATCCCAAGCTATCAGTTGTCCTTCAAACATGCCGGTTATCCAAAATTTATTTATTTTCAAGAAAGGATTACTTTAATGTTTTCACTCATCAAGATATTTGACCGTTGTCACATTCCTCAAGCACTAAAACTGAGAAATTGAGCACAGATTATCCCAGTCAGTCTATTAGTGAAACCTCAATACTAGTCAGTCCGGCAGACGAGCATGTAATCCATTACTCAGACAATAATGAAAGTGCTATGGCATATTTGCTCCAGTCTAGTGAAGAACCCAGACTCTAATGTCCAACATTTCAATACCAGGACCTCTATTTAAATTCAGAGAAATGGAAGCAAATGCGGCCGGCAGGATTATTAATGATGTCAGTTTACCCCTGGTGCAGCAGTGCGCAATAAATGATATCCCTCCTTCCTAATTTATTCTGCCTGGGCTCCACAGTGGCCTGCTGTTTAACACAACATGGATGGATCTCCCCTGGCTTACTTACAGCCCTCTAATAAAGGTCATTTTTACCTGCTGTATGCGGATTGAATTTGACTTGCCATTTTCCGCTCGCAAAACTCTGTGGCGGCGTGCTTCTGGGGACACTAAGTGAAAATCGATAGCACGGGCTAAATAAGGTTTAAATCTGCCCGTAATATCTATAATAATTCACCACACAGGTCCAAATTATCCAGCAGAGATTGTAACAGGGTGAAATATGCTGAAAGTCAGGTTGAAATGGTCTCCCAGTCAGCAAGTGATTGGTCTAAAATGGCATGGGAAGACGTTCCTACTGTTCAAACACCATGTGAGATGAGAGAGAGCGGAGAGACCGTATGAGCGCAGACTCAAAGTCAGCGGACTGTTTGCTTCAGAATGGATTATCTAGAAATTGCTTCCTATCAGCTCTCCAGTACAGGGAAAAAAGAAAATGCTGAATTCTGCCACCCAGAATCTCAATTTAAGTGAATTATGCCACATTTGATGATAATGGAGTAGACATATCTGCAAAGTAATGTAGTCTGGATAATGTATTAAAGTCGAAAATGAAAGCTGCAAGTTGCACTCAAGCAACTATTTAAGTTATAGTAAAAAAAATTCATCTAGTGTAAATAGTTTAAGTGAAAACAATACAACTCATCATATTATATTTCAATATTAGACCAACTGAGATTCCACAGTGTGAGAGGGATGATATGGCTCAAAATAAAAAAAAAAATTAAAAAATTATGTCACTTGATATTAATATTTATTTATACAATTGATGAGAAAATAGAATGAGAACAAAAAAAATTAAAATGATTTCATCCCAGTTAACTACATATATGAAACACTGGATGATATGCGTTACATGGGTATAGTTTTTGCAATATCCAACAATACATTGTATGGGTCAAAATTATTGATTAATCTTTTAAGCCAAAATCATTTGAATATTAAATAATCGTATTCCATGAAGGCATTTCTCACTTTAAATATATCAAAACTTAATGTTTGATTAGTAATGTTCATTGCTAAGCATTCATTTAGACAACCAAGTATGATTTTCTCAGGATTTTTTTTGAACCCTCAGATACAAGATTTTCAAAGCGTTTCATCATGGTCAAATTTAATACTTTCCTAAATACCTTCCTAAGTATAAATCAATAAAAGCATTTTTTTAGCTTTTAATTGATACATAACTCTCTTTAAAAAGAATAATACAAATAAATAAATAAATAAATAAATAAATAAATAAATAAATAAATAAAATAAAAACTGATTTTGTGGTCCAGGGTTACACATGCTAAAAATTCCTCACAATATCATGATTTTTTTTTTTTAAATAAACATCTTTATCAATTTAACATCCAGGCGACTGGATCCAGAAAGTAATGACTTACAAAATGTCCTTGAAACATTTTTAGAATAGAAGTAAAGGGTCAGCAGCAGTTTCATCAACACTGAAACAACATAACATCCCTTCATTCTTCCCAGAACTGTCACGGCCATTTTATACTTCAATATAAACCTACAGAATGCTATCTGTTTAAAATGAGCTGTACCCTGACTCTCCATTACACCCCACAGAGCCAATTAAAATGCTCAAACACTGATGGAAAGAAAAATAACGAGAAATGAAAGAGAGCTAGCAGTAGCACACCTCAGGTTTGCATCGTCTACGAAAATACAACGTGACTCATTTTCACAAACAGAACACATCTTTTTTCTTCTTTTTTTTTTGCTCCATCAAACACAAGCCGGACCCTCAATACGAGAGAATGGCCATGATGGATGGTTGCATCTCATGTTGAGACAGAGGGGGGAAAAAAGAAGAAAAAAAATCCTTCTAAAAACTAGTTTGTCAACAACAGCAAAAGCCTTCACGCCTAACCAACCCCCCCGACAACTCCTGGGAGTCAAGACCCGTTGAGATCCCTAAATACTTCTCTCCAATCTGATCCCTAAGCAGGGGATGAAAAAGCAGACGTCGTCTTTGATATTCGCTCTTGGAAGACTTCGACTCCCCCCCGCTCTTACCTGTCTGTCTCGGGTTGAAATGAGGGGATGTGAAGTTGATGGGAGGAGAAGCGAGCTCTGAAGTAAATGCCTAATGAGTTTAAACCTCACTTTGTAGTGCACTTTTTTTTCTCGCTAACAGATGCCAGCAGGGACCGGAGTCGCTCTGCACTGGACTTCTGCGTAAATAAATGACTAAACAGAGGAATGTGACTCAACCAAGCAGAATAAACATTTGCGATTATAAAAGATAATGATAATGAGTTCGTTATAAGCCCCGCAATAAGCCACGTTGCGCAAACACTGTCAAGAGAAGAGAGGGATTTGTTAGATGTCATTGAAAGCATTTGTAGTGTGGGGAGGGCCGATTAAGCTATCAGTACACATCAAAATATTGAAAGAGTTGTCATGAAATTTTGTTTGAACTGGTTTGCGATGCTTCAGCGATTGTAGAAAAGGACACAGAGTAAAAAGGAGGGAGAATAAGGACGCTTAATTGGGTACAACACCATTGCATTTGGACAGATATCAAGATTATTCCGCTTTGAAAATTTTGATGTGTTCTTAATGTGCTTAGAAAACGGTTGCAAAGTCTATTACATTATATCGATTTTTGTATAACAGCATTTCCTCGCAGTCTGGAATTACCAAACCTCTAATGAACGCTTTCTTTGAGCCGCAGCTAATTTAAAATGAGAAACCTCACCTTTACAACATCCAATTAACACATTTATGTCAGGAAATTATTTACGGTGTTGATACAGTTTTAATGTAAGCAGAACCAACCTATTAGAAATCCCTAAATGAGAGATTTGTCCATGCAGCCAGATAATTATCTTGGTCATGAGAATATATAGGACCTTTGGACCTCATTACTCTCTCTGCTCTCACCGTTTGCCCTTTTACTCTCTGGACTTTATTCCCCTATTGGCCTGCCTGGCATCCATAAGAATAAGTTCACCTTTTAGTCTCTCGCAATTACAGAATATAGAAAATAAAATGTATTTTGAGTCAAGTTTTCAAATGAGACACAAACACATATACACAGTAATGTGCAAAAGTCGCAGGCCAACAATAAGTTTGTTGTTTCAGTGGAAAAAAAAAGTGACGAAGTCAAAGTTATTATCAATTCTTTGGATTTGTTATCAATAGGCATAGGTGTTTTTGAGTAAAATGTACATTTCTGTTGTATTTTATAAGCTACTCATTCATTCATTCATTCATTCATTCATTCATTCATTCATTCATTCATTTTCTTTTCTGCTTAGTCCCTTTATTAATCTGGGGTCGCCACAGCGGAATGAACCGCCAACTTATCCAGCATATGCATTACGCAGCGGATGCCCTTCCAGCCGCAACCCATCTCTGGGAAACATCCATACACACTCACTCATTCACTCACTCATTCACACACACACACACACACACACACACACACACACACACTTTAACTTACCCCAATTCCCATTACCTGCATTACTTTGGAATTGTGGGGGAAACCGGAGCACCCGGAGGAAACCCACGCAAACACGGGGAGAACATGCAAACTCCACACAGAAATGCCAACTGACCCAGCCGGGGCTCGAACCAGCGACCTTCTTGCTGTGAGGCGAATGTGCTATCCACTCCGCCACCGTGCTGCCCATTATAAGCTACTCATTAAACTTAAATTAGAATTTCAATATTTTAGAAATTTTATACATGTTATTGGTAACACTATTTGTTTGAATATTTCATGTCAAAACTGTGAAAAAGATCTGTAACACAAGACTTGCTTCAGATGCCTGCTAATATGTATGCATCCAACTTTTAAGCATCATTCCAATGAAAATGCCATGAAGATTTTTACTTTTGCATAAGCAAGTCCACATTCAAAGGGAAATCAGCAAGCCAACTCGAGACTCAGTATGTGGTATTCAAGATCTTATGAAGAAAGCTGAAGATAAAATAAATAAACATGATGAGTAGGTTAGCAAACTTGGCAAGAATGAAAGTTAAGTCAAGAATTTTTTTTTACAAATGTGCTTTTACACGATGTAGACTGTGTAAAAGTAGCTTTGCAGAGATTAATGTGCAACAACAGAAAATCAGGTATGAAGCTTCATTGTGTGAAACATGTTCAGTACGTCAGGCACATTCAGTTACAGCTCTAGTTGGTTCAATGATGATTCATTTCAATATGAATTTCACTGTTGAAGGATGGAAATCATTGTAGAGTAGCTCAACCGACTGCAACCAAGTAAGCCAAATGCTATGGTGGCAAGGAATCCAAACTCCACTAATTGACATAAATGGAGAAAAAACTTGGAAGAAACTAGGCTCAGTTGGGGGGGGGGGGGGAGCAGTTGTCCTCTGGCCAAATAACGAATGAAGAGTTAGAGCTGCGGTTTAGTTAGAACTCCACCAAGGACCAGGCTCAGCATCTGCAGCTTCATCAGGATGCCAAGTTGACCCTTTTGCTGTCCAAAGAAGCTTCATCAGGAAAGGTCTTTGTGGAAGAAACCACAAACCAGCCAATAACCACTTTTTTGGAAGGGAAACAGGGTGAAAAAGGCCAAAAATATGCCAAAGCCTAAAGACTGGAATGAAGATTGGTAGAAAAGAGCATAATTATTTCAAAAATATGTGAGAAGAGTTAGACCAAAATTAAATGAGCGCTCGTGTCCTTCAGTGGAACATGGTTGAGGCTCTGTTCTCATTTAAGGCTGTATTTCTGCCAGCGTTGTTGGTGATATTGTCCAAATTAATGGGATTGTGAATGCTTTAAAAGTACAGATAGATTTTAATTCATCGTGCTAGTTCAGGCATGACTAAAATCATATTTATAGAGAAATGGACATCACCGCCGAGTCCAGACCTAAATATTAGAGAGGCAGTATTGAATCACCTGGAAAGAGAAAGACATAAAAGTCAGCCTAAAGTCTAAAAAGAAACTCTGAGAAGTGCTGAAATATGCCTGCATAAAAATAACATTAGATTACTTAAACTTTAAAAAATATATATTTCTGAAATTTTTTAACATTTGCATGGTGTCAAGGGAAGTCACAATAAAAACTGACATTTGCTGCCCAATGAAGACTTTTTTTTTCAGAAAATAGCTATTTATTTGTTTAATTATTGTTTGTGTGTGTTAAGCCAGATTTAAACTTCTGCATCAAGTGATTGCCTTAACCCACAGCGCTTCCCCTGCATGTAGCCAATGCCGTAGCGAGCATTTATACTCTTGCATTCTGTCCGTGTTGCTCTGCAATCACACTTCCGAGACGCTAGTAGGCAATGCAAATCTTCCACTTTGTTGAGTGTCTGGTTCCACTTCATATTAAGTGGCCTTAACTATACTTAAATCAAAATATAAATACAATGTACTTAACGTGTCCATAATGTAACGCAGAACACTTCTGGTGCTATTGAGGTTGGAAATGGGTAAGTTTAGGGACAGGTTTGGTGGTATGGGTAAGTCTAAGGGTGGGTTAAAATGAAAGGGATTGACAACAGTGTAAATAAACATGTGATTACATGCAGATATTTAATCAAGCATAAGTACAATGTAAAAACATGTATTTACACAATAAGTACATTGTAATGGATTATTAATTTCAGTACATATTAGTTAAGGCCACTTAATATAAAGTAAACCAGAGTTTCTTTGCTGGGGTTTTGAGTTTATGCTGGAAATGATATGGGAACTGGAGAACGTTCAACAACTTTAAGCATAAAATGCATAACTACAGAACAAAAAAAAATCCTCCACTGACGTTAAGGCTTGTTATACACTCACGCCCCATCCTCACTCCGCTCCCCAGGCTCTCTGCCCTGCCCATAATTGTCACTACGAAGTTGACCAATTATAGATAAGCTCCGCATTGTCACAATGTGTTGTTACATTTTTTTGAGAGGTGTGCAGCATGGTCTACTTCAGGGTACTCCGAAGATGTGCAACTGCGAAGGCTGTCAGACCTACCGTGTGGACTTGACATATAAGTATACTGGCCTTAAGTGTGTGTATTTCTTATAAGAATTTAATATGGATGGTCATTTTAAAAATAAAACTTATATTAATTTATAATTTATAATTAATATTAGTTATTTCCCAGAGATGGGTTGCAGCTGGAAGGGCATCCGCTGCGTAAAACATATGCTGGATAAGTTGGCGGTTCATTCCGCTGTGGCGACCCCAGATTAATAAAGGGACTAAGCCGAAATGAAAATGAATGAATGAATAATATTAGTTAATAACTTTTACAAGTAATTGTCAGGCCACCAAAATGCTGTAGTCATGTAAATCAAGGGTCAAATACAGTTGAATGTTTGGTTGAATATAGTTTTGTAAAAGTACCTTTAAATGTCATTCTGCAGTAATGTCCTAATGCTTGCTTTTATATGAAACTCACTTTCTGCAAACAGAATACAAAGGCTCTGAAAAATAAATAAATAATATTGCTAATTTAAAAATCTGCATTACATTGTCCTCATTGTCTCAACCTCATCTGTGAAACAGGATTTCAATGTATATGCAAATGCTCATATCATTTCATTTCTGTTCTTTGTTTTTTTTTAGCCTTAAGCTTAGAATATGACTTGTGTTCATATCTACCTGTCCTGGATTTGTCACTTACGCAACTTGCTTTGGTGAGAAAGCCTAAGCCAAAAACAAATATCAACCCAAAGTTGACTAGAATATTAATACACCCCTATATCTACATTTTAACCAATGTGATGTTTACAGGAATCACAGATTTTTAGCCGCCAATGATCACTAACAGGATGTGTGGTGCTTTAGATGGTGAAGAGATGGCTTTGTTGGAAGACATTGAAAGCCCCCAAGATACCCATCAGTAGACCACGTGGCCCTGAAATGCGTCTGACAGTACCCAAGCTCTCTATTAGTAGTCCAAGCGCCTGTCATCACAAACAAGAAAAGCTCTCCTCTGCATTGTTATCCACAGCCCTGTTGACTCTCTGCACACTGCAAAAAAACACTTTTAATCAGTATATTTGTATTGTTTTCCAGTAAAATAAACATTATTTTAAAAAATGACACATTTTGAGCAGAACAGATGAGTAGGAGGAGATGAATACTGTTCAAAGTTTAGGATCAGAACTGTACAAAAAACTAAAAAATAAGTCTCTTATGCCCACTAAGGCTGTATTATTTGACCAGAAATACACAGATATAGTAAAATATTATTACAATTAAAAATGTATTTCTATAGAGAGACTTCATATACAATTCAGAAAACCATTCTAATATGCTAATATGATGATCAAGAAACATTTCTCTGCATTGCTGCATCATAATTGTGTAAACCGGTTTATCATCATTTTTTGAATAATAATAATAATAATAATAATAATAATAATAATAATAATAATAATAATAGCTTTTTTAATAATTAAAAAATAAATCTTACTACAATGTACTGCTTTCTTTACTGGTTCTCAATGTAAGCCTAAAACTCAGCATTTCTTTCGCACAATTTTGTACTTTAAAGTGGCATTTTATTTTAGTATTATTAACTAAAATATGCATTACTATATACACATCTATATATCTAATTAAAATGACAAAAATGAGTACAAGAAAATTACAAATCATCTAAAATATGTGATGTCATTAAAAGGTTTGGGGTCAGAATTGTATTTTTTGGACAACTGTAAAACTCTAATACTGTGAACTATTAATAATACAATTTAAAATAAATGTTTACTATCAGAATATATTTTACAAAATAATGCACACAGTAAACCACAATAAATTTGGTTCTACTCAAAACATTTGAATTGTGATGCAATTGTGGTTACAGGTACTAAAATATAGTGCCATTTCTCCTAATGTACAACTACATGCAACTTAACCATTAATTATATTACATTAGCACTTGCTGCACTCAAGTATACATGCTAACATACAATAGCGTAGTAAGATACAACAGCTCGTGACAATTCATTACACCTGACCTTACTGGATAACACCAACAGACTGCTTGCTTAATGACAAAAGCTGTCTCACTGACTCAACTCCTGCGCAATGTGTCAGTGATTGATTAGTTTAATTAGCACATCGGACACTGTCACTGAGAGTTGTGGTGCTTCTGCTTTATGATGCAAGCCTATGCATTATGGAAAGAACATTAAGTTGCAGATTCTCCCTTAAAGGGATATTTCACCCAAAACTCAAAATTATGTCGTCATTTAAGGTTACTTGTTCCAAAACTAATAACATGAAGGAAGATATCTTGAAGAAAGCTGGAAACAAGTAACCATTGACTTTCATAGTATTTGTTTATCCTACTATGGAAGTCAATGGTTACAGGTTTCCAGCTTTCTTCAAGATATCTTCTTTATTGTTAAAAAAATAAATAAATAAATAAATAAAATTAAGGTTTGGAACCACTTGATGGCGAGTCCTTTTTAATTTTTGGGTGAACAATCCCTGTAATATCTTAACGCTTAAGATAATAGCTTAAGAACTTTCAGTGAATCTCTGAGAAAAGTACAGAGTAAAAAATATGTGGAAGAAAGTAAATGAATGAACTAGTGTTGGACTGTACGACCAACTGAACATCATTAAGCGAATAGATCTGCCAAAAATAGATATTCTGTCATCATTAAATCCGACCTTTGCAAACCTGTTTGAGTTTGTTTCTTCTGCTAAACAGAAAAGATGACATTTTGATCAAAGTTGAAAACAATTTGCCAGTAACTTACTGTAAATCAATTACAGCAAAAAATACTGTATTTACAGTTACAGTGCCATTTATCTTGCAATGTGTACTTATACCAGTTCATATCTTTACTGTAAAATATACAGCAATTTTCACAATGCAACTTTAAAATACAGTAGCATACTGCATAACGGTCCTACAGCAAAATACAGTTCATATTACAATTATATACTGTGTAATTTACAAAAGTCGTTACTATGGATGTCAGAGACTACCAGTTTCAAACATTCTTCAAAACATCTTTTTTGTATTCAACAGCACAAACAAATTCATAAATGTCTGGAACCACTTGAGAGTGATTAAATGATGAGTTAATTTTAATTTGAGCTGAACTGTGGCATCATTCTAGCATCCATTTTACAACATGTAAAGTACTTTCCATTAGTCTCAGACAATGCAGAATAAAAATTAGATTGCTCATTTAAGTTTTTTTCAGTGGCTGCGACCAGGACAATACTGCCCCCTATAGATAACTCATCGCTCCCATTGGACCTCCATCTCTGGCTCATCTGTTAATGTGAACATTTGAATACTGTGTTCCACAGGTCAAGGTTCACTGTCTGACAAAAACGCAGTTAAAAGGGGGAGTTTATCAGGCTGGGCTCAGGACTATTAATGAGGAAAGGAAAAGCAGGTGGTCTCTTTATCTCTGATAGAGGTCAAACCTAGCAGAGGAAAAAAATGGCAGGAGGGTTAGATATGGGGATTAGACTGTCTAGTATTTGCAACCCATGGAATAAAAAAATAAATAAATCCCTGTTAATCAATATAAGAGGTGCGAATAAGTGACTTTGAACAACGTGGGATATATATTAAGAAAACTGTTCAATAATAATTGTTGAGAAGAAATGACTGGGAATTAAAGCTCTAAAAAAAGGAATGATTTATTATGACGCCACTTTCTTACAGAGGCTATATATATATATATATATATTAATCCAGTTTATTTGGAGTTCACCTGTGGTAAATTCAGTTGATTGGACATGATTTGAAGACGCATACACCTGTCTATATAAGGTCCCAGGGTTGACGGTGCATGTCAAAGCACAAACCAAGCATGAAGACAAAGGAATTGTCTGTAGACCTCCGAGACAGAATTGTCACGAGGCACATGGCTGGGGAAGGTTAAAGAAAAATTTCTGCTGCTCTGAAAATTCCAATGAGCACAGTGGCCTCCATCATCCGTAAGTGGAAGATGTTTGGAACCACCAGGACTCTTCCTAGAGCTAGCTGGTCATCTAAGCTGAGTGCTCAGGAGAGAAGGGCCTTAGTCAGGGAGGTGATCCATAACCCAATGGTCACTAATTCTGAGCTCCAGCATTCTTCTGTGGAGAGAGGAGAACCTTTCAGAAGGACAACCATCTGTGCAGCAATCCACCAATCAGGCCTGTATGGTAGAGTGGCCAGATGAAAGCCACTCCTTAGTAACATAGCAGCCTGCCTGGAATTTGACAAAATGCATCTGAAGGACTGTCAGACCAAAAGAAACAAAATTCTCTGGTCTGAATGGAGTTAATGCCAGGTGTTACGTTTGGAGAAAACCAGGCACCGCTCATCACCAGGCTAATACCATCTCTACAGTGAAGCATGGTGGTAGCAGCATCATGCTGGGGGGATGTTTTTTTTTTCCTTTTATGGACTTATAGATACCAGTTTCCAACATTCTTCAAAATGAAACAACTTAAGTTTTAGTAAAATTTCCAAATTTCAATTATCAATAATTATTTTTAAAAGGGACAATTCAGCCAAAATAAAAATAAAAAATTTAAGTTTTACTGATGCCAAATTTTAAAGAGTATAACATTAAACATCCAAAGAAATATTCTTATTATAAATATTTGTTTCTATTATTATTATTATTATTATTATTATTATTCATTCATTCATTCATTTTCTTTTCGGCTTAGTCCCTTCAATAATCTGGGGTCGCCACAGCGGAATGAACCGCTAACTTATCCAGCATATGTTCTACACAGCGGATGCCCTTCAAGCCGCAACCCATCACTGGGAAACATCCACACACACTCATTCACACACATAGACTACGGACAATTTAGCTTACCCAATTCACCTATACCGCATGTCTTTGGACTTGTGGGGGAAACTGTAGCACCCGGAGAAAACCCACGCCAACATGGGGAGAACATGCAAACTCCACACAGAAATGCCAACTGACCCAGCCGAGGCTCAAACCAGCGACCTTCTTGCTGTGAGGCGATCGTGCTACCCACTGCGCCACAGTGCAGCCATTATTATTATTATTATTATTATTATTATTATATGTTATATTTAATATTTTTTCCATTTATATTATGCACAATACACACAGCATTAGCACACTATTCCCTATGTAAATCATAAAAGGTGCGATGTAAATCATCAACAGAAAAAAAGGTGACAAACTCATGTTCACAATTTAGTTTGTCGTTGAACAGTTTTATTAACGGCAGCAGGAACGCTGAAGAAGATGACACAAGCTCAAGGTTAACCCAGATAAGGTGTGACGGCTTCAGCAGTGTTTTAATATTGTCTGCCACGCCGTTCCCGCCGCCAGATTTATGGTGCGAATAGAAATCCAGCTTTTCCCCGGGGCTATCACTCTTACCGTTTTTATTTTTTATAGATTGTCATTCCATTGTAAATCTAAATGAATTAATGCGTCTACCACAGACAAATCGGACCAATATGAAAAATGTTCATTTATTATGGGGAAATAGAAGAGGATGCCTTTGGCATATGGAAACCAGCTGAACGGATGTCTGGGGTGTTTTCAAGTCCCGAACAAATCCATCATCCATCATCTGAAGACTCGGAGTCTTGCGTGAGGTGGTAAAGGACTCTAGTAATAATTCTAGTTAATCACTGTCAGTGAATGGCAGAAATATTAACTATTCATTACCCCTCTTCCCACCTCCGAAATGAAGTATTGATGTATCTTAAAACCAAAACAGTGCTGCAGGACATGATCTGGCTGGTGGCAGAGCAGTAGAGCTGGCATGTCTTCTGGCCTCGACACGGCATGCGTCGTGTGCACAGAAATACAGCGGCTGATGAAAATGCAATGGATGTATTATTTATGCAACTTCTCACAGTAGCACAAGAGCCGTCGAGATTGAAAATGCATGTTGTCAGTTGCTGGCTTCCCTAGGTTGAAATCAATAGAGAGAAGCACTAACCTGCCACCAGCTCTGATGACTGATTGAATTCAGAGGGGCTGTGAAGCTTAACGCACTTCAGAAAGGAAACTGCAGTCTATTGGAGGCATGCAGCGGAATAATATTCCAATTCTGGTGTGGATGGTTTTCCTTCCCAGAGTGCACCGCTCTTACCCTTCACTGCTCAGGGACGGCTATCGATGAATAGTCATCGGGATTCTGAAGCAGGGCCCTCTTCAGCGCAGGCACCCGTCGCAATCTCAGTCTCATCCCCGAAGCACTTTACTTGCTCAATTCTGTACGTGAGTGAGCAATCACGCAAAAAGCTAATTAAATTACCTCAAGCTGCTGTACCGTTACCTCTAGAAAGTCCATCGCATTTATAATGTATATGTGAGTGCATATATGCAAACACGAAACCATCAAGGGTGGAAAAATGCATTTTAATATAGCACTGCCTCTGATATGCACTGCCCTTTGCAGATTTGTTGTTAATGCACTACATGGAAACTCTTTTCAAAAATGAAAAAGTCTGTAGACTTATACCATTTTTTTTTATTAATTTTTTTCCCTTTAGTATGTAGGGTTCTGTTTGTGCATGCACTGAAGGCTATCAGGGACAAAAGTCTTAAAACAAAATAAGTAAAATTGACTCAAAATGCCAGTCTGACAATCGTTTAAGACAGCAATTTTGTAGACACATTGTAGACACACTGAATCTGACAGTTTTGAATGCAGTTTAGTATGTAGACGTGCTCAGTTTAAAGCAGCAATTTTAAAACATTGCAATTTTGAACACGTTTCATTTTGTACAGTCAAGCACAGTTTGACTGTTTCAAGGCTGCATTTTTTTTCTTGAGCAAGTTTCTTGTAGACATGTTCAGTTTGACCCTTTTTAAGTTAACGGTTTAATTTTTCTTTAGGCTGACCATTTTAAGGCAGCAAATTTGAATGATTTTCTTTAATTTGAGTACTCAAACTGAGTTTGACCATTTTATAAGGTGACCATTTTGAATGAATTACTTAAGTACAGTAAGTGTAGAGACACTCTGTTTGACCCTTATCAACATGCCAATTTTGAATTTGTTTGAGCATGTGTAGACGTTTGACCAATTTAAAGTGCCAATTTTGAACAGATTTCTTCAGTACAAGTATAGATATCACAAATTTGAGCCTATTAAGGTGGCAAGGTAAGTTTCTTTTGTAGCCCATGTGTAGACACCTACAGTTTAAAGGTTTTAAGGCAGCTTTTTTAATGGGTTTCTTTACTACATTTAAACATGCACAGTTCAAGTCATGAAATAAAAACAGAAAATTGACTTACAATGCTCTTCTTGAGGTCAATAATACATAAAATGTTATTCACAGAACAAAAAATGTTTGCCTCTGTAATCTTTAATCAAAATTGAAAAAAATTGCTATCATTGGAAATTTGTGCAAAATATAAAATACATTGCTTGGGTAAGTTTCATTGCACGTTTTAGATTACATATCCACTAGAGGGCAATGTCTACATTTCTGTGAATCTGAAATTTGTTGCTTAGGATTTTTTGATATGTGCCAGATACACATCCTTCTTGTGCAAGTTCAGGACTGTCCAAACAACTGACCTAAACCCTTCCCTAAAATGATGTTTGTATACATGAATCCCAGAGTACCAATCGCATCACGCATGCAAATCAATCCACAATTTATTTTCTCTTGTGCTTGCTAATGCTTTGACATAGTCAAATAGTGAATCACATTTTAGTTTGGCCTCACATCCCATACGATCCCTCGCCAAGAGTTTGCAGACAAAAAAATACATTGTATTTGTCATGTTAGAGTTAAAAATGATAGACATTTGCACAGTATTCATTGTCACTGTAGCTTGCACACGTTTTGCTCCATTCAGTTTATGCAGGTTTTCCTTTGACTACCTTTTGAATCAATGCCCCCGAGGTACAGTTGCCTCCTTGTGGATAAACTAATTACAGCAAAATAATAAAAATGTAATTAAATGAAGCATGCATGGTTACAAAAAATTACAGTATTTATACAATGCACACAAGTGCTTTTCTAATGACAAACTCCTCTCATGCAAACTATAAACTGACACTCATGAGAGCATAAAAAAAAACTAAATACACTTTGGGCTTTAAAAACACACAACAGAGTCAGAGAGTTTGAGACAGACATGCTGCAATAACGTAATATATGTAAACACATTTTTCTTTTTTTTTGGCCATTAAACCATGCTAACCTATTCTAGTACAGTAAATAAATATTGTAGTAAATATAATATATAAATATTGACTTTTAAAATAGCATCACATGGCATCCTTGACAACTCTAACCCGTACAAATAATTTTAAGTGCAAATTATGACAAATGATACATGTATGTAAACGGACATAATATGCCAGGCCGAGTTAGTGAAAATATTCATTGCCAATGCCAACAAAAATGGCTGTTTTCAAGCATCACCAAACATAAAAAAGATGAAAAAAAAAAAAAACTTCAAGCTTTTTGACATCATCAAAAATAAGCATGAATTTAATGCCACATAACTTTCAGAACAAAGACACTCTTTGTGATTATTCACCTGGTTATAGACTCTTAGTACATATTAAAACAATTCCGCTCCAGGCATAATTGTGCATGCAAAACCATACCATCCACAGCTTAGTCCCAAATCAAATATCCAGTAGATGTCTCTGATAAGCTTTTGCTGCCTCTGGAAACATGGTCACATATATAATGATGGATAACCCAAATGATTTTTAGCACCGATCTTTTTGTCATGTGCTGCTATCATTAAACATGCATGTTGAAGCGGTAAGAAGAGTGAGTGACACTGCCTGAATCTCTCAGGCGTTCATAAAGAGCTAGTACATGACTAGAGTGACTGAAAATGCATTTGATCTGTTGTCAGTTGTGATGACAAAGGCAATGTGGATCATGGATTCATTTCATGGCTAGATACATCTTTTGAAAAGGTTATATGTATAGAATGTCAATATAACTTAAGTCACAAATTAAATATTACAGTTTAGCATTTGCACTTAAGTGATATTCAGAGTGAATAATTTAAAAATACTTCAAATTAGGGATGTGGGTATTATGGAATGGAATATTGAGACACCGCCCTGATCTTCAACAATCATATAGTCCTGCTCTGAACTAGTGTTGTTACGGTTCTAGAACGGTACTATAATTTCCAACTTCAATACAATACATTGAAAAATATAGATATTCAATACCCTTTTGATACCGTGGGGAACAAATTCCACAACATTAAATGTATGCAAATGAGGGAAATCGGTCGGTTGGTCAGTCAGTCAGTCGACAACGGCCTCTGGTGGATTTACGCGAGAAGAGCAGGTGCGAATGGCACTTGCGAAAAGCGTACGCAGCAGCCTCCAGTGGATTCGCAAAAACTGCAAGAAAACATAGCCCCTGGGAGGTATTTTGCTCTCTCCAGAAACGTATATAAGGGTACGTAATCAGAATGAGCCTGGGTTGCATTATTAAGTATTCATCTCTCTGCTAGTGAGAAAAGAGAACTACCGATACTAACCAAAAGCAAATTTGTATCAATTAAAATATTTAATTACTGATATATCAATATTTTTGACAACACTACTCTGAACATATATTATTTGCTTAAAAGGTTAGTTCACCCAAAAAAAAAAAATAATAAAATTATATTTATTTTTTATTTTATTTTTTTTGTTGTTAATTACTCACCATCATGTCGTTCCAATCCGCTGAGACCTCATGTCGTTCCAATCTGCTTGTTCATCTTCGGAAGACAAATGAATATATTTTAGATTAAACCTGAGAGCTCCCTCATCCTCCATAGACAGTAACAATCCTGAGAAGTTCAAAGTCCTAAAAAAAAAATAAAAGAAACCAAAAATGCTGTCAAAACATTTTATGAGAGTTCAGTACCTTAACTGAAATCATATGAAGCTCCAAGAAATCTTTTGTGCACCAAAATAAAAAGGTAAAAACAACTTTGTTTGCCAGTGTCTTGTGTATCACATAAGGGTGTGCGTTCGCATTAACGCTTGCATGCACTGCTGACTGTAATGGCAATTCATTGTATACATCATCTGACAACCTGTAAATACAACCCTGTCAGAACTTTTTGCAACATATGCTCATTCTGAAAACGTAGCCCTATATTACGTTTCTGGAGACCGTGAATTAAGTAGCCAGAGGTACGCATGGCTGCATTTAATTTTTTAAACAAACTATACGTGGCAGTATGACGCTGTCCCTTTTCGCGCTCACCAACTGACCGCTTACCTCCGTATGGATGGCTTTTCCGCTGTTACCAGTTTGTCCCATTAGCTCGCCATGCACGTCGGCGGACTTGAGATGCAGAGAGGAGTTGACCACGACGCAGGGTTCGAGTCCGGTGAAGAACGGTTCCAGAAAGCAGGTAAGACAAAAACAGTCTATATAAATATAAATAAACAAGTAAATAACAGGGTGAGAATGTGGTAAAATCTGAAAATGTGGTAAAAATCAGACTAGGGCTTTTCTTTTTCTGGATTGCTTTTAAAAATTATTGGTTGGGTTTAGGGAAGTGGGTGGGCGGGCCAATCAATAAAATTGGTTGGGTTTATGGAAAGAGGAGGGTGGGTCAGTCCATCGGTTAGTCAGTCAGTCAAACAGTCAGTCAACAGCGGCCTCTGGTGGGTTAAGGCGAGAACAGCAGGCACACTCGAGAGAGAAATTTGAGATCTCAAAAAGAGCCGCAAAAACAAAAACTGACCTCCTGGGACGTATTTTGCGTTCTCCAGAAATGTATCGAGAGGCACGTTTTCAAAATGAGCCTGGGTTGACTTTTTGGCAGACAAGTTTTTTGAGCTTTCTATAATTACAGTTGAACCTCTGAAGACACATGAAATGTTCTGACAATGTTTTTTGGTTCCTTTTCTGGACTTTTGCAAAAATGAATAAAAGTCTCAGGGGATTAGAACAACATGAGGGTGTAATTAATAACAGGACTTTGGGTGAACTAACTCTTTAAGACAGTGTTGCCGTGTCTGGATGGGTTTAGCAACACACTGTTTGCACAGTTCATGAGAAATCAAGCTACAACTGGAAAGAAGAAATATTAAAATATCACAAATAAAACACTTCAAAACTTGAGTTTGTATTTGGCTTGAAAATAACAACTGCATCAATTCTTCGCCTCTGAGAAAATATCTAGGTACAGCTAGGTACATCTCATCACAAGGTTTGACTTTGCTTTAAGATGAATGCCTTGGGATCCTGACTTGATCCAAAAAAAAATTGCTCTTTCAAAAATTAAACGTAGCATGACGAGACCACCAGCTGTGAATGAAGTAACTGATAACAGCAAGCTTGTTCTTTGATGCTCGGAAAACTATTGCGGTGGGTGGAGACACCGTAATCTCTAAAGCTTTTAACAAATAACTCGAATGTCTTTTGTCACCAGGTCTCGCACTAAAATGAATGACACACTGGAGTACTATTAAATGCTCTACACTCTCATTTTTCACAGTTCAGTATGGCCTTTACTCGGTTTCATATTTCACTTCTTTTCTGAAAACTGTTCCTATCTTTTCCAGGGATATTCAGCCACTAATATCAGACACACAGTCATTAGCATTTCCTTATTACATAAAGTATTTTCCAGAAAATACTTCAAAAATGACCATAAATCACACCAAGTCAAAGTTCTATTGTTGAGAGGGGCAGGGAAATGATGAACACACAAATATGGCACTTATTGGTAGCTCTAAGTAAATGTAATAAATACATGCAAATGTAAAGACGTCACAGTGGCGCAGTGGGTAGCACGATCGCCTCACAGCAAGAAGGTCACTGGTTCGAGCCTCGAATGGGTCAATTGGCATTTCTGTGTGGAGTTTGCATGTTCTCCAAGTCTTTACTTGGGTTTCCCCCACAAGCCCAAAGACATGCACTATAAGTGAATTGGGTAAGCTAAATTGTCTGTAGTATACGTGTGTGAATGGGAGTGTATGGATGTTTCCCAGTGATGGGTTGCAGCTAGAAGGGCATCCTCTGCGTAAAACATATGCTGGATAAGTTGGCGGTTCATTCCGCTGTGGCAACCCCAGATTAAAAAAGGGACTAAGTTGAAAAGTAAAATGAATGAATGACATGCAAATGTAATAAACATGTTATAAACACAGTTTGTTCTCAATCTCAAAAGGGGGGGGGCTTATGGAAGTCAAGTGTTACAGTCAACAGTCTGGTCATCAATATTCTACAAACATAATTAAATCATTCACTGTATACAGTTTTTAATATAAATGTTAAGCCTAAGTGAACTTATTTGAATTACCAGTGCATGGGAAATGTGCTAAATAAATACTCTCATGTATCGATATTAATCAACAATATTAATTACCTTATATAAATCACACTGCAATACAAGTCTCTGACATTTTTCAGCAGTTTTTATTAAATAATTACTTTTGGCATTTTGCATTTTGCTTTGAATATTTCAGTCCTGTATTTAATAATATACCATATTCCATAAATATTTTGAAGGGGAACGTGCAGTATACAAGGCATAGAGCTCTAAAACTGCTCTTCCTTGCAGTCAGAACACTAGACTTTTGGGACTGAGAAGAAAAAAAAAAAATGGCAAAACAACTTTAGGTGTTATCGGCTTAAATTTACAAGCAAATTTTCCCATATAGCAGAAGGGAATACATTTAACATGCACTTGAAATGGATGTTGCCCATGAGGTTAGCGTTTCAGTCTCGCTCTCTCGTTTTCTTTGAACATTACAAATGGAAAGTGGCTGGTTCCTGCTCTGGTCCGGGTAGAGAACAAGCACTCTCCGGCTAGAGCACTTGTTTACAAGCATCCAAGGTCTTATGACCTTCACAATGCACATCAATCAAACAAAAATCATCAAGAAATGGAAGGAAAAACCTCCATTCAGCACACATTCAAACTGTACCAGAAAACTGTGCCGCTTCTGTAAGCAAACATAGCTTGTTTTATTGATCCCGTTTCTATTTTTAGGAACACAGATCCCAATGATCAACATTCATGCTTCTTTTTTTTTAACAAATCCAGTTAGCATGCTTTCAAATTAGACATTTTTGATGTGTTTATCTTTGTGCTCAGAATAATTAAGCAGGCATGAACTGAGCAGCAACTCCCTTAGAGAACCACGACACACAATCTGCTTCGATACTGACCAAAAAAAAAAATGACATCAGGAGGCCTGACAGACAATCCATTATTCAAGTCACAATGCAATTTGATGGATTAAGAGCAGAGGACTAATACTCAATCTCTTATTCCAGTTAGTAACACAGCTGACATTCACTGACTCCATGTCAACAGCAGGGCCGCTAGACTTGTTACAATGTCAAGTATTGCTTGGTAAACAATTACGACTGCAGACATTGATTCACATCTGAATTCCTATGGACATTGCGATAATTTGTTTTACTGCCACATATATTGCAATATGAATACAGTTTCCCAGGAGGCTTGAAAAGCTCTATTTGGAAAAAATCTTGAATTTAGATTAATTGGGTTAATTTTGAAAGTGTGTGAGTCAATAATAAACAAATTGCAAGCAAGAATAATAGAGCAAAAGAAAGTAAAAGAAACGAGGCTTTATGATTTCCAGAGTCATACAGTATTCAAGTACAGAAATAAATGAATGAAATGTAAATAACACTGTATAGTCTTCATTGTATTATTTATTCAGTAAAATTATTATTCATAAAAGTTACAAATGTTGTACATTTTGGTGCCCGAATGCTTTAAACTCTTGAAATGCCTAACGCATGCAAATGGTAAAGTTTCACTCTGTTATGCTTATGTTTTGCAATGACTCCACAAATCTCATGTATTCTTAATTGTTGTGCTGATCAACTATAATGCTGAAACGATATATTGTGCAGCCCTAATTCCTAGAGGTATATTTCGATATTTGCATCTTGATCAACCAATCGTATGGTTCCCCTTATGAGAAATACCTGAAAATACAAGTGGACTTAAGCTAATTTGGTTGCTTGAGACTGAACGGAGTTACAGTTACAGCTTCCTGAGACATCATTAAAGCGATCTTCTTCAAAGCCTTAGGGAATTTAGCGGCAAGCCTTGCTTAATGAGTTTTAATAGACACTAGATGGCTTGACACACTGCACTGTACCTTTAAATTATTCTCTTCGATTGCCATTTTGAACTTTCCTGATTGCGTTCTTTCCCTAAGAATACGAATGATACGATATCTTTCATAACTCGGTAGCATCTTGAACGATACTTATTCCTAAAGCCTAGTGAATGTCCCCTGTATTTCTATGGCAATGTAGCCTATGACCGGAGAGCTTTTTAGAGATTAAATCGTGATTTCTGTGATTGTCAGGCACTTGATTGCAGCCTGATATATCGCTGCTACATTTCTCCGGCTTGGAGCACTAAAATGATTTTGGCTATGTACTGCAAAACCCCTGGATCAATCTTTGGAGCCTCTGAGAAATATATAATTTACCTCATCTCCTTTTAGATCTGTATAAAAATCCATAAGGGATGCTGTTTGGAAAGATAGAGGAGTCACAGTGATCAACTAGCTTTCTGATTGGTGAGATTACATCAAAGTTGCATGTCAAGTGAAAAATACCCTGTAGCATTGCATTCTCTATTATACAGTGTCTGTGTAAATCAGGATCTCTGAAAACTCAATTTCCTGCAACATGATTACCTGTTGTGCGTTATAATATAACATGTAGGTCTCTTTGTCAAGGACACAGATAACTGTACACTTCTGGTAATCACTTTATGCTTGTTTGTAAGACGTGAGACATTTAGACTTTAGTTTTATTAGGTATAGAACTCAAATAAAGTGAATTGTTTGCAGTCAACAAAAGAAAAACCTTTCAAGAGAAATGTATTTAAGCTCAGTTTTTATACGTGAAAACAAATAAAATAAAAAGTACTGTAAATGGGGCAGCACGGTGGCGCAGTGGGAAGCACAATCGCCTCACAGCAAGAAGGTCACTGGTTCGAGCCTCGGCTGGGTCAGTTGGCGTTTCTGTGTGGAGTTTGCATGTTCTCCCCGTGTTGACGTGGGTTTCCTCCGGGTGCTCCGGTTTCCCCCACAAGTCCAAAGACATGCGGTATAGGTGAATTGGGTAGGCTAAATTGTCCATAGTGTATGTGTGTGAATGGGTGTGTATGGGTGTTTCCCAGTGATGGGTTGCATGTGGAAGGGCATCCGCTGCGTAAAAACATATGCTGGATAAGTTGGCGGTTCATTCCGCTGTGGCGACCCCAGATTAATAAAGGGACTAAGCCGAAAAGAAAATGAATGAATGAACTGTACATGTTATTTTAGTCATTGTAATATATTACTACTATTATTACTATTAATAGGTTAGCCATAGTGTTATTTTAGTTACTGAAATACTAACGTATGCTATACTGAAAAAAAAATTGTTATAAATAAATAAAATACACACACTAATGACACGGTATACCTAAAATTATGAAATTTAAAAAAATAAATAAATAAATAAAAAACAGCTTGTTCTAAAGTTTTTAAAGATATATGGACCGATTCATTGGCAGTAAAAAAACATAAAAAATAAAAAAAATTATAAAAAAGAAAAACTCTAAAAAAGTAAACTGGCTGACAAAACAACATTTAACATTTTAGGACCTGCAAATTCGGCAATGACACCGAAACCAAAATAAATAAGCATTTCTAGTAAAGCAATAACCAGCACCTGTTCACTGCTTATTTATATGCTTTATAGAAATTTCACAACATGGTACTTAAAACAGCCATTTTTAGTACCCTGTTTAGAAATGTCCATAAAGCACCAGCCAGTTCACTGATACATAACAAAACAAACCTGTTGGCTGAAGTACACCTACGTTATAGCTCCATTTGAAAACAAGCTCGCTTAATTAACGCCACACAATCAATCACCAAACCAAACACATCCAATCAGTAGGCCTATTTCATTCCATTTACCTCTCTTTCTGTCTCTAGCAAGCCCAGCTAGAAAAAAAAAAAACTGGCAAACTTACCTTTTATGTTGTTTATACCTCTCGTGGTGCTTCTCCAAACGTCTTTTAGAATTGCAAGATAACTGTGACACTGTTCTTAACTTCCCCAGTTAACCGGGAGTCGTCCTTGTTTGATCATTAATATACAAGGCGGAGCTACCTGCATGTGGCGACGAACCACCGCCACAACTAGTCCATCCAACTAATTAATGACTGATTTTGTAGCAGCTTTTCTCATAAATTGCTGAAATATATGTGTCGTTTCTTGAGGTGTTTTAGCAGTTAATAAATGCACAGATAAGAGTATTGTAAACCTTTTAACATTTGTTTAACTTCCCATCTGGCTTTTAATGTATATAAATGGAACACCCAAAAAGAGAGAAACTGATCTGAATCTTTTTCTGGCCTCTTACCTGTTCCAAATCTAGTTTAGCATATCTTATGTTGAGCACAAAAGGGGATATTTTGAACAATGCTGGAAACTGGTAATCATTGGCTTTAATTATAATATGAATATGAATGTCCATGGCTGCTGATTTCCAACATTCAACAAATTTATTTATTCATTTTTCTATTCAACTAAAAAGGTTTGGAAGCACTTAAAGGTGAGTGATTTTTAATTTTTGAGGTCAACTATCTGCTCACATTATAAATCCTGCAAAGCACTTCAATTTCATCTTAACAGAGATTTAGAGTAACAAATTATTTAGGCTATGCATTTTATATACTGTACATGCTATACTATTGCAGAAACATATTTACCGTATAAAAAGTGCATCATATTTCTATTTTTGCCCAGTTTAAAATGCAACTTATTCTGTATTTTTGCTATGTATCATATGGGCCATTATAGGCTTGATCAAGTATCAAATAAAAATAATTACAAAAACATGAGAACACATTTCTGGCAAATTTTAGTCCTGCCAGTGAAACCAAATGTTTGATCAAGCGGCTTTATTGTTGTACAGGAAGTCAAAGTCAGCTTTATTGTCAATACTGCCACATATACAGACATACAGAAAACTGAAATTGCATAACTCTCAGACCCTGAGTGCATACAGCTAACACAAAAACACTACAAGAGCAAGTGACAGATGTATACATCAAGCAACTAGTAGTTTATTGATCAATTTAACAAAATCCTGAAGGGACTGGATAGTGAAACAGTTAAAATGTTGCCTATATATTGTATGACCTTTTGTGTTGTAGTCTATATATGAAACTCCACTTGAAATGCAAACCAAAACCCAACAATCACTGACAACAACAACAATAGATACACCAAGGAGATTTGCAAGTAACACTTTTGCAGAGATAAATTATGTGAATCTTACTGGCAGGGCAACCTATATTGCTTATTGATGAACAGAAACAAGAACAAGCCAATTATTTCCTTAGTCTGAGTGCCTTTTTTTTAAAGCCATTCGAAACAAAAGGTATAAAGCCTGCAAGCTCATTATCCCCCACCCTGTCTGCTAGTTACCTAAAGGGTCTTCACATCAAATTGCTTGGTTTATTCTCCACAGAACGTAGTCCCTCGAGATTACAAAACAGGGGGAATTACAAAGAAACAAATTAAGGAGGCCTAAAAGTGTCTCATGGTGGAATACATTATAATTACCTTTCCCGTCAATGAAAGTCTTGTTCTGCAGAATAGCAGTGGAAATCTTCCTTGTCCTTTGTGTGACTTTTGCTGTGCGCATCATCCACAAACCACGTGCCATTTTTGGTTATGTAGGCCAATTAGAGACAAAACAGACAAGTAGATGTGTCACGCTGCAGAAAGAAAGATGAGAATGGAGGTGACCGGAGATACCCAGTCGATTCTGTTGATAGTGATCAGACAGGGTTTTTTAGACATGAAATTCTCTGCAGCATTTCTCAGGATGACCGCCAAAACAGCAGGGCATAAATAAATGTCTGCTTGAACCCCAGAGGATGCTGATGGCAACAACAGAAAAAGCAGTTTCCAACTAGACTATACCCAAAAATACCCGATGGTACAGACGCTAAACTAGGTGGTGTTTTCCAAAGGTGGAGACAAAAAAAATGCACTTTAACAACTATAGATTTTAACTATATACGGTTAATGGTGCATGGTTAGACCTTTTCGGAGTCGAGCAGCTCATCTAAACCTCATTCCTCACAGATGCACCGCATGCTGAGTGGAGTAATGACGCCTGAGATTGTATTCCTTGAGACCTGCGATTTTCTTCCTGCGGATCAGGTAGGTAGCATCTGCATTAAAAGATCAGAAACATCACGCTTGCTTTGACACATCGGGCAGAAGTTATTTAAACATCAAAGAACTAAAATGCACAGCAGTCTAATCACACTTGATATTTATAAATCATTTCATTTCAGACAGCTAAATCAAATGGCTAATGTAAGCTGCGGTGTGTTGAAAAATAGACACAGGCCATCAGTCAGCTTAGGCTATGTGATAATACTTTACAATAAGGTTGTATTAGTTAACGTTACTTAATGCGTTAATTAACATGAATGAACAATGATCAACACATCTGTTAAGCAACGCTATATTTTTATTCACACAATTAGCATGTCATTGACTGAGATAATTAGCTCAAACTACTAATTAGCTACTTATTAATTGTTAGTAAGGTAGTAAGTTATTAGTAAATAGGGTTTAGGTAGAGGGTAGGATTAGGGATGTAGAATAAAATTATACTTTCTACTAACAAACAGTTAATAAAATTATAATAAACATTATGAACTAATGGTGAACGACTTCATTCTGCATTAACAGCTTGATTAGTTCATGTTTACTTACACGTACACTAATGTACTGTATTTGTTATTGGATTAGATAACCATCAGTTAAATAATGCATTAACTAACAAATTAATATACGTTTAGATAGCATTAATAAAGATTAAGTAATGCTTAACAGATGTGTTGCTTATAGTTAGTTTCTTTAATCTAATGTTAACTAATGCAACCTTATTGTAATTTATTTATTTGTGCAATACAGTGATGTACTGTTGACAATTAAATTAACCAAAAATGTCACCAAATTGAAAAAAATGGCCTTGCCAAAAATGAGTGTCAATTTACACTGTTCTATTTAGATCTGCTCAGGTTGCATAAGATTTCTTTTAATTGATTTACTTTATATTTTTATTTGTATAGTGCTATGCTAAAAACGTATTGCTCACATTAGTTATGAGTTTATAGATAACAGGCAATCGAAGGCATTTAGATTAGTCAAATATTACAAATTGCACAATATTAAGGGATCGTTCACCCAAAACTGAAAATTCTGTCATCATTTACTCATCTTTTACTTATCAGAAACCTGTTTAAGTTTATTTTTTCTGCTGAACCTAAAAGAAGATAGTTTGATGAAAGCTGGAAACCTTTAACCATTGACTTCTATAGTATTAGTTTCACTATAGAAGTCTACTATGGACATGGTTTCCAGCTTGCTTCAAAATATCTTCTTGTAGGTTCAGCAGAAAAAAATAAACTAATCAAGGTTTGGAACAACTTAAGGGTGAGTAAATAATGAGTACATTTTCTTTTTTGGGTGAACTATCCCTTTAAGCACACTGAATTGCACACTGCTGACAAGTATGTTGTTAAACAGAACAAAACAGACATGACAGTCAAGATGTGTCACCAAAAAAAAATACTGCTACATAAAAGGTCATGGTTTTGGTCAATTACTTCAACCCTCCAAATATATTTAATCCATTATTATGCAAGTATTGTTTTCAGAAATTCTGATGCATAACTAACCGTATCCTTTTTTATTCTTTTAAAAACAAAAGAAGATCATTCTGAAGAAGAAAAAAAAATATTTTACAGACAAAAAAACATCTCCTTTTGTGTTTGACAGAAATAAAAACTGTGTGTCAATGACAGAATGTCATTTTTTTTCATGATAGATAGCAACAACAACAAAAAAGTATGTAAAATTTGATTGCTTTTATAAAATACTAACAGTCTTCTAGAAATAATCCTATATATGAAAAGCTCTATTATGAAGTAACTGAGCTTCAGAACTGCAATTGTGTCTACAGCATTAATGGAAACATCTACCGAATGTAGGCAGGAACTTTCAAGTAAACATGGTCATGTAAATTGGTGATGAGTGGGTACTTATAGAAAAGTCATAAGAAGACAAGCAAAAACAGCATGTCATATACAAAGAACCGTGTTCACAGCTTGGCGGCCAAAAGCGCAGGTCTGCTTTAAAACAACCCTGGCTGTAATGAGTAGCTGTACCTGGGCATGAAAAATGAGCATCTGCTTTTACAGATAAGGCATCGCTGAGGAAAAACTGAAATGTAGCTTTATTTGGTGCGTCTGGTGGTGGGGAGGAAAAGAAAGAAAAAGAAAAAAAGAAGTAGAATATGGTGCAGACTGACTTCACACCGCAGGGCATGTGGAAAATGGGGAAGAAGAGTAAACAGGTGCAGTGGAACAACGCTGCCCCCTACTGGGATATACACAACTCACCATCTCTGAATTTCACTGCTCATCTCTGAAACAAATCGAATGAAAAAAACATACAGTTGAAGACACTTATTACAGATCGTGTATATGCTGAGAAAGTACATGACTAATCTGTGTAAGCAGCAGATGATGGTGTTGAAATCTCTCTGGACACGAAGTGATCCTGCTGTTTGTGCTCTGAATTCCGTTGCCAGGCGTGGGCACAGATGGCAACCGCACCGGTGGAAATCATCAACAGTCTTGCATCCTCATGCAAACGGAACACTGTGTGCATGTTAAACTTTTTTTAAATGCTTACGCCGAGTTGTCCTGTTGGCTCGGTGACTCTGTTTTAGGCCAGACTACAGAAATATGGTACGGCTTTAGATCTTTTTCAGAGACAAAGTCTGGAGCCTGACTCATGAGGTCATGACCCCGGAAGGATTTCGGAAAAGCTATGACATCTCTGATACTGGGAGCTCCTACAATGATGGACACCAGCCGGTCCAGCCCTGTTAGAAATAAAAAAATGCATTAGTTCCATGTTATTTCATTTGATATCATTATTTGTTATTAACACCCCAAAAAAGGGCAGGTAAGATTTAAATATATCTTTTTTTAATATTTACACTTACCAAGGATGCTTTCATTTGTTTAAAGAAATACAGTATTTTTTTATTATTGTTTTAAACATTGCTTTTATTTATCAACATATTTTAAAATATGATTCAAATCTAAATCTTCAGCAGTCATTAAGCCACTCTTCAGTGTTACAGGATCTTTCTGAAAACTCTTTGAAGAGAATCTCTGAGAATCTATTTGAAGAAATTATTTGTAGTATTATAGGACTTTGATTCACTGATTGCCAAAATATTAAATTCTAAAAAAAAACAAAAAAAAAACACAGCTTATACCTACTTTTAAACCGTTGATATTTGTTATTGTCAAATGTTACATTAAAGAGAAAGTTCACACAAAAAAAACTAAATTCTGTTATTACTCGCTCTTATGTTGTTCCAGACTCCTGAGACCTCTGTTCACCTACGGATATTTTTTTTTTTTTGTGTGTGTGCACAAAAGTATTCTCGTAGCTTCATGAAATTGCAGTTGAACCCCTGATGACACATGGCCTGTTGAGGATGTTTTTGGTATCTTTCTGGATGTTTCAGTACCCTTGCTTTTTTATGTAGGGTCAAAAAGCTCTTATATTTTATCTTCATTTGTATCCCAAAGATAAATGAAGATCTCAGGGGTTTGGAATGAATTGTGGGTGAGTAATCAGTTTCATGTTTCTTTAAAATGACAAATAATACTTAATTGTCATATTTAAACAAACAAACAAAAAAGAAATAATAATAATAATAAGAAGAAGAATTTATGCATCATTGCATTATAATGTACTGTATATATAAGTTTCTGCATAAATTGGGGTATCGTTATATTGTTGTATTAAAAAAGATTCTTGTGAATCTTTATCAAAAAGATTCTTGTGAAAAGCACCTATACAAATAAACTTGAATTGAATTGAATGTTACTGATAATTAAACACATTTCTCTCAGTTGTTAGAGAGCTACTTAACACTTCTTCATCTTTATCATGTAAACAAGAACATGCAAATTTTTTAACATCACACTTAATGCAAGCTGTAAAAAACAGCTCTAGAGCTGCAACACACCGAAATAAACCCAAACAGAAGTTCTCGAACGATCAAGGGCACTTCATGACTCCGTTTACAGTCTCGAACTGAAACAAAGCTGCCAAAAAAATTCCTGGCTGGACAAGCAATTTCAGGTTTTGAGCATGACGGTTCCACTTTAACCAACAGGAGAATGCAATCAACAAGGCCTTTCGTCACAGTCGTACCCCAACAACCTTGTGAAAGTCTAAGGTAGCATGTGTTGAATGCTTGCTCACCTAATGCGATTCCACCGTGAGGAGGGGCCCCTGAGTCCAGAGCCTCCAACAGATGAGAGAGAAGCGATGGGTCTTCCTGTAACAGACAAAACAGAAGAAAAAAACAGTGCAAACCTTGTAAATCGCAACCTTTTCAGCTTGAAAGGGAATTGTTCATAGTCTAGGCATAAAAATTGTACAGAACCATGCAACTGCTTTGGTGTCAAGAGAGTAAATAGACCTTTAAAAAGATTTCTTTGTAGACCCAAATCTTCAGACAGCAGTTGCCGCTTGAGTAAAAACACCCTAATGTGATGTTTCTTCTTCCTCGCTCTTAAGATCCAAAGCATTTGTTTTCTTTAAAGGCGGTTAAATATAGCTTAATGGGTTGCCACAGCGACCACACGGGGTAGAGCGGGGGTGTAAAGTAAGAGTCACAAATAAGAAAATGGTGCAGTTTGCAATATGGAAACATCCATTACGAGCGCTGTCATTTTTCACTCTTGTTCCATTACCTTGAGAATGGCGTCCAGGATGTACAGCTGCTGAGAGGCATTGTGGATGCGGATTGAACCTCCGCCGATCTCGCAGCCGTTCAGAACTAAGTCGTAATGCTGGCCACGCACCTGAGAGAGCAGATAAACAGCGTTTGGGATTCAGAGCAAGATCATAAATTTCCTCTGTGAAAGGCTTAGCTTATGACTGTAGACTTACAAAGTGATAAAAGCACAGACTGCAGCTGGGTATCGCAAAACTACCTCATGCTACGATGCACATCAAAACACACAGAGGGCTGAAAAGACTGGGACCACCAGCGGAAACCGTTCCATTTTGTGTTTTTGTGATTTAACACACAACTACAAAAATGTATACAAAAATATCTATTTAAAGTCAGCGTGAAATAAACATTGTACATTTTGATTTCACACAAACTTGTCTGTGATGTGGAATAGAATCGTGGAATGCAGTTATAAAATAGAAAAAGATGTAAAACATGGACTTTTGGATTAAAAAAAGGAAAAAATGTATATAGGGCGGCGCTGTTGCCTCACAGCAAAAAGGTCGCTGGTTTGAGCCTTGCTGGGTCAGTTGGCATTTCTGTGTGGAGTTTGCATGTTCTCCACGTGTTGGCGTGGGTTTCCTCCGGGTGCTCCGGTTTCCCCCACAAGTCCAAAGACATGCGCTATAGGTGAATTGCGTAAGCTAAATTGTCCGTAGTGTATGTGTGTGAATGAGAGTGTGTGGGTGTTTCCCAGTGATGGGTTGCAGTTGGAAGAGCATCTGCTGCGTAAAACATGTGCTGGATAAGTTGGCGGTTCATTCCGCCGTGGCGACCCCAGATTAATAAAGGGACTAAGCCGAAAAGAAAATGAATGACTGAATGAAATGTTTATACCGAAAGTAGCACTGTATACCTAAACAAATCATGACCCAGGTATTTGAATATAAAACTACAGAAAGACTATTTAAATATAGCATTGAATGTTCTGTGTGAATGAATAGAATAGTACTGTACGTACATACTTGATGTGTTTTAACAAAGCTTGAATAGAAAATAAAGCAAAATAAAACTTAAGTTTAACTTGGAAAATTAACTAACAGAAATATAATTACATTGTACAGATCAACGTATTTATTATATAACAACAATAATTAAAACTAGTAAACTATATAACAATTTTATAATTTCGACTGGATATAAATGGAAATTGGTAAGAGCAAAAATATTTTTTTAAGTATTTTCATTTAATTTTAATTGGATTCAATGATACAATATTAACATTTGCAAAATCTTACATTTGCTAATAAATGATCCAATTTGACTTTATTAGCTGGGTTTGCATCACCATGTGTTTATTCACATTTTGAAGTAATAGCATGAGAAACGAGTGCTAAAAATGCCAAATTGAAAATAAAAATCCCTTAATTCACAAAAATAGTTTTACGCTCGCTTGAGATGGTTCTAAGAAAAGGCTTAATGCGAATAATGAAAGATGGAAATGCATTTGGAAACATAGCATAAATAAACTCTGACGTGGTGTCACAATACACCCATGTATTCCTGTCTCCTGTCCCCATTATGCTTGTCTTGTTTACTGTTGGTTACTAGGTTACCAATACTACAGTCGGCCACTCTAACAACTCGATGGAAATGCACCTAATTTGCATTTGGGATATTATCTTTTTTAAAAGATTCGCTTCATGTTACGATAGCCAGCTATTGAAATTAAATGACTCCAACCCAAACATCACACAAGCACATTGAAAAGAAAACCAAAGCATCAAAAACATTTAATTACTTTTTTTAAGTGTTTTTAAGAAATTAATACTTTCCACAAGGATCCTTTAAACATTTCCACTTAATGAAAAGTGTGTAGTTCGAATAGTAAACAAACAGAAACAACGTTTCAAATCATTAAACAGCACAACTATTTTCAACAAGGCCTCACAGTGGCGCAGTGGGTAGCACGTTCGCCTCACAGCAAGAAGGTCGCTGATCGCTGGTTCGAGCCTCGGCAGGGTCAGTTGGCATTTCTGTGTGGAGTTTGCATGTTCTCCCTGTGTTGGCTTGGGTTTCCTCCGGGTGCTCCGGTTTCCCCCACAAGTCCAAAGACATGCGGTATAGGTGAATTGGGTAAGCTAAATTGTCCATAGTGTATGAGTGTGAATGGGTGTGTATGGATGTTTCCCAGAGATGGGTTGCAGCTGGAAGGGCGTAAAACATATGCTGGATAAGTTGGCAGTTCATTCCGCTGTGGCGACCCCAGATTAATAAAGGGACTAAGCCGAAATGAAAATGAATGAATGAACTATTTTCACCAACGGCACCAAATCACTAGTATTCACTATTGAAATGAAGATTTCCCATTCTGTTAATGCTTCCATTAAAATGTACAGCAATTATTCTGTCAGTTTAAAAAGACATACTGTGATGAGGATGATGCTCCATACCTTGTGGGGTCTGGTGTACAGCAGATGTTCATCTTCAAGGACTGGGGCGGTGAAGGGATGGTGGGCCGACTCAAGCCCCTCTTGATTATCCTCTTTGGGTAAGAAGAGTGGAAAGTCCACCACCCACAAGAAGTGAAAGACAGACGGGTCTCGAACTGGAACACCATGACGCTCAAGCAGCTCAGCGACCTGCAGTCTCAGCTTTCCCAGCAGGGGGCGCTACAACATGACAAAAGAGATTCCATTGTTTACTTTTATTACACAACAAAATTAATAGGAGATTATTAAGAGAGAAAAACCTTAGTTTGAACCTGCATCGTCTTAATGTGGTCAATGGATTTACAATGGTTGAGCTTTTAAAGGATAGTTTATTTTTATTGTTTATTCTGTCATCATTTACTCACCTTTTACTTGTTTCAAACTTTTAAGAGTTTCTTTCTTCTGTTGAACACAAAAGAAGGTATTTTAAAGAAGGCTGAAAATCCGTAACCACTGAATACTTCCATAGTATGTGTTTGTGCTACTATGGGAGTCAATGGTTATGGGGTTTTCACGCTTTCTTCAGAATACAGAAGGTGTTTGTGGTCAAAAGTAGAAAGAAAGTCATAAAGGTTTTGAACCACTTGAAAGAAAGTAAATAGTGAGTACATTTTCATTTTTGGGTCACAACTTACCCCTTCCAAAAAAAATTTATAAATAATAACATTCGGTCACCATTTACTGATCATCTTCTACCAAACATGACTTGGAAGAGCCATTTCAGTAATATTTACATACTACTGTAGTATGTAGTACTAACTATATTTAGTACTATATTTATATAGAAATTTATTTATTTATTTATTTAGAAATTTAGACACTTTTGTCATATTCATAGTTTTAGATATTTAAAAAAATACAGTTCATCATACAAATACAAACATTAGGGATTTTTTCAGCTCCCTTGGTCTACGAATAATCGTTTGGGAAATATTTGACAAATAAAAACAATTATATAGGAGGGCTAATAATATTTTCTTTAACTGTATTTTTAGTATTCTTTGTATTTTTATAATGTTTTAGATTATATAAGTCTAGTTTCTAAAATTTTTCATCTAATATTAAAATGTTATTTCAGCTTCATTTTAATTACCAAAAACTATTTAAAACAGCTTTAGCTAATAACAACACTGGGAGGGGGTCTCATTTGCTATTATGGATACACACACATTTGAACTATACAAACATATGAAATATACAAACATTTTCAAAAACAAATCGTTCAGCAAAATCTTCCATACTAAAATTTACTGTAAACTTACGGGAAAACATGCCAAATTAAATAAACCACACAAAAAAGTGCACCGAGCTGCCTAATAAACACATTAAGAAGATAGCTTTCATCTTAACACTATATTCATTATACAAAGCAATAAAAGCTGTTATAGCCCAAGCTATTCCTCAAAAACAACTCAGATTTACACACATGCACAGCTGGCTAATAAGAGGTCTATAATCTGGCTCTGTATAAAAGGTTTTGAGAGTGGCACACTTTGGCGCTGCTTTAAGATTGGACGAGAGCGCGTCTATAGAGAGTAACACATGTTTGACAAGAGAGACAAAATACCAAATTCAAGTTTTTGTGTATGTAAAAATTTGAAAATAATCCACATAATTATTAGTCAGATTGCTTTTTGCCCATACACTGAAAGTCAAAAGGATTACTTTTTTTTTCTTGTCCCGCATAAGAAAAAAAGTACTGCAGGTTTGGAAGGACAAGAAGGTTTGAACTATTTTTGTTTGAACCAACTCTTTTACATAAATAAAAGATTATGCCTGTTTTAAAATAAGAAACAGCAAATCCAGGTTGACCTCAGAAAGAGCTCCTACTGAGGTGTTACTCACATACCGAACAACTTCTAACCTTCACTTTAAAAGCAATTTTAAAGATTTAAAAATCAGACTACAGTTCTACAAATGAAACCACCAGAGGCTTTTACAATTCATGCTTTTAAGGCCAGGTACCTGTACATGCTAATGAACATTGCGATTTCTAAAACCATCTTTGAGCAGGAAGATCTCCCTCAGCTCTCATTCCTCTGGCTTTCTGCACTAGAATCGCCATTCATCCCACAACCTCAGTGCACAAAGCTCGGCAGTTATCCCCAGCCATCTCTGCTTTGTGACTAAAAAGGCTGTCTCACTTTGTGCCAAGCTCACCATCTGCACTGGCCCCGAGCGAGAGCCAAGGCCCGGAAAAGACGAATATTCTTTTTAAAGTGATTAGATCATGTCAGCATTCTTCCGAAACCGTATTTTCAAAAACCCTTAGTCATCAATCACTTCAGGGCACAAAAACTGAAGCAAACGTTCTTGAGGACATAAACAAGGATGCTGGCCGTTCATTTACTTGTGGTTCAACAGTTATTTTATTTCAATTAGTGATACACCAAATGTGTTTGCGATTTTTTTTTTAAGCAAATTGGCCAAACAATTTTTTTTATTTACTTAACTTAATAAAGTTAACTTAATAAAGTTTTTATTTAAATTTTTTTTTAATCAAACTGCATGGTATCATCTAAATTTCAAGTAAAAACATAACGATTTGACTAGCTCTGTGAAATTATTGACTATAAAGAATATCCTTTAATTAACAGGTTTCATATTTCATGATTCACTGCTTTTATTTTAATTTTTTTTGTTTAATTGCATTAAATAACCTTTATCTCTGCTCTGTCGATTTTTGATGTTAAATATTTAACTGTGCGGTTTAATAAAGTGACTTTATTGGCATTTTAGTAGCTTGAAACAATATATTGTATAGAATTTAATCATTAGATAAAATATGCAGCCAGTTTTTTACCATATTTTTGTACCGTAATTTACGAGATCAACACAGACCATATATGGCACTTCAAGTTATTATAAAATGTTAATAAAAAAAAACTTCTTCAAACTTTTTAACATCCAAAA
Source organism: Danio choprae (assembly GCA_903798125.1). Classification (NCBI taxonomy): domain Eukaryota; kingdom Metazoa; phylum Chordata; class Actinopteri; order Cypriniformes; family Danionidae; genus Danio; species Danio choprae. Next base: position 1,555,188 of record CAIGQW010042275.1, read on the forward strand.
CAGTTGGAGGAAAGATCAAGGCACCAGAATGCAATTCAAAAGCATAAATAAATGGAGAAAAAAGAAACACTTTTTTTTTACAGTGTATGCTACACTAAAACTTACAAAACTAAAACAGTATATAAAATGCTTGAATAAAAATGCTAATTCATTATCTTCCAGAAGGGCATTTAAATTACAGCAGGAAAGACAACATTTCCTTGGTTAGATAATGGACATAATGTACAAAGAAAATAACCTGAATAAAAGCTCACACTCCAATTCAGTATTTAAGAATTTGGTCCAGTATTTCTAGCAACAGGAACAGTCAACTTCTTCTGGTGGTGAGTTTTTCCAAGTACATCCTTAATTCATACATAAAATAAAATCCTCACATGGAGATGAAGCCCATGTAGACCTAGTAGAGATAATCACTCTAGCTTTGGATTTAGTGAAAAATATAATACAGTATCCTGCTCAATTTTTCAGACATTTTGGAAAAAACAAAACAAGAACAAACAAACACGCGGTATAATGAAAACTGATTATTTGGAGCCAATAAAAGGGTCTATTCTGAATTCAGGTCGGTCATTCGGTACATCTCTAGCTTCAATATTTGCATGCTGCGCTCTCGTGATGCATTTCTGCAAGCAAATCAACATTGCGGAACAAAAGCGAGTCAGATACGCACCACGTTCTCGCAGGGTCCAGCCGTGATGAAGATCAGGTCTCCAGCATTGGCCTGGGCCATCTGGAGCAGCTGTTGTTTGGCCACGTCCGAGAGCAGCCGGCTGAGAGGAGATTTCAGTGAACCATCTGCCCTTACTGGAACCACGCTCACCTCCTGTACGACACACAGCGCAAACACACCAATGATCATCCATTTCCTCCATCGGCCCATATTCAATTTCCATTGACAGCGTAGGGCACAAACTCTTGAGCAATCATCAGTCTTGAGAACATTTCGGGCTGGTTTCCCAGACACAAGCTAAGCCAAGACCTGGACTAAAATGGATAGCGATGGAGAATCACCTTTGATGATGCTATTAGTTCAAGCCAGCAACATTAGCACAACGTTGACTTTCTATTTATACGTACAGCCAGAAGAGTATATGGAGTGGGGAAACTAAGCAGAACTGTCAGCTATCTAAAGTATTAAAGCACATTTGCCTTTATTATATAGAATAGTAGAGACTTTAAGGAAGCAGTTAGGGAGAAAGTGAGTAAAACGAGCCAAATCTCAAACTTTGGGTCACCTAAAGTGCTGACCCATTTGGCTATTGGCTTTGAAAGAAGTATTTAAGTTATGTCTCTCATCACAATTCTTGACATTAAGCTAATAGACAATTATGAAAGGAATAGTTCACCAAAACCTGAAAATTCTGTCATTGTTTTCAATTCCACTTACTTGTTATTTTTCTTCTGTTGAACAAAAAAGAAGTTATATTGAAAAATGTTGCAAACTGATGACTTCCATAGTATTTGTTTTTCCTACTATAGAAGTCAAAAGTTACTAGTTTCAAACATTCTTCAAAATATCTTCTATTTGTGTTCAATGGAAGAAAAAAACTCAAAAATTTGAAACCACTTGAGGGCGAGTAAATTTTCATTTTTGGGTGAACTAACCCTTAAACACTATGTTTCCCATTTGGTTTCAGTTAGGAAAAAAAGTTATTGTACAAAATCAATATTTTTTTATATATAAAAGCAACTGGTAAAACAAAAATGGTTTCAATTTCACAAGCCTTAAATAGAAAATAGCAGTAAGCTGCAAGCTGTATTTTATTTTAGTTGTGCTCTATGTTCTATTCACTGAAAAGAAATGCTCATAAAGGTTACTTGTTTGAGATTTGTGCAAACTGCAGGGGTCACATTGTATGGCTCCAATTCACACAAAAGGGCCAAGATATAAAAGCCATTTGTTCAGGAATTAGTCAGAAAACACTAGCAGCTCTGGTTGGTTTTGATTCTCATAACAATACAATCATAACATTTATTTGAGAATTGGTTGGATTACTGTGGTTACACTGTTGAGTTTTGATTCACTAATAAGAAATAGAGCATAACAATATTTTTTGTATGAATCAGTTGAACAGCAGCAGTCAGACCATGTGGTTTTGATTGAATGAAAAGAAACAACTAATAAAAAAAAATTGTTTAAGAATCAGTAAAGCAGTTTTTTTTTTTTTTAATACTTCATCCATTCATTTTTCTCCGGCTTTGTCTCTATTTCAGAGGTCGCCACAGCAGAATGAACCGCCAACTATTACGGCATATGTTTTACACAGTGGATGCCCTTCCAGCTGCAACCCAGTTCTGGGAAACACCCACACACACTCATACACTACGGCCAATTTAGTCTATTCAATTCACCTATAGAGCATGTCTTTGGACTGTGGGGGAAACCCACGGCAACACAGGGAGAACATGCAAACTCCACACAGAAATGCCAACTGACCCAGCCGGGAATCGAACCAGCGACCTTCTTGCTGTGAAGCGACAGTGCTAAGCACTGAGCCACCGAGCCACCCTTTTTTTAATACTTAGTTTTAATTAACGATTGCTGATTTTTATACTTAACACATTACTTCTATTTTATATTTAATTTGTTAAGATTCTTAGCCTTATTAAAAAAATGTCATAATAGTCAGTCATACAAGTTTGAAGTTACATAAAGGAGAGAAAATAATGAGAAATTTTTGGGTGAACTGCTTCAAAAATTATTACCATTATAAGCATCAGTAATATAAATATTCTTGTTTTAGCACTATACAGCATCACTTACATGAGCAGATTAGAGACTAAACTCGAATTGTTATTAATATTTTATCCCAGTATAAATCATTTAACATGAATTAACTTGAAAAAGTGATCAAACACTTTCGCATGCTATGAATCATTATAAGCCATAAATTACAAATGTTCTGCACATGGACTGAAGAAACAAAAAATGCATTTAACATTCCCTTTATAAGACTCCTTGGATGGCCTACAACACAAATAAAGAGCCAGTGTCTCAGCAAGCTCGATCCTTGCCTCAGGGTGAATGTGCTGTGTGTTACATTTGACTGTTTTACCACCAAATGATCCTGACTTATTGATTTCTTTTCAGATAAATATTTCAGGAGACTTCCCGTGATGTGAACACTTGAAAACACAAGACTCACCTGACCATACTGTGTTTTGGCTGCTTGTTTCAGAAACTCAAAGTCTTTGCCCTTCAGATGTTTCTGTAAAAGAAACAATACATACAGTCAGATTTAATCGCTCCAGAAAAAAGAATGACAATATGACTGCGAGAATGTAGTTAATAAATGTAGTTAACTTTTTAAAGAAAGTCAACTTGAAAGTGACTGATCGTGGAAATTAGAGTACGATAATGAACATGCTTATTCATTTTGAGAGTAACAGAATTTAACCCTTTTGTCATGTTAGGGTCATTTTGACCTGAAGATGAATTTCTTTTGCTAAAAATGTTTGTTTATGTTATCACATTGGGCTAAAGCTTACAGATGTTCACACTGGTTATGAAAATGTGCTCAAAAATTTTGGATAATTTTTATACTTTTTTTCCCAGCAAAACTTTGATTTTTTTGACAAGGAACACCACAACAAGTGTGAAAATTTGGCACACAATAAAAGCATTTCAGAAACAAGCTGGAGGTCAAACAAAAAAAGTACATTATACTCTCAAAAATGCTTTGTTGTAACTCAATGGTGGGTCAAACATGGACAAACCCAATGTTGGGTGAATTTTTTAATAAGATTAAAAAACGTTCAACCCACATTTAAACCCAATGGTTGGGGTTTGTTCATATCTGACCCAATGTTGGGTTACTATAACCCAGCATTGTTTTAGAGTGCATTATGACAAAGAGTGCATTTGCCTCAAAAATCCTATGTTAGAAGAAATATCTGACAAAAAAAACTGATTAAAATTTTGCTGATAGCCTGTAAAAAGGCCATAACTGTAACTGTAGCTATTATGGTTACAGTTCAAAATACCTCAAATTAGTGACTGGTTTGATATAATTTATGAAATCTATAAGATGGAGAGGCTAACAATGAATCGTCGTTTACAGACTGAGGAGTTTAATGAGACGTGGAGAAAATGGCTAGAATATATTCTCCCATTAAGACCAGACTTAATATAGAATGTATAGTCAGAAAGATGTCAATTTTATTTTGTTTATTTTGTGTATTATTTTTTTGTAATGATAGAAAACATAAAAGAAAGATAGTGAGAAGAACAATACCTATTTAAAAAAATAAACAAATAAATAAAAATTAACATTTAAGATGCTAAAACTACCATCCTCGGTTTCATATGTATATATTTTAGGGGGGGGAAAGCAGCAAATCAGTTTTATCTGTTTTCTTTTTGACGATATACAAAACAATTATGAGTGTATTGTTTTGATTGTTCTTATAATATCCTTGAATCATTAATGTAATTTCCATATTTATTTTTTTTTGTATTTTATCATTTCTTTCATTTCTACAACTTCTGTATTCTGATGTTTGGTTGTTTTGTGTGCCCAATGTGGGAAAACCCTACAGTATATACCATACATCTTTATGTAAATTTGAAAACTGCAATAAATAAACTAAATGAAAAAAATAAAAAGTGCATTTGTTTATATTTTATATCTGGCAAAAATCATCAGCAAATAATGCTTTTTTTCACTGAAATACTGAGGTGAATAATCAGTTACGATGAGTCATTTACAAAAAAGGAAAAAAAACAGTCCTAATTAAAAGAAAAGAAGCTGGGAAAATTATTGAATCCAGTGAGAAAAAATAAAAATATATATTTCTAAGAAATCTACCTGATCTACATCTAATTTAAATTCCACTAATTCCTTCCTGGTTTCATAAAATGAAATATAGTTCACAGTGTTTTAGTGTATTTTATTGATGTGATTTAGCTATAGCTCATAATAAATACTAGTTTGGAAAGCAAGCTGCACTGGTTGATCAACTTGAATCACTAAAAAGAACCAACTCAGAAAAAAATTATTTGTTTGGAAATCAGACTACACAGTTTGTGTTGTAGAAGTCATTGTGTTGAAGCATTAGAATTGGTGGATTCCAGGCTTACCGTTCCTTCTGGGACACAGATGGCCTGAACGCAGCCCTCCGGTTCAAAAAGTGCATCTTTGATGAACTCAATTTGTGCTCCCTGGAATGCTGTGCTGACATCCACAAGCTGAATACAAGAAAACACTTCACAATTACAAAATGAGTTTCTGTACCCACACAAAACTCACATCAGCTCAGAGAATAAGCCGTTTTTTACATCCCTTCAGTTTAAATTCATAAAGAAATTGTCTATAAATTGTATATTTAAAAAAGAAGTATTTTTTAGGAGTGAGCAGGGGCATTTCAATGTATTTATTAAATACTGTTTTTAATATTATATACACTTTCATTTTAATTACAGTATTGCAATGTGTGAGAGCTATTAACGAACATTTAATGTTAATGCTAATCTTTCTTATGTGATAATCATTTTTTTTAGTCACTTTACAATAAGGATCAATTAGTTATGGTAAACTAATGTATTTTCTAACATGAACTAAGAATGAACAATATTTGTACAGCAATTATTCATAGTCCAACTTTTTATAATGAATTGTTAAAATCCAAAGTTGTGCTTGTTAACATTAGTTTGTGCTCTGTGAGTTAACAAGAATTAACAATCAATGACTTTTTCCATTACCTAACATTAACAAAGAGGTATTTTTCATAGTTGTTTTTATTAAATAGTAATTATATAGTAAATACATTAACAATAACTGATTTGTGATTTTAATAATGCTGTTTTTGTTGATTTGCACTGAATCCAATGTAGGTAAATTTGACCCAAAACATTAAAATTGTACCTGACCTTTGAGCATAATACATTAAAGTATCCGAAAATCACAGTCAAAAATCTATTAAATACTGTTATTTTTAATTGTTCATAAATAAAAAGTAAATAATGTAAATTAACTCATGTAATGTAAACTCATGTAAATTAACTCATGTAAATAATTAATTGTTGATTAATATTTGTTCAAATCTATTTGGGTTTCCACAAAAATACATAAAGTATTCAACACTGATCAGAGGCTGTATTAATGATTGAGCACCAATAATAACTGATCGTAACGGAAAAGCAAATCATCATATCAGAATTATTTCTGAGGGGTCACATGATAATAAAGCTTTCATTTACAGGAATAAAACACATTACATTATATTCCCAATTAATTTTGTCAGTTATTTTATTTTCAAATTTATATTTCTATATTTTTTGTTTGTTTGTTTGTTTGTTTTTTAAATGTAATTTATACCTGTAATGAAAAAACTGAATTCAGCATCATTGCTTCAATCTTTGCTCCAGTCACATAACGCATCAGAAATCACCCAAATTTGCTAATTTGGTTCTCTTAACTCTGACAATCAGTTTTAGTGTAATATCTTTGAGAAAGGAATGATACTTTTCCCCCCTCAGTGTTCTTTGCTTAATGTGAAGTGAAATCAATTACTTTCAATCTGCATCTCTTATTTTTGTATGTGTCAAAAAGCACCACAGATTCAGCAAAGGTTTCTGTAAATTTATGAGCAGAACCGAAAGCATTCAAGACGCACACCGGTGCAAGGGAACGTATCACCAGAGATTCATTTGTAATTGTTGAGCACCACATGAAAATCTGTGATGTGTGGGGAAGCAGGATGCCAGCTCAGCATGACGCCAAGGACGGCCAGCATGCAAACAACCTCACTGATGTCTTACGTCCAATCTAGGATGATGTGTAGAAAGAAAGAATGAGCGGTCACCTTCATCCCAAATCTAGTGTCTGGTTTGTCAACTCCATAGTCTCTCATGGTTTCTTCATACGTCAGGGTGGGAAAGGGGACATTAATATGTCCTTTGTCCTCTGGCCAGGAAAACTGGACCAAGCCTTCAATCAAACTCATGACTCCAGCCTGGTCCACAAAGGACATCTCAATATCCACCTAAAAAGAGAGAAATGAGTGAAAATGGTCAAACTGCATTTGTTACACCAAATTAATCCCCAGATCTGTTACAATCTTATTTAAATTGGATTGCAAAATGTATTTGTATGTATTTGATCTGAACCAAACCAGTACATAAAAAAATTATCTGGAATAAAATAATTATATATATGGTGTAACAGATCACAAATCTCACAATCACACTATGATTTTTGAGTCACGGATCGGACCATTTTTCAGATCAGCAAAATAGGAGACTACAAATGTCATTTGCATTCTATTTATACAAAAATATTACTGCAAAAACAATTGGTTTTAACAAACAACTTAGAACCTGTAAAAATTTTAATAAAAAATACAAATTAAGAAAGAATCAGCTGAATAAAAGAAAAATATTTAATACGAAAAATGATCTTTGCTACTGTTGCTGATAATGCTAAATATAGAAATCTAACATCTTGAACAACATATCATATTTATTTTCAATTAGTGATTCAACAATTCACACATAAAACTTCATGTTTCATTATAGGTGTATCATTTTTGAAAACCAGTGTCATAATTTTGATGGCCACCTATTGGTTACACAATGTAATTGCTACAACATTCGCCAGCTTCAAGTTCCACTAAACGGTGATTTTAATCTTTACCATAAGCATCAGTGTTTATATCTGAACTATAAACTGTTATCCCAGTACTTCTGTGTTATTTAATTGTTTGTAACTAACTGAAAAAGTGTAAAAACTGAATCTTTCGATCAAATTTGAATGCAGCGCTTTGAAGGATTAATAAACATATGCAAATAATTATCATTTATCATTCATGTTGCACGGGTTTGAATTGTGATCACGATCTTTTAATGTTTAATTGTGCAGCTTTACACTGAATGCATTAATGCAGGCTAAACAAACAACGACAGAAAACACCTTTAATAACTTAAGAAAGCATTTAGGTCCCACCACAACTTTTTCTGTCATCATTATATTTTACAGGGAAGCCAAAATGCTTTCATACATGTGATTTGAATGACGCGGGAGGCGATCACTCTGCAACTGTTATAAATGTTGAATAAACTTACAAGTTCAAAAAAAGTTATTAATCCGCAGGTCACGTGCGTTCCGAACT
>CAIGQW010042275.1:1570014-1580026 GCA_903798125.1 Danio choprae
TGTGTGTGTGTGTGTGTGTGTGTGTGTGTGTGTGTGTGTGTGTGTGTACAGAGATATGCATGTCTGTAGTTCTTTACTGACTCTGTAGGTGTAGAGAATAGTGTCAAATAGTCAGGTGTATATGGTTTATTCTGTCGCAAAATGCGGCTAAAAGTCCTACACGATGGTAATAGTGTGATTATGGTGTTTACATGTCTGTACTGCAATTCAATAATGCAACTGAAATAAGAATACTCCAGATGTCTTAATTACATTTGTGTTTACGATGATTATGACTTTCAGCATATCTAAAGTGCTAATCTATCCCATGGTTAATGTGTGTGGCAGCAGTTTTAGCCTCTAATGAACGCGGCAGCCTTTAAAATAAATGCAATTTAATCTTGCAAGATCTCGTCACACCTGTACTGCTATGTATATTTTTTCGGAATAATTCCATATTGGGGCCTCACAGTGGCGCAGTGGGTAGCACGTTCGCCTCACAGCAAGAAGGTCGCTGATCGCTGGTTCGAGCCTCGCCTGGGTCAGTTGGCCTTTCTGTGTGGAGTTTGCATGTTCTCCCTGTGTTGGCGTGGGTTTCCTCCGGGTGCTCCGGTTTCCCCCACAAGTCCAAAGACATGCGGTATAGGTGAATTGGGTAAGCTAAATTGTCCGTAGTGTATGAGTGTGAATGAGTGTGTATGGATGTTTCCCAGAGATGGGTTGCAGCTGGAAGGGCATCCGCTGCGTAAAACATGTGCTGGATAAGTTGGCGGTTCATTCCGCTGTGGCGACCCCAGATTAATAAAGGGACTAAGCCGAAATGAAAATGAATGAATGAATGAATTCCATATTGAATCAACTTGCAGAGTAGAATTGCATAAGAAACACAAAACTGTGTGTATGTGATTGGCCAATAGGTCTTATGCTCTGATTCGAATAACGACAATGTATAAAATACCTACCCCAGGTGTCCTTTTAAACAGCGTTGGTGTTTCCACATCAACAAATCCTTGGGAAAAGACAAGCAATAGTCAGTGAGTATATGGGTAGATAACTCAAGCAGATGTATTAAAGGCCACTGTAAATCCTCACCATGCAAATTACAAAGGTACTCCCTCATTTTCATCACCATTTGTGACCTTAATCTTAAATTGTACTGCATCATGGCTGACCGCAGATCAAGATAACGGTACTGCATTCGGAGGGCTTCTGATTTCTTCAAAGCAAACATGAAAAAAATTAAGATTAAACATTACTGATTTTTTTAGCATGGGCAACAACTTTGACACAAGCACTATTAGCAGATGACCTCATAATCTTAAATCTTAATCATAATCAAATTGAAAAAAACACATCTACCTGGAATTACAGTTTCAGCTCCTCCAGAGCAAATGACAATCATATCAAGTCTCAAATTTCCCCCTATAAAAAAAAGATTTTGAATCTATCTATCTACAGTGCTCAGCGAACACCCCCTACAGTGTACACCAAAATTTTGAAAATGAATATTTTTATTGATTTCTCAGTGAATATAGGCAATGTATTTTGGTGCATTTAAACAAAACAGATTTATTAAACAGATATATTTATTAAAATAATGTTTTAGTCACCAAACATATTTAGAAATTGAAAAATAATACAATTAAATTCAAGCAAAATTTTGCACAAAAATTTACAACCTACAACATTTTAACTACATTTTTCAATTTTTTTGCTTCTCTTGATTTTTCCTCTTTTTTTAAATTTGTATTTAATATTTTTCTATAACATATAAATTTGGGTGTACTTGTTTTTGGACCGTTATCACAAGTTAGATAAGCTCCAGATTTGGCTTCAGCACTGACTAATCTAATGTATATGCACAAATATAATATTGTATAGCTTCCTATTAAAAATATGAATTTAAAAGATATATTTGTGAGGGGTATACTTATATATGCTGAGCACTGTATCTATCTATCTATCTATCTATCTATCTATTGTTGTTACTTCTACAACAAATCATCATATTACAATGATTTGCCATAGTATTTCAAAATTGTATTTTAAGTTGTATACTGTAACAGTTTGCAATATTTGTAGTTTACCTATGTTTTAATTAAATAAATGCAACACTAGTAAGCAAAGTGGGGTTTTTTTCTTTTGATTTTGAATATTACTCTGGCCTGATATGCTTTTTGTGAGATTCACCCAAAAACTATTATTGACAAAATACTTTCAAAACTCATGCAACACGTTTTTGCTAAAAAAAATAAAATAAAAATAAATAAACATTCACTCACTTTAACAAATTCTTTAATCTCAAACGGCAGCTTTCGAGAGGTATTCAACACTTCAATGCTCTCAGCACAGACTTCAATTTCTCCTGTGGACATGTTCTAATGAAGAAAAAAAGAAAGATTTTTACATATATTTCACAGAGAACATAAAAGTACAAGATTCTTATCGTTATATACATGCGTATGAACATGCATATCAACCTTATTTTCCTGTCCCTCTGGTCTACGAATGACTCGTCCTTTGACCATAATAACAGACTCCACAGTGAGACCAAGAAAAGATTTCTTCAGTTCAGATTTGCACTAAAGGATTAAAGCATCAAAGAAAATGTTATGTTGAAAACATGTTACTGCAACCAATAAACTAAAACATTGGCAGCTTAATTTGTTTTTTTCAAACACAAAATAAGATACAGAACTATGCTGTATATATGGAACCTTGTTTCCATTATGGTTTAAAACATAAAACAATTGCAAGTCTACATTTTACAATATAGACTTTTTTCTTCAGAATTGTAATTTTTTATCTTATCATTTTGAATTATATTCTTTTACAATTTGAAAGTTTATTTATTTATTTTTTTAAATCCTGTTTATATCTCACAATTCTGAGGGAATAAAGGTTCAGATTTGTAAATATTCAGAATTGCAAGTAAGCCTATAAACTCACAATAAAACAAAAGACAATTGCAATTCTGAGATAAAAAGTCAGAATTGCTGGATTTAAATTCAGAATTGGAAGGCATAACCTCAGAAATGCAAGGTAAACAAAAAAATTATATATCTCTATAAATTTAGTTTATTACTCACAATTATGACTTTTTCTTTAAACAGAGAGAGAGAAAAAAATCATAACTGTGAAATAATAAGTCCGCAATTACCCATTTTATTTATTTATTTTATTTTCATGGTGTAAATTGGTTTCCATAGTGTTGCTACCTCATCTTGTGGAATAAGAATTTGCACCAATCCACTGAAGTCTCTCAAGACCACAAACAGATCTTGCCTAAAAAGTGAAAAAAGAAAAGAATAGACAACAGGAGAAGTCAACCAGATGAAGTAACGTGTCTTGATGAATTTCGGAAATAAATATAATTTCTCAAACCTTAAGTACTGAACCCAGCCACATAAAGTCACCTCCTCGTCTATATGACTGGAGCACAATTCTCCACACATGTGGCTTCTCTGTGAAAAACTGCTTTGACCTACAACACAAACAAAATATCACACTTAAACTCCAGAACGTAGACTTTTACACACAACAGTTACAGTCTTGTTTGGTGAAGGTCACATTACCTGAAGTGTATGTAGAACAACTTCTGGAGATGCTATAAGCACACTCTAACGAGTTTAGAGGTACACATGGTTTTGAGGAATAAATATGATTAATGGAAGGCACTGACCTTCTGCTATACACACACCTCAGCATCTGCTGGGCTGACCTAACCAAAAACAATCTGTATTTGTTTGCCATTGTTGGTGAGTGAGAGGTCGTGTTGTCCCTGGCTGCATTTATTGTCTTTATTAAACGAAAGCATATACTTCGAGCCGGTTATTTCACCTCACCATGTCTTATTTGTGTATGCGAGTAACTTATACATGCACAAATCCATGTACATTACTGGTATTTAACGTAAATTTAACGTTTAACTGACAGTCACCATGTTCTCCCCTTTCCTTAATCGTGCAATAATCTACAACATACATAGATCTATGTTACATTTACGTGGCGTATTAAAAATAAGGAAACAACAATTATTGATATTTCAACCGAATTTCCACTGACATTCTGAATCTGACAGTCATGAGGCTGGTTCCGTGTTTTTCAGTGCGGTGCATGGAGTGCTTAGGCATGACTAATCAACAAAGAACTAATCGATTTAAGCTTTCGTAACAATGCATTTAACAACCTGCTACATGGGTGTACCACCATTTAACAGTGCAAACAACTTTTGTTTAATTCAATTAATTTTATCCACCGTTGACGAAAACAGAAACACGTAACACACTTTTGCCCTTGTTCTTAGTAGTCTATTAGTATTCCTGCCTTGCTGCGTTGCATGATGGGAAAGCGGGATGTTCAAATCTTCTTCCTGCTTTTTCTGCTTAGTGTTATTAATCGTCATGGAGGGGAGAGGCAGGTACGGCGGAGTTTTATGTTGTTAAATCATCATTAGACATTTTTTGCAAGGTCACGTTAGAATCGTTTATTTGAAACACAACACGCTTGAGCGTTAATTCGGAAACTGATCATTCTGTGGTTTTAGCGGAAAGCTGCTAATAGTAGCGGTTTTTTGTGGTCAAGTTGTGTTTAATTAAAACCTGAAAATGTCCTTTAGCTGTATAATAATGTTTTTTTCAGTTCTTAAAGCATTATTAATTCTCCCTTCCAATATTTCAAGCCATAAAAGGTCTTAAATCACAGTGTAAAATGTTTAACTTGACTAAAAATGTTGCATTGACTCCTAAAACAAATGAATGTGTTCCTCGGTGTTTTTGTTTTCAGAATACATTACAAAGCACTCTTAAATAAAATGCTTTTACTAGATTGGGGAAAAGTTGATTGAATATTTGAACATTCTTAATAATAATATCATTTCAGAAAAGTATGCTTTGCTAATATTAGTGAAATCATATTAGCAGTCAATGACTATCAAAGTACAGCATTGTTCGCAGTCAAATAAATAGTGCTAATGTTGTTTTGAAGTCATACTTGCATGTGATTTCAGAGCGAATATTCAAAGTACCATGGTAAACAATATAGGAAGCATGTCAAAAGCTGTCACTGTAAAAATGTGCAATATAAAAAACTACTTTACCTCACTTTCTACAAGATACCAAATGAAGACTAAGTCTTTTTGTAATACAGTGAATTTATTTATTTTCAAAATAAATCTATCTTTTGTGTTTGTAATGAGTGATCATAAGATTCGTATTGAGCATTTTCACAGAAAGTAAAAGTATCTTGATTTAGAAATGTCGATTTGAGGTATTATTTTAAATGGGCAAACTAGAGAATAAATAATAATACAATGCACACATGCATAAGCTCTAGAATATGGAAATAGGTTAAGAAATTTTAATCTTTAAAGAAATAAAAATAGTTTGTTTTTGTGTTAGTGTTGCTAATGCAGTACAACTCATTGTGTAATTAACTTATATTAGCGGACACAATATAAATGCAACATCTAAAATATAACAAAAATTAACTGTTGACGTATTGTGTTTTCTTCAAATTATTTATTCCTTTACTTTTGTTTTCCTTAAAACCTCAATAAACCCAGATTTTACCACAAATTTGTGACAACATATTTTAGAAATGAACACTTAAGTTATTTATTATTTAGGTCCCATTAGCAGTAAACACAGTATTAATAAACATCCTTTGTTGCCTTTTTTTACCCAAACAGTGCCGTCAATACTCCTGCCAACAGACCTGTTACTCGTAAAAGCAAAAGTTATGGCCGGAGCTGTGTGGAAGCACCATCATATTTCTGGCAAACACCTGGACATTTAACAGTCCTGAAGGTCCCAACCAGTAGAGGAGCCGCCAAATCACAAATCATCACTGTAAGAGATTATGATATAAACATCTCACTCAGTCGATCTGAAAATCCTGTCATTTACATATTCTTATATTCTTTCTACAGAATAAGGTTGACCCAGAGCATATCGCTCTTTTGGTGAAAAACGAGTGGAAGCTGTCATACGTGACCCCTCTGCATCACTTCAGACATACACAGCTGAAATCATATGCCAAACATCTGTCAGCCTTCATCGTAGCAGAGAAACAGCAAGGAGTTGCGGTTGAAGTTGGGTTAGATGCAGGATTCAAGGTCACGTTTACTGCAGTTCTGGGACTGGCTGAAAACGATGAGGATGCAGAAACTGTTTTCATTCAGGTCAGTCTAAAAAAGTTATTTATTAAAACATTCCCATATGAATATTATGAAATAGAGCCAAAAATAGATTTAAAATGGTGAGTTGTTTTTTTTATAGTATTCTAACATATGCACATTTAACATAAAGTACTATTCAATAATGTGCTAATGTTCACGTTCAAGTTGGGATTTATTGTCATTCCGCTACATGTGTGGACAAAGTGGAAGAAAATGTTGTCTCGCAGGACCACGGTGCTACATAAATGAACATCATAAATATAATTGCAACACTATCAAACCGGAGCGGTAATCAAACTATACATATACTATAAATAGTCAAACAATACACATAAGTTAAGACAGATTATTCAAGTACTTTAAATAAAACAGAAACAATGTTGTGCAATATTTTGTGCAAAAGTGGTATTGAAGTTGAAAAAAGTAAGTGGTGCAACGTGGTTTTTGGTACATTCACAAGTAAACATTGTTTAATCTGTTGAGTGCTTTTAAGAGGGATTTTAAGAAAACTTCATAAAGTCTCTGCATATAGAGTGTGTTTCTACAGATGGTTTTGTCAAGCCCACTCTCCTGTGTGAAGCACACTCAGAAAATGCACAATGCTTTTCTAGAGCTATGTAGTGATTGTAAGCGTCTGGTGCATAGAGAAATGAAAGAGTGTTTTCTACAGATGGTTTGTCAAGCCTACTCACCTGTGTGAGGCTCATTTAGAATTGCATAATGTTTTGAGGACCTATATTACTAGAAATGTTAGACACAAGCATGTTTGCATTCACTCTGACTACATACATTTATGTAGACAAGTCTGCAACAGGTAAAGGGTTAATATTTCACATTATTACTGTTTATGCTGTGTTTTTGATCAGGTTAATGCAGCCACAAGAGACAGTACAAAATAAAAGTCTTATTCATGCAGGTTTTTCTCTTTCCTCCCTCAGATTCAGTCTAAACCAGTGTTTGCTGTGGCAGCGGATGCACCTAAAGTAGTGTGGCGTGGTTGGCTCACATGCGTTAACGGTGACCCAGAATACATGCGCTCATTACCTCCTGATTTTGTCAGCTTGCCTCTATTCTGCACAAGCGGACCAGAGTCTCTAACAAACCTGGTTAAGTCCTGGTTCGAGAGGGCTTTTGATTGCAACTTTGGCCCTTTGGCTTTAAACTCCAGCACTCTGAACTGGCTGGCTGCGTTGTGGACCGGCTGCCATCCCGCCTGCAATATCCGCTATCTCAAACTGTCTTGGAGTCTCCCGACAGAGCCGCCTCTGGACGTCCTGTACACGGTGAACCCACAGGACGCCTGGGAGCTCTGGAACAACATTCACCCCAAGGAGAACACAGATGACCGCATCGATATTAAAGACGTTCAGTCTTTCATGAGCGGCATGGAGACTCACTTTTTCAGACACTTTAAGATCTACCTGTCAGCTGGCACACTTCTGAAAGTATCCACTGCTCTGGGATCAGCACATCATGATGGAAAAATCAAGGTAATTGCTATGCACCATACCTTTATCATTTTAAGCTCGACAGATGGATGATTTTACTGATAACAATAACTAGATTGGCCATAACCGATTATTCAGTGAACTGTTTTAAAATGGTTAGTGTGTAGGCCTGTCGCAATAATCAATATACTGACTTCTCAAACAAACACATGGACATGACCTCCATATTTTTTTGGTGATGCAGAATATATATCTCCCATTAGAGCTGATCAATACATTGCTTGAGCATCGATACCACAATGTGTGTATCCGCAATAGTCACATCGCAGGATTAGATTATTTATCAAAGATTAAAAGATAAAGATATTATTAAGTTATTTATACACTGATGACCATGTTATTTTGCATTTGTTTGTTTAATTTTCTGTACCTGAATATTGTTAGACTCCCCAGACAGCCATAAAGCGCTGTTTATTTAACTTTTATTTGTGTTATGTTATTTATATATGCTTGTAATTTATTATATTTTATGCAAACCAACAGCATAGAAAAAGACTTAATCACCCCAGTTGATTTAAGTAATGAAATCTTTCCAAATATAGCTGTTTAAAACATCTGGTGAAATTATATTTATATCACAATGTATATCACAGCAAAACAAAATATCGCAATGTCATATTTTTCCAATATCGTGCAGCCCTATTGTCCATACATAAAAATCAATGTGAGCAACATTTTAGGTAATTGTGCAACCTCTGTCATCTCATCCGATCTCTATTAGAGGTGTCAGTATGGTTAATAAAAACGGTGGTATTTGCTATAAATTACTATAGTATATTTTTATGTGGGTGCCTAACAACTGAAAATAGATCTGTTATAGGAATGAGGCCTGTTCAAGCTCCTGTGTCTCTGTTTAAAAGTCTCAAATGACTGTTAAACATGTTACTTTTTTTCTAGTTCTTGTTACTTTGCAATTCTTAGTTAACTTTCATTATTATTATTTATTGGTTTACAATAAACCATAAACGTCCCTGGTAGTTCATGACTATGACAAAACATAAAATTCTCTGACTTTCAATGTCTGGAATAGATGTTTTAAAATGTAATGATATTCCAGAAATTTCCTGACCCGCAGGAACAAAAGTGATAATAATGAAATTTCACATCTCACAAATATGACTTTTTTCTCCTCTGAACTCAGTGTAGGAATTTTGGAGTTCTAAGAACTTCTGATTTTGTTTGTATTATTTAATTCTGATTGGTCTGATGGTTTTATTATTACTTCACATCTAACTATTTTATTCTCTTTCAGATTGGAAACAGCGACTACATCACCACCTTACTTGCTCTGCTGACAGAATGTGCCCTTCTGAAAATGCCTACCTAAATGCATGATTTTTTTTGTTGGTCTTCTTTGTATGAACTTTTGTAAATTTTAAGACCTATTCTGTCATATTTATTTTTTTGTTTTGTAAAATATGTTTATGTCTGCTTTTCAGCTTTTACATTTTTAAGCTTTTGGATCCTTGATTTCTTTCATTTTAAGACCACTTTTGAGGCATTTATCAAGACAACAATACACCAGAGCTTAACAGAGCTTATGTTGATGTAATGCAACTTATTCATCACAAGTTACTCAGATTTTCTACTACATGTATAGGTGTGTATAAATAGTTAACACAAATAGACATTGATGTCTGTTAGTATCTTGTAATATGTAGATATTTTTTATACCCTTGAAAGCATGTATATAGCCTCTGGTCATTTGTTATCTTTATGTAATGAATGGTGGCTGACTTTAAATTATTGTGTTACGTTTTGCTCACAGTGCCATCAATGTCAGTATCTACCAATTGAAATGTATAATTGTTTATGTATGAAGTATGAAATAGCTAGCAGACATTTATATTGGATTTAGAAATACTGGTTTCTTTGTAATTGATTAAGATGGACTGTTTTGTGGGTGTTGGATATAGCTCAGATTCATCTGCATTCAAGACACCCTACATTTAAAAATTAACATCAAAAAATGGCCTAGGATGTGCAAACAGGCGTCATGTATTGGAGTTAGCTTTTTGTCTCTCAATAAAGCACAAAAAGCACATTTTCTGGCTGATTTTTGGTACATTTCTCAACCTGGGGACAAAAATAAACGTGTAACTTGTAATCTAAGAGTCTAATTTTGATGATGTGTCAAGTAATATTTACAAACTACATTTGAAGTATATTAAATGCATATAAAAAAACGTTATTAAAAAATATATAATTTGGCTAAAATAAATGTTTCATCATTGAATAACAGTTGCATTTATTTAAAAAAAAAATTATACAACATTCTGGACTGCGTGTATGTATATGTGTGTGTATATATATATATATATATATATATATATATATATATATATAT
>CAIGQW010042275.1:1594636-1605203 GCA_903798125.1 Danio choprae
ATATATATATATATATATATATATATATATATATATATAAAACCAAATTGTATTATTATGACTACATAAAGAAGTTGTTTTAGTATTATCATCATTATTGTAATACATTTTGATTAATAAATACATTTATTTATTTTTCGTAAAGATGCAATCAATTTAATAAAAGTGACAGACAAAATAGACATTACACATGAAATTGCTGTTCTTTTGAATTTCAAGTTGAAAGAACACTGAACAAATGTGTCACAATTTACACATTAAGCAACACACAATTTGAACATATATAATAAGAAGAAATGTTTCTTGAACTAAAGATCAAAATTTTTTAAATGAAGGATCATGTGACACTGAAAAGTGTATACTGATGCCGAAAATTCAGCCTCACAGGAATAAAGTATACATATTAAAATATAACAAACTATAATAATATTTCAGTTGTAATAATATTTCCAAATATTACTATTTTTAGTGTATTTTTGATTAAATAAATATAGTCCTGGTGGACACTTCTTTCAAAAGCATTAACAAATCATATTGGCCTTAAACGTTTTCCAAGTAACTGTTCTAAAGAATTTTGATGAATACACTTTAATATTACCGTATTGTACATATTAGATCATAGTTGAAGTATATATTACAAATATTACAATTCTGTCTTCATGGGTTAATAAAGGTCTTCAGGATTACTATAAGGCTACAGGCAGGTGAGTTTGATCAGAGTTGAAGCTAAATTCTGCAGGACAGTGGACCTTCAGGTTCCCCATCCCTAGTTTAGAGCATAAAAGTCAGTGTGACTGGAGCTGGACTGGAGCTGGAGATGTGACTGGAGCTTGGGAAGCCATCGCCCATGTCTCCCAGCAGAGGGCAATCATTTACAGTATCAGGAGTCACAATGCTGAATGGTGCAACAACTGCTGCGAATCAAGAGTTCACTGACATGAAATCAAGCCCACAATTTGATATGGTGAATTACATGACCCTCAAATCTGCTTCAGTGCCAGCAAAATCATAAACTAAATATGAGTATGACAATTTTAAGTACGCCTTGGTTGTATTAGGTTAAACCCCAGAACTGCCTTAATACTTCATAGCATGCAGCATTGAGGTGTAATTATTGCAAAGTATCTAATAAAATTACTTTCCCCCTAAAAAAGTAAAGTAAGGGATTACTTTTCATATTTAGGTCATTTGATTACTTAAAGTTATTTACAATGTGCTTGACTTAAATGCTGTACAATAATTCAACAGTTATGTATAATTCAGAGAAGCAGTAATTGTATTTTCTATTTTTTAACTGAAGGTTACATTTATCAAGTGCGGGCATTTGGATGTGCTTAAGAAAAAAAAATAATTGAGAGAGACGTTAGTTCATGAAAATATAAGGTATAAATTCAGATAAGGAGAGTATCTGAAAGTATTCATAGAGTGTCACTTTTTCCAAATTTTTTTATGTTACAGCCTTATTCCAAAATGGATTAAATTCATTTATTTCCTCAACATTCTACACACAATACCCCATAATGACAATGTTAAAAAAGATTTTTTGAAATTGTTGCAAATTATTAAAAATAAAAAACCTGAAAAATCGCATGTACATAAGTATTCACAGCCTTTGCTCAATACTTTGCTGATGCACCTTTGGCAGCAATTACAGCCTCAAGTCCTTTTGAATCTGATGCCACAAGCTTGGCACACCCGTCTTTGGGAATTTTTGCCCATTTCTCTTTGCAGTACCTCTCAAGCTCTATCGGGTTGGATGGGAAGCAATGGTGTACAGCCATTTTCAGATCTCTCCACAGATGTTCAATAGGATTTAGGTCTGGGCTTTGGCTGGGCCACTCAATGACATTCACCGAGTTGTTGTGAAACCACTCCATTGATATTTTGGCGGTGTGCTTTGGGTCATTGTCCTGCTGGAAGATGAACCGTCACCCCAGTCTGAGGTCAAGAGCACTCTGAAGCAGGTTTTCATTCAGGATGTCTCTGTACATTGCTGCATTCATATTTCCCTCTATCCTGACTAGTCTTCCAGTTCCTGCTGCTGAAAAACATCCCCACAGCATGATCCCCACCATGCTTCACTGTAGGGATGGTATTAGCCTGGTGATGAGCGGTGCCGGGTTTTCTCCAAACGTAACGCCTGAAGTTAACTCCAAAGAGTTCAATTTTAGTCTCATCAGACCAGAGAAATTAGTTTCTTATGATCTGAGAGTCCTTCAGATGCCTTTTGGCAAATTCCAGGTGGGGAGTGGCTTCAGTCTGGCCACTCCACCATACAGGCCTGATTGGTGGATTGCTGCACAGATGGTTGTCCTTCTGTAACGTTCTCCTCTCTTTGAGTATAGTGAACTCACTGTGATGTTCAAAAAACCAGACAGAGATTAGGTCAGCTTTGTGACATTGAACAGTCTCCTGCTGGAAGTAGCCATCACAAGATGAGTATATTCATTCATTTTCATTTCGGCTTAGTCCCTTTATTAATCTGGGGTCGCCACAGCGGAATGAACCGCCAACTTATCCAGCATATGTTTTACGCAGCGGATGCCCTTCCAGCTGCAACCCATCTCTGGGAAACATCCATACACACCCATTCACACTCATACATTACGGACAATTTAGCTTACCCAATTCACCTATACCGCATGTCTTTGGACTTGTGGGGGAAACCGGAGCACCCGGAGGAAACCCACGCCAACACAGGGAGAACATGCAAACTCCACACAGAAAGGCCAACTGACCCAGCCGAGGCTCGAACCAGCGATCAGAAGATGAGTATACTCTTGCTATAATGAGATGGATATAATTAAGTAACAAGGCTGTGACACTTAAATGATGCTCATTTGTTAATAAGGCACCCAGAGCCAGCAGCCAAAACCATTTACAGTAGGCAGGATGGATCTAGCCTTTCATTTTTCAATTCATAAAAATGTTGCAGCAAAACTCAAGAATCATCAGACAAGGCCAACTTATTCCAATCCTCTGTTTTGGTGTGTCAAAGCAGCTTGACGAGGGAAAAAAAGAATTAAAAAGCTGCAATATTTACGATTACTGAACGTTTTAGTACATCAGGCAGGAAACAGAGTTGTAATAGAATGCTGGTGTAGTTCTAGTTAGATTAAAACTGCAGTTCAGTAGAATACAAATGTCGCTGTTGAAGGACGATCTGCTGAAGAGCAGCTCCGCCAACCCCAAGCAGGCCAAAGGTGACAGTGACAAGGAACCTAAACTCCACCAACTGATCAAGTGGAGAACAAACATTGGGATTGTTTGACGTTGTTTGTGTGCATGTGTGCGTGTGTGTGTGTGTGTGTGTGTGTGTTTGCTCTCTCTCTTCTCCCGGCTGCTCCCTCTCTTCTACTTAAGAAGGGTATTTCTCCGGTCCAATCACTAGAATAAAAAGGTGTTATTTATTATTTGTGATTGGCCAGCTGACTAGCCGCCATGCTCTGAGCATGCTCTCCCCCCATTGGGTGTTCGATCATGCTCACCTCTCCACAGGCACCAAGAAACATCATTTATTAAATCACATTTCTTTCCCATTCTGATGCTCGGTTTGATATTCATCAGATCATCTAGTTGCCATGAGATTGGCTGATTAGACATTTGCATTAACGAGACATGAGCTTTAATGAATACCATATAGACCAACCCACTCTCTTTTTATGCATATTAATTGTTGAAGACAATTTTCTCAGCCCTCCAGTGAATTATTTTTTTCTTTTTTTATTAGTCAAGTTTGTCAAGATGTTTAACAAAGAAATAGCTTTTTTCGCAGTATTTTCTGTTATAATCTTCTTCTGGAGAAAGCCTTGTTTCTTTTGGTTTGGCTAGAATTCAATAAATAAACAAACTAAAATTAAAAAAAAACAAAACAAACAGTAATAACCAATATGGTCAATATTATTAGCCCCCTTAGGTAATTATTTTTCTGATTGGCTACAGAACAGACCACTATTGTCCAATGACATGCCTGATTAATCCAACTTAGTTAACCCAATTAACCTACACTGTAAAAAGTTATACGATCAATTAGTCATGCCAGCATATGTTTTTAGTTCATATTAAATTATTAAACAAAGTTAATCATGTTCTAACTTAATTTTAGTTCATTTTTAATTTTAATTTTAAGTTACGCAAGCTGTTTTAAGTCAGTTTAACATAATATAAGTTCAATGGACTCATAAGGTTAATTTGATTCAGCTTAAATATTTAAGGCAACCAGGATTTTTTTACAGTGTAGTTAAGCCATTAAATTGCACTTCAAGCTGAATGCTAATATCTTGCAAAATAACTAGTAATATTATGTCAATACAACTAGTATTAAAATGTAATGTCATCATGGCAAAAAACCCCAAAAGAAATGAGTTATTAGAACTTGGTTATTAAAGTATTATGTTTAAAACTGTGTTGAATAAAATCTAATCTATGTTAAACAGCTCTTATTAGAAAAAGAATTCAAATTTCACAGGAGGGCTAATCATTTTGTCTTCAGCTATTTTATAACACAGTGTAGTATGACCTTATCTGACAACCGTGCTGTGGAATTATAGTGAATAGTTTGCCTTTCATTCTGTATAAAATGACATTTAATAAGCCAAAGCTATGTACGGTCAGGCAAAGAGAGCCCAGTATGGTCAACTCTGGAAAGTCCCGACTGCTTCACTTCATCTGAGCAATTTCACCTTCCTGAACTGACCACATTTGAGCCATTGATTGGTTGACCGTTTCCACTAATGACAGCCCTCAGTCTGAGCGCAATCAGCAAAAGTTCTATCTGTTGCGCCAGTTTGAAAAAGGAAACTGGTCATGATTCGGTGCATGTTCAGGAACCATTTAGTAACCCACGAAAAGTATATTTAACTTGTACAAAAATATAAATGCAGTCCTAGGTGGACAATAACATGCATATGCGATACCTCATATCTTTCTCTCAGGCACGATTTCTGAACTGTAAATGTGGTCAGTTAAAGCAAATAGTGTATTTTACAGACTCGCTCTAGTGTTTATACTGCATAAAACCTGGCATTTCTCAGCTGAATAAACATTCAAATAAAAGTCTTGTGGTCTGTATATATTCTTATCAAAAAAGAGAGGTTGAAGGACAACTATAAAATAATAATGACGAATGCTAACAAGGCTTTCACAGTTATTATACACTGTAAAAAGTTCTTCAAGGGTGTTGTCCACAGGAATTGATGTTAAAAGTATGTTTCTTCCAATAAATTGATTGCCTTTTCTTTTTGAATTCATTTAAATTTTACATAAGTAAAAAGTGTGATTGTTTTTGTAACTTATTATTACCTATCAGAAAATTGGATTTTACACAGTAAAAAAATGCAGGGTTACACCCAACACAAATCAATTAAATTTACTTTACAGATTTAACCCATTTAAATGGATTGAACATAAAAAAATTAAGCTGTCCCAACAAAATCTCAATAATTGTGTTGTTTTAGCTCATTTTTAAATAAGTAGTTTGAACAAGCAACTAAATATTATTCTTTTTTTGAGTGAAAATGTCAGAAAATGTAAAAGAAAATTGTGATGAAAATTAATCAATATATTAATTCATTAATTTTCCTTCAGCTTAGTCCCTTTATTTTTCAGAGGTCGCCACAGCAGAATGAACCGCCAACTATTACAGCATATGTTTTACACAGCAGATTGGCCTTCCAGCCATAACCCAGTATTGAGAAACAGCCATACACACTCATTCACACCACACACACACACACACACACACACAATCGCACACACACACACACACACACACACACACACACACTACGGATAATTTAGTTTCTTTAATTCACCTATAGCGCATGTCTTTGGACTGTGGGGGAAAACAGAGAACCTGGAGGAAACCCACGCCAATACGGAGAGAACATGCAAACTCCACACAGAAATGCCAACTGGTCCAGCCGAGACTCGAAGCAGCAATCTTCTTGCTGTGAGGCAACAGTGCTAAACACTGAGCCACTGTGTCGCCCTGATCAATATAATGATAAGGGATATTTTAAAAAATGTAGGTCTTTTACCTATGGTTTATGTAGAAATAATGATCAATTATATTGCTTACCAATGCTGCATTAACTTTATTCAAAAATACAGAATAATTACAATTTGTGAATGTATCTGTTTCAGTTTATTTAAATAATATTAATTCATGGGCTGGCAAAGCTGAATTTAGTCCTCAGTGTCACATGATCAAGAAATCATTCTAATACTAGTTCTGTGCTATTATTATTGTTATTAATGTTAAGAAACATGTAAGAAATATGCTAAATATTTAACTAGAAATGTACAATAATTTGTATGATTCTCTGATGAATAGGAAGTTAAGGAACAGCAAGTTTGAAAAAGAAATCTTTTGTAATATATATGTCTGTCACTTTTGATGTATAGCTGTATTAGTTGTAGTAGTCAGTCTGGCATTGGTTGAGTTTCATTCTTTTGGTACTATTATGTAGTCCCGTGGGTTGATGGGATGTGTGGCACGGGGGGTATTGCTCTGAACCAGGGTGGTCTTTGTGTCACTCCCACTGGCATTAAGTCAATGAGGTGATGGGAGTGCTGTTGGCATGCCAGCTGCCAAGCAAACCCACTGCACCCTGCTCTTGTCTCGTTCCCATGCATCCATTCAAGAACGAGAGAGAGAAAGACGGAACAGGGCACAGAATGACAGATAGTCCAGACAGTCAGAGGTTTCTCAGATTCAAGCTTAATGTACTGAGACAAATATAAGGAGACCTGTTTGGGAAAAAAAAAAGCTTTTTGCAATTAGTGACAGTAATAACACAAAATAACACACTTCATTGTATACATCTTGGATTATAACATTATGTGTTTGTTGAATCAGGTAACAATATCATGGGCCTCACGGTGGCGCAGTGGATAGCACGTTCGCCTCACAGCAAGAAGGTCGCTGGTTCGAGCCTCGGCTGGGTCAGTTGGCGTTTCTGTGTGGAGTTTGCATGTTCTCCCCGTGTTGGCGTGGGTTTCCTCCGGGTGCTCCGGTTTCCCCCACAAGTCGAAAGACATGCGGTACAGGTGAATTGGGTAAGCTAAATTGTCCGTAGTGTATGAGTGTGAATGGGTGTGTATGGATGTTTCCCAGAGATGGGTTGCAGCTGGAAGGGCATCCGCTGCGTAAAACATATGCTGGATAAGTTGGCGGTTCATTCCGCTGTGGCAACCCCAGGTTAATAAAGGGACTAAGCCGAAATGAAAATGAATGAATGAATGAATAACAATATCATTTTGAGGTAAGAGATTAAAAATGTAGGGTGACATGATGGCTCAGTGGTTAGCACTGTCGCCTCACAGCAAGAAGGTCGTTGGTTCGAGTCCCGACTGGACCAGTTGGCATTTCTGTGTGGAGTTTGTATGTTCTCCCCATGTTCGCGTGGGTTTCCTCTGTGTGCTCTGGTTTCCCCCATAGTCCAAAGACATGCACTATATGTGAATTGAATGAACTAAATTGGCCATAGTGTATGTGTGTGAATGAGTGTGTATGGATGTTTCCCAGTACTGGGTTGCAACTGGAAGGGCATCCGCTGTGTAAAACATATGCTGGATAAGTTGGTGGTTCATTCCGCTGTGGCGAGCCCCGATGAATAAAGGGACTAAGCCGAAGGAAAATGAATGATAAACATATAGTTCACTCAACTTTTTTATTTTTGACACTGATATAAACATGTATTACTTATGGAAGCCAGCCAATAATGACATCAGGTATGGCATACAGCAAAACCAACAACAGGATGATGGCCTGATTGAAGTAGTGTTTCATTGTGTATTGTGGGTTTGACGATAATGGAGATTATGGGATATTTTGGAAAGTGCAATTGAAAGAGTAACGTATAAACCTCCTCACAACTCTCTAACAATTATACAATTCACTTTTGTTTAACATGTATTCATCCACTCAGCTTCCACTTGCATCATTTTTAGTTTCCATTAGGAGCTTTCATACTACAGGAACGTTTTGAAAGTTCATAGAACTATTGATGGAAATTTAATGTATTTGGCGTGTTTACACAAAAAAAAAATGACTTTTGTCGTTTGTTCGAACTACTTATTTAAAATGAGCTGAAACAACATAATTCTTATGTTTTTGGGGGACAACTTAAATGTTTTATGGTCAATCCACTTAGATTTGTAAAAACAGTTAAGCTAACTTATTAGATTTGTGTTGGGACAGCATGAAGGAATTGTGTGGAACACTGCGTTTTTTTACAGTGTAGGGAATATGTACTGGATTTTAGGGAACTTGCGAAGAGTAAATCTGCAAAAACCCCTGAAATTTTAATCTCCTGTGTGTAGGTTCAGTAATTTCACTTTAATGGCAAAGAATATGTTATTTTCATGGCCTTTTAACAGAACATAACCAAACATAAACATAGGAAGCTGAGAAAGCAGGTTTTTGCTTCTGTCTTCATGTAATGCTTTTAGTTCTAGTAACACCTTTTGGGGGAATTAAGTAAGCTACTACTTCAGAGTGGGGTTCATAGTTCATGGCGTTCATAAATATACTTTTTAGTGTGTTCACACTGCAGGAATATCGGTACTATGCATCAGTACTATGAAAATGTTCATCTAATTCGAAAACCCCCATGTTATCATTAACACTATCATTGTAATTATCTGGCTTTAACAGTCATGTAAGTTTCAACATGCTTCCATGTGCATGTCATTGACAGAGTGACTTTTAAATACATTTTGGAAGAAACTTGGAGAATGACGGCATGCTTATGAAAGCTACTAAAAATGTCCTCACCGCTGTCATGCATGTGTTATTTATAAGCGTTGTGCACTTGCTTCTTTTAAGCCCGAGACAGATGGAAAAAGACGGTATGGGGTAGCAGTTGTAAGGCATACAGTAGGCCATCATTTGTACAGAGTCTTCATTCAGAGACAGCATTAAGCCCCCCATGCGTAGGAGAAGAACATTATTCCAGGGAGTGGAATAAAAGACGGATCCAGCTGCGTACACACACACCTACACTCACAGACAGTGTTACATGTGCAGACCAGGCAGGCACATATGTGCTAGAAGGCTGAAACACATGCCTGATTCTGTGCCGCAGTATGCTGTGTGAGGGGGCTAGTTAAGAATGATTTATTTCGGCATGGGGATTCGTAGGATGGCTCCAGTTCAACCGATTTCCCAGAGTAAGCGGAAGCTGCTACCAGCCATAGCAGGCAGGAATTCTCATCCCCAAAACCCCCTCTGCGAACCCCTACTCGGTCCCCAGGCCGCTTGATCCTGTGGAAATCACGAGCGTGATTCACAAACAACACACAAACTGACCACCAAGTGGCGCTGTGCAAACAGAAAATCCTCAGCGTTGCTTCACAAGCAGAGCTGCACAAGATACTTCTTTAAAGCTTGGCAATTCTTCCTCTTTTTTTGTATAATAAAAGTCTCCTAATTCACACAATTGCTTCCACACATTTTATGGTGTGGCTTTTACAATCTCACTGGAACCTTCTTACTTTTCCGTACATGCAAGCACATGTGCTGTCTGTTTGTTTCAATAAACAGACACGAGACGAATATGCTGAAAATATATATGTTCTTAAAATAAAGGTAACAAGGTTCTTCACAAATATGCAGTATGGGATTCTGGATACTATTCCCTATAAATGAGCATTCAAAATATTTAAAAGAAGATATATGTGCTCAGAATATCTATCTGTTAGTAAGCATAAATAGACAAAATCAATATTTCTAAATTATTTTTAACAAATAAGAATTTTTTTATCTCTATTTCTTACTTTTTGTAGAAATGAGCATTTATAGTATCTTAAAGTATATAAGTGTACACAATTGTTGTCTGTTTGTATAAATAAAAGGACAAAATTTATGAACTGAAAATATATTATTATTTATAAATAAAGGATTGTATTATAAATGAAGGATTTTGTACTGTTTGTATGAATAAATCCAATGGTTTTTTTGTAACTAAACATGTTAAATATCTAAAATACAACAACAAGTGATATCTGTTTGTATGAATTAAAAAAAAAAATTATCAAATTATCAAAAAACATTATTCTTATGTAAAAAAAATTACAATTCTTAAAAATTAAACTGGTTCTCAATGAATAAACAGTATTTGTATCTTTCTTTCTTTATAACTGGGAATTTAAAATATCCAGACGACTGTAAGTGTGCACAATTTCTGTCGGTTCCCAAAAATTAAACACAAAATATAGAAAAATATTATTCAGATATTTTAATTATTCAACTAATAAGCAGTTTGTATGGAATTCATTCAAGTTCTGTTCTTTGAGCATTGAAAATTTAAAAGAATGTACGTGTTCAAATTCGCATTTTTTTAATATATGCATACATAAAACTTATATACTAAAATATATATTCTTCATAAAAACAACGAATGTTTTTGTAAAACTGAACATTTAAAATTTATAATGGATTGTGAGTGCACAATTGTACAGTAAGTGCTAAAACAGATGTTTTGTCCCCTTTTTAATTGTGTGTGTCTGTGAGTGCATGTGTGTGTGTGTGTGTGTGTGTGTGTGTGTGTGTGCGTGTGTGTGT
>CAIGQW010042275.1:1625615-1644919 GCA_903798125.1 Danio choprae
ATATATATATATATATATATTGTATATATTGTATATATTGTATATATTGTATATATTGTATGCGTTCAAATGGGAACTTTGCATAGGTGCATATGTTGCCTAGATTACAAACTATGTACAATTAAACTGTTAAAAGGCAAATAAAATTAAGCTAGGTTACTCCGGTACATTCAGTCTAACTTCTTTAGGCTGGAAGGACACTAAATGATAAGATACAATTACACAATTGCAGTAGTCAAATGCACCACAGACAGCCAATGCTGGCCCATTCCAACTGTAATAAATTTACTTCAGTCTAGTACTTTAGGACTAATGGCTGAGTGCCTTTTTTAGGCCAGCTTCCCCCCCCCCCCTAGCTAAAAACTAAGAGCCTTTCAGCAGGCCCACCCTTATTTTGGGCCAGCATAGCATGGAGCAGTATATTGTTTAATAATACTACTAAGGGCTAAAATTACATAAATGTAATGATTCAAACATAAAATGACATTAAATACCATTTTAAATTAAACAAATTAAAATACTGTTAATAGTTTAATTCATTTTAATTCATAAGTTAAAAAACCATAATTTTTACTTTTATGCGCGGAAATTAAGGCAAAAAGCTCAATTATAATAAACAATAAAAATACATTTAAAAATAACGTTTAACCATAATAAAACATTTTAAACATTTCTTAAATAAATTGAATTATTCAACCGATAATTTTTTCCTTCATTTTATTTTTAAGTGTCAGTCTTAATACTTGATTCACAGGACCATATTGTAAGTAAATGAAATAAGGGTGTTTAAAACACTG
This sequence comes from Danio choprae, assembly GCA_903798125.1. Classification (NCBI taxonomy): domain Eukaryota; kingdom Metazoa; phylum Chordata; class Actinopteri; order Cypriniformes; family Danionidae; genus Danio; species Danio choprae. Next base: position 1,626,413 of record CAIGQW010042275.1, read on the forward strand.
TGTGTTCAGTTCACCGATGGAGCACTTATGAGAGCCAGTACAGGAGGCGTACCATCTTGAGTGTCTGTGTTTAATGCTTTCATAATAATTAAATGTTTATTGTTCACACCTAGCTGTATTGACTAACCATGCGATCCAGCTGGTATGGAGTTTTTGGGTATGGCCCTTTGCCTGCTCAGCAGTACAGTATGGACCTTTATGTGTGGCACAGTCTGTCCTGTTAACAACCAGAGAGCCAGCCAACAAGACCTTGCAATTAGCTTTTACAAGTCTTAGCATAAACTATGGTAAGTAAGCTGCTTCGCTAGAAAATATTTACACAGTAAAGCAGAATTCTGGGATGAAGCTCTTCCAATTGGCTGAATGTCTCTCACACTAGGCATATGGCAGGTAATTCACAAAGACTCAATTGAAGGTGTCTTGTCTAATTTATGTTTGTTTTTGTTTTTTTACACGTCTGAGGTGCCGCAGCTAAAAAATTGTCAAGAAATGGTTTTATGAAGTGAAAAATGGTCTTTTCTATTTCCTTTATGACTTTTATGAGTTTCCATTTTAACTGAGTGCTATTGTGTACCCTTTTCAGAGGTGATTGTCATCACAACTAAAGAGGTTCAAAAAGCCCTTAGCACTGATCAACGCTTGAAGACAGATGTGAAGATGAAGTTGGATGTGGTGTGCATTCAAGAGGAAGCTGATATGGGCACCGCAGATGCTCTTCGACACATCCAGCAAAAGATCAAGGTTTGTCAAGTGTCAATATCACACGCTGAGTTATAACATTTGTTGCATTACCATTTGATGCATTGCAAAAAAGCTATTTTGGTTCTTATGCACAATTTCTCTCAGAACGACTAACCATGTGATTTGATTGGTTGATAAGAATGATTAACCAAGGTGTTGATTCAAGAACGTGTTATTTGGCAAAACCATAGACATTGTGAGATTATTACAGGCATGATGTTATGACAAGAAACAGCACATAAGAACTGTTTTATGAATGATTATTTCTTGCTGGATAAAACATTTGAAGGTTAGGTTTGCTAAATGTTAACCAGATTTGTGTTGTTACTAAAACACAATTACCATCACCATTGTACAATTAAAGGTGCAATGGGAGATCTTGAAAAATGCTAACGTTAGCCTGATAGTACTGAAATCTTACTTCCCATCCTCCCTGCAAAATACCATCCAATGCCTCGTAATATTCACCCATGAGAAAACTTTAGTTAGTAATTACAAATACAAATCTTGCCAAATAAAAAAGAAGGTAGATTGTTGATGTTTGGCTCTCATTTTCTATCTGAACTGGGTCTGTGAACGCCCCAAATGACGCAATGCGTTCTGCATGAACAGGGTGCATATATGAGGTATGCAATTGCATTTTTTACAGGCAGGTAGGACATCCAGTCGCAATGTTCAGTCTAAACGTTTTGGTTGGAAGAACTTTTCTTGGTGCTACAGTTTCCACAGAATAATAAAATACATATTAATACATTTGAACCAATTCATTTAATGACTGCTATCAGGATGTGAAGAAAGACAATCGCCCATTTCACCTTTAAGGGTGTTTTCACATTTGATTTGATTGCCTGGATTGTACTGAAGTTCGATTGACCTGAAGTCCACCTACCAAACCCCCCACCTCCCAGCAACGTTTGCATGTGATGGAAGCAGATTAAAGGGGATTAGAATCTGAATTCTACAAATTTGCATGTTAGTGAAAGTGTAGTGGTGTGCTTGTTTGACTTAAGGGCTTTTGTCAGAAGAACAGTTCAAACTTTAGTATTTTTGTATTCCCATATATTATATGCATTATTGGTGTTGAGGTTTTTGGCAAAAGGGAAAGTCAGAGCCCTTCTTCTCTAACTAATCATGTAGCACTAGTTTACACATTTCTGCAGCATAGTTAGCCATGTTTTAATAAAACAAACTGTAAATTGCCCTACTATGTGAGGTATTTCTTGAAAATTGTAAGAACTGTTTCAGGTTACATCTTAAAAGATTGATCCACCATCCTGGAACAGTTTGTGTGAAAGTTCTGGAAAAGCATTTAATGCCTTGTTGTGATAAAAAATATACACCTTTCAATTAGATGCCATTTATTCAACCGCATTCAGCGTTTGAAATGCATCAAATAAGTTCTTCAAAGTTGTCCTAAGACAAGAACATTCGATGCACATTGGTTTTAGGACAACTTTGATGAAAGCCTTTGGATCGTCTTCAGTATTGTATACATAAAAATTATAATTTATATGATAAAGAAGATATGTTCTAATGATGAATTTGAGCATTTGACTTCTTCAAAGAACTGCCTAGATAATATTAGTGGTCTGGTTTGTAGCCAGCATTGATGTAGCAGCCGATTTGACATATGAGGCGTTCTCACTGATTAAAGAGGGTCATAAAAGAGTTAGCAAGATGATGTGATGAATTTTCATCACTGTAAATATTGTACTAAACGTTGTTAGCTGAAGCATGGTGACTAAATGGAAGAAGCATAATCATGGCACAAGCATGCATGTCCATGTAAGCATAAGTGTGTGCCCAGAAGTGTGTAAAACCTGGCAGGCAAACACAGCCTCACCTGTGTCCCTTGTGAGCTGGCCTGGGGTCAGTGAAAGGATGTGAGGGGCAGATCCTGTGTGCCACAGGGGGACCTTTGATTCGTGCAGCTCTGCAATGATGGCTCCAACTCCACAGAGTGCCTCATTTCACCTGCTGAATGCCCAGTGGCCAGAGACGACAAACTCCACAAACACATGATGTCAAAAGCCTTCCTCTAACCAGACTAATGCTCATGGGCCTACTGCAGGACATGTGGGAGAGTTGTTGTGTGGATGGAATAAGGTGGTAATGAAACATCCTGATGGGATTTTGGTGTCACTGTTGGGTTTAAGATAGTCTGGAACTAGTCTCAGAAAAATAATATGCTGTTGCTTGGGTAAGGTGTAGTTAAGTGGTTAAAGATCTGGGCTTGTAACCAAAACGTTGTAGGTTCAAGAGCTTTCCAATATTGTATCCTTGATCATTTTACATGTCAGTTGTGATTTTCTGTTCAATAATTGCAGTGGTGTCCGTAAAAATAGAAGTCATATATACTTTATCTATTTAAACCGGAAAATACTTCGACACATTTACATGAGAATAAAATGCCATCACATTAAAATAAATGCATAGATTTGAGGTCTGTAAGAGTTTTTGAACATTCACCAAGACTTTTTTTTTCCAGTTTATACAAAAATAAATAAATAAAATAAAGTTTTTGAAATATGAAAATATTAGTGTAGTTTATACATAGTTTATACCTATATTTATAGTTTAATAATTGAATCAAAATGCACTATGTATACACTACAGAAATAGTGTATACATAGTGCATTTTGATTCAATTATTAAAAAAATCTGCATTTATTATCTGCATTCTGCAATTATTAAAAAAGTGCAAGTTACAATTTTATTTAATGATTTAATACAATTTCTAATGAAATATAAATTTCAAGTAAGTACATTTATTTAAAATGTGTAAATTTTTGTTACAATATTTGACAAAAATCGACATGCTGATTATATATTTGCAGTATAAAATATGAGTTACAGAGAAAACATATTCCCCCGAAGAGTGGTCCCAGACTTTTGTGCCCCACTGAAGTAATTTTGGATAATAACAGCTGCTAAAAGATTAGTTAGATTCTTTCTGAAGTCCAAATATTGTGTCTATCATAATCAGATGCATTAGTGCATTTGTATCATACTTTTTCCACACCGCACTTATGAAAGTGTAAAATCTCAGGAAAAGGGATGTCTTAAACATGTGCAAACGCTCATCGCAGGAGATTAGCTCTCAATAAATATCAGTGCAGTGGAAAAGGGAATGAAGAGGAGGAGGACCTGCTGGAGCACGCTAACAGCACAGATGCATTTATTTCTAATCCTAGAGAGAAATGAGAGATTAAAAGCATTGAGTTGCAGAGCCCTCCAGTGCACGAACAGCCCCACTACGTGTTGAGAGATGAGCGCTGGCAATAGGGGCCCTAAATCCCCATTTATTGTATGGTCTAAACACATAGTCTACTCCCTTGCTTCAGCAAACAACACGGACATAATGGAAGCATCTGACAAAGTGCCCGACTCTTAAAGCACTCTTTCATTAGCCTGTGTTTGAGTTCATACTGATGCATTGAGTCAATGTTTGTACAGAAACTGAATAATCTTCGTGTTGTGTAGCATTCTGCTGGCTTTTGTTAGTAATAAGGCTCTGAGTTCACCAGGATCAAGTCGTTCCCGATCAACTTGTGTACTCATTTCTCTTGAAAAATGCACTTACACATTTTTGTTTGCACCAGGTGGTCTGGGGGAAAAGAAAATCTGCAATTATTTTGCTCCGTTTTTGGCCTTTTGTGATGATTTTTATGTACAATGCAAAACCAAGGTCACTGAATTAAACCAAGAAACGGTCCCTAGAGTCTCTGTCAGCTTGAATCTCAAAAATTCAGAGTTGTTGTTGTTGTTGTTGTTGTTGTTGTTGTTGTTGTTGTTGTTGTTGTTGTTTTTTCCATTTTCATCATGTTTTGTCAGAAAAAAATTCATATGGACTTATAAATTGCACGTTATTTCTTTGGGATGAAAAAGTAAAAACAAATGACAATGACCTAATCGCAACAGTGGTGATATGGAGAAATATACAACAGTTATATCATATAAATGACTAAGAAGCAACTTCAAGTGTCTTAAAAACAGGGTTTTACAAATTTTCCAACAGTTTTTGCATTGATGTATATACAATTCTCTACAGCAATCCTAGCATAACAATCTGTATATGTGCCGACGTAGTGTAAACAAAGTTATTGTAATAATTAAAATGAATTATTTTAATCATTAAAATTATAATTAACTTCAATGATTGTAATTTCAGATGTAAATTAATATCTTTTACTTGTCTTAAACATCCAAATTAAGATACATTTTTTTAAATTTGTCTTAAATTTAATTTGATTTGATCCTAAATTTAAACTTGTATAGCACCCATGAAAATAATACAACAAAAACAATACAATACACTTTAAAGTGTAAGAAGGCAATACATTCTGTATGTCATGTTTAATTACTTTTTCATTTGATTACTTTTAAAATAATTAAATGTAATTGCATTTTGCATGCCACTTTCTATCAAACAGCTAGGTTTGACTCACGTCTGAAATAAGTTTTTCATCATTTAAAGTGTAATAAAATGTAGTGTGATCACTTTTATTTATATTTATATTTAGATGTAATTAATCATGATTAATCTTTGCCCAGCACTAATATTTTCATGAGCTTGTGCTTGTTTTCTTGGGTAAAATTCAGTAGGCTTGCCAGTGAATTTCTATCTCTTTTCAAATTGCAACATATTTTTTATGCTAATGTTTATTGTTTTTCAGCCCACAACTTAACATAGTAATGACAGCCCAATTGTGAGCCTGTGTCCATGGTGGCAGCTGACTGTGAGCTGCATTTCTCCTTCCCTTCCTTTTTATTCCCTCTTATCCTGCGCTCGTCTCTCCACCCTCTTCCTCTGCTCTCCTCTTGGGTGGTCTCACCTGGCAGGCCCAGGGGGCAGCCAAGCAGAACTGGGAGTGTCTGTGGGTGGCCTGACCTCCCTGTGCCTCTCCTCCAGAGCAGCTCAGAACCACGGCCTATACTGAAAGGCCCAGCGTCAGCGTCAGAGTCAGCGGCGCTCAGATGATCCAACAGCTGACGCCCACTGCAGGACTGATCCAGCCTTCCACTGGCCAAGAGGGCACGACCATTGTCAGGCCTCAGGCATTTGGCCACTTGTCGTGTCCCCTCAAAAATAGAAACCCCGGCTATGAAATGCTAAGTGGTTAGAGCTGCAGGGACAGATCGATTTACTTGGGTGGTTTACGATGGGTGGCCTGGCGATGGTCACATTTTTTGCGTCTCATCAGTGCACATTCCTGGTCGACTGTGAAGTCATGGTAAATGTTTGGATGTTTGAGCGTTGGCCGTTCTGTGGTTGCTTCGCCTTTGCTCTGTGTTTCTTCTATGTACTGCGGGACTGGAGTACACATTTACAGACATAGCCTGCCTATTAACTATTTTGATCTACAGTGGTGACTGCACTTAAAGGAATAGTTCACCCAGGATTGAAAAAACCCAAATGAAATGTTTTTATTTACTCCAAACTTGTGTCGTTACAAACTTGTATGTCTTCCTTGGATATTTAGAAGATATCTTTAATAATGTCCTATTAATGAATCTGTTCACAAATTGAAAGTCAGTGTAATTTTGACTTTTAATATGTGAGGATTTGTCTTACTTTTTTATTTATCTAGCAGAAAATCTTATTTTCTAAACATCTTAAAACTTTTTACACATAAACTGAATGCTTGTATAATGTTCAAAAACAGAGCATTCTTCATTTTAATGTCATGCAAAGTGATAAAGCCAGCTCCCTATGACATAGTGTATTTAGACTCTAATTATAGCAGTGTAGTTTTAATTATCCAATCTTTCAACATGATGCTGGTGAATTAAAGGTGTTGTGCGAACTTATCTGTATTGCTGTGATCAGTGGCTTTCTTTAGTGCAGCTTTCTCACCACTGTTATTTTAGTTTTTTTGTTGTGAGAAAAGAGCACAGCTTATATTTATATATTCATGTTGCATGTAGCAGTCTTGGTGTCTTAGTGTTCATTGTAATTATTGCTTTTATCTTTTTATGTCTTATAAATACAAACAAACATACAAAACAACTTTAGTCTGTTGTACATTGTGTTCATGAGTTTGAGCACCAGTAGCAAGTTGCTGGTTACAGTTGACTTAATGGCCACAGATGTCATCCAATGAGAAAACCACAGAAAAAAGACATTTGCAGAATTCAATTAATAACTTACAAATTTAATACATTTCATGATACACTTGAGGTTCTCTATCAGTGGACTGGGGCCAGGATTAAACAACCAGATCTGTATGCAGGGTGTCCATGGGGTCTTAAAAAATTTATAAAATGTCTTAAATTTCGAAAAAACAAAAGTTTGAGTTTAAAAAGTCTTAAATATACTGAAATATTCATTTATTCATTCATTTTTTTTCGGCTTGGTCTCTGATTTATCAGAGGTCGCCACAGCGAAATTGAACTTCCAACTATTCCAGCATATGTTTTACACAGCGGATGCCCTTCCAGCCACCACCCAGTACTGGGAAACACCCATACACTTTCATTCACACTCACAATCATACACTACGGCTAATTTAATTTATTCAATTCACTTATACTGCATGTCTTTAGGCTGTGGGGGAAACTGGAGCACCCGGAGGAAACCCACGCGAACACATGCAAACTCCACAAAGAAATGCCAACCGAACCAGCGACTTGAACCAGCGACTTTATTGCTGTCAGGTGACAGTGCTAACCACTGAGCCACCATACCATCGTATACTGAAATATTGTATTGTAAGTCTTAACTCATTTTAAACAGGTCTTAATTTTCCTATGACCATGTAAAGTTATGCAATTGGGCCAACACCCGAATAAACTAAATTAGTATTTCTTTCTTTTTTTATGAGTAAAAATTCTTTCCATTGACCCAACCGGGCCATTAGAATAAATCCTTAGTGTTTAGCCCTGTATAAATTAGAAATTTCATTCATGATGGTCTTAAAAAGTTTTAAATTTGACTTTTTGAAATCTGCAGAAACCCTTAAATCACCCACTAAACCCTTAATCATTATTGACTACACTATAAAAAAAATTATGACAAAAAGTCAAGACTAAAGTTAATTTGATTCTAAACAAAAAAAAGTCAAGTCAGCAAGAATTTATTGCAGTTTACAAATATGGCCTAGTTGAAGGAGTGAATCAACACAAGTGAGTGAATTTGAGCACTAGGTGCACCGGAATGGATGGCATTTTGTTTGCACTTTGCGGGTTGAATAAATGCTTCACACAAATTAGATTTTCAACTTCTTCGTCAGACCCTGTGATAGTTATTTAACACTTAGCCAGCTGTCTATTAGTATTTTTCGATTTCTGTCATGTATCCAAACATTGCTTTAATGAAATAATATTTTAAATAATATAATAGGATTCTGCTCTGGATGCTATTTTGTGGTCAGTTGTGGAATTTCATTCAGCGTGCAAACTCTCACAATGCATTATGGGTATTTTGTTGAGTGTACATGGGTTGTACACTTGTTATTGCGGTGCATTGTGGGATTTATTGAGCACACTTCAGAGCATCCACTATAGTTTAGGACAGTGTTTTTCAACCACGTTCCTGGAGGACCACCAACACTGCATGTTTTGGATGTCTCCTTTGTCTGTCACACCCATTACAGGTCTTTCAGTCTCTGCTAATAAGCTGATGATCTGAATTAGGTGTGTTTGGTTAAGGAGACATGGAAAATGTGCAGACCTGGTGGTTGAGATACATTCATACATGCATATATTTGTTACGTATAAGTGATACACACATATATATAGAAACAAAACAATTTTGTTACATAGATATTTTTAAGCCCCAAACCAGCAACAACTGGAAAATCATGGGGACTTTTAAAATAGTTGTAAACAATAATGGCTCTTCGTGTCAAAAATACTGGGTTTTATAGTTAAAGTGTTTTTTCTCTCAACATTTTCAGTGTTTAGCTTGATGTTTATCTGGACCAAAACTAAAACTTAAATCAAAGTGTAACTAGATTAACATTGAAAATTATAAAGCGAAACTATAAAAATATTAATAAAACAATGTTATTGTTTAATCAAACAATGTTATCTCTAAATTAACAGTTGCTTGAGAACCACTGTGATAAACATTGCTGAAATGCACCCCTTGAGTCCGATTACTTTCATTAAACACTGGCAGTAACAGTATTATGATATGCTTATTATAAATAACTAGAATAAACAATTCTTCCTCCAAGTAATGCACTTCATTAGTCTAACTGTTTACACTTGGCAAGCGATGCAGTAATTTAAGATGTGTGATCAGAGCTGTCCATGTATATCGCCTGTTTTATAGCTACTTTGAATGTGGCTCAGAACTTTAAAATGTGTTTTATGATTACAAATTATATTGTTATATTAATTAAATTGATGAAAGTTATTCTACTATCATCGTTTCTGTTTCCATAGATAATTTTCAATACATTTCCATATGATTTTGTCTAGGGCTACACAAATTATAGTTTTAGCATTCATATCGCAATGTGCGAATTCGCAATAGTCACATTGCAGGATCTGAAATGTAGAGTCGGTATTATAGTTGACCAGGAGCCAAAGTTAAAAACATACATGATCTGTGGAGTCACTCCAAAGTTTATCCATAAAGTTACCAAAACAAAACATTTATCATTTGTAGGTGGTTTTAAGGCCTGCGACTGTTTCAATGTTTAAAGCATTCAGGCACCAGAAATTATAATGATTGTATACATACAATTAATCTTTCTCAAAGTTACAGAGTTATTTCACATTAAATTATTCAATTTGTGTACTTTAATACTTCTGGACTCCCATAAAACCTTAAAGCATTTATTTCACATGTATCTTTTCTCTATTTAGCAATGTTTGTGGTTGGTTTATTATGTTTTATGCACAATTCACTCTCTTACTGAATCATCCCAGTCAGTTAAATTTTATGAATTCTTTCAAAATAGAGCTCTTCGAGGCATCTGGTAAAATTATACTCAACATTGCAATCTGTATTGCAGAAAAATAAAATATCGCAATATCAGTTTTTTTCAATATCTTGGAGTCCTAATTTTGTCAGATAATGCCATTTAAGAACTAATATACTGTATTAATAATAATACATTATATTAATATACTAATATAATGTCTACAGTGTCTCATAGATTTCCCTGTGCGTATTATGCACACAGTAGTGGAGGTTGTGTGCGGCTCTGACTTTGTTGAATTTGTAACGTTTCACATGTGTGAAATTTCATATAAGCATTCTGGGTTCACCGTGGTCGGTGGAGAAGCATTTATCTTCTTCCTCAGTAGCACAGTTAGCTCAGTCTAAGCAGACATCGCTGTGCACCCTGTTATCTTTCGAGCATGTGTCCGCTGGTGGCTCCTGGGTTTTCTGCTCCGGGGCCAGAACAAGAGAACCGGAACTGTATCGGAGTAGAGCGTCACGGCAGGGCCTCTCTCTGGGCCTCCCCAATGAGGCATGCAGCTCTCCCTGAGCCAGGCACGCTCTGACGGCCTGTTCCCCACTCCTGCTCCCATGTTTATTTATCCACAGGCCTGAGATGGACTGAGCAGATGGGAACCAGACAACTCAAACAGAAACAATGGCAAAGGCGAGCAGGATTTATCGCTGGGTTCCTCTCCATGCCTGCACTCACTCATACACACACTCACGCACACGTGTACACACGCAAACTGTAGCAGAGCACGGAGCTTATTCAAGAAGCTAGGGGTCTTGTTTTCTTACATCATTCTCTTGTTGTAGTGACTATTGTCAGGAGTCCATGTAATCCAGTGTCTTATGCCATGGTAGTTTCTCTTTGATGATCCAAGTTATCTGACGTTCTATCAAACAGATCGAAACTGAAGTTAACTGGTCATCAATTATAAACTGTTCATTTAAGATTGGTGTTGTGTCTTTAAGGTAGGGCTGGGTAATTTATTGAAATTGATTAGTCATGCATATTTTGTCAGTAAAGCCAGTTCTAGTAAACCTGCAACATGTGATTTCAGATGGAGCAGCATTTACTACACAGTCATAGTATCCTGACAAGCTCAGAATCTTTTCAAATGTTATTATCGATGATAATTGAAATAATTGTTCTGTGATAATGGTAGCTTGTGTACTGCTTCTCTGTGAACTATGGCTCAGCTTGTGAAAATACCACATATATTAACATATTTTACTCCAAATGTTCTTCATAACTTCAGCTGTGTAACTGTGTAAATAAATCCATCCTTGAGATGATTCCATAGTCGTGTGATTATTAGTCATGCTGAATCAAAGAAAGCAGTTTATTCTTCTGTTTATAATGCAACACTATGGGGATTTCCTGGGTTTCATCTTTGTGACTTAGTTGGCGTTTCAAGAGCGCCCTCCGGCCTTCGCAGTAGATTTACTACACATCTTGCTTCCCTGACAAGTTGTGCATGACAATCGCAGCTTTGCTCACCTATGTTTGCAATTATAATTATATTTATCATCCGGCCCTTTTCCAGAGAAACATGCTAATAATCAAACTGAAGCTCCCTTTAATAAGAAAAGTTAATATTAAAATTATTGTTATAATTAATGTACTATAATAAATGTACTATTATAAATGTACTTTGTGTGGTACATTCTGCTACTGTACGGCAATGATTACAAGTAGACAAGTTACAAGTCATCAAGTTAAACCAAACTTTTATCTTGTTGGGCTATCATAAAGATGCAGTTTTAAGATATTAAAGTTTATGTCTGTATTTGATATTAGTGTTTATTTCTTGCAATCATTTCAAAAACAACACAGAAACCCTGCCATACATTTACACCTAAAAATATCTTCCTATATTTTATGGCCAAATTTTATGACTTTCTCTGTTATACAGCTGATTTCTTTTATTTATTTACTTTTTTACTAGATTCTGGAGCTTAAAATACCTGAATTGTGGTCAGTAGACAAGGTGCAGATGTCCCTGTTGTTTGTAGCTGAAGAGCAGATAGATTTAATTAAAATTATATCATGCCAGTAGAGGTGGCACAACAAATAAAATGTCAAGGCCATTCATTTTGAAGAGGTAATAAACTACAGTAAAAATCAAACCAAGCTGAAGTAAAGCAAGCTGAACCCAGTCTTGTAGAGCCAAGTTATACCACGCCATGGAAAAACGGCTTTTCAGAAAACCTGGTTGTTCCTTTTTTCAAGAGAATAATATGCGAGTAAGAAGTCAGTATGTAGGGCTAAAATTGAATATAATAGTCTAACAAGCTGAAACAATATGTCTGAGGTGAGAAATATTGACCCGAGCCATAGCAAAATAAACAGAACACAATGTTATTGTGCTGATGGAACACAAACACTGGTAAAACAGCCTTACCAAGGTTAATTTGATAGGGCACAAGATGTGCTTCAAGAACACTTGCACTTGTTAAATATTGTCCCATTTATATCCACTCATCTGAATTTGTCTGTCCCTCCATCTTTTAAATCTTTACCTATTTGTAACAGTAATGTATGGCTCTTTTCCAAATATCTTTTAGACTTTTACACTGTAAAAAATAAATAGTAAAATGTATGGTAAAGCAAGACACTGTTGTTGCCAGTATTTCACTGTTTAAAAATACAGTACAAGCCATAAAGTCATTTCTAATTTTATGGTTAACTACCGTATTTCTTTAAATTATAGTGTTAATACACCAGTGTTTTTAAAGTACTAACATCTACACATCATATCCTTTGTTACACAGACAAAAAGTCAACCATAACATATGGTGATAAGAAAGTTGTGAGAAAAACGTTCCCCACAAGCAGAGAAACATACCTAATATATAGAAGGAGCTCAGTGTCATTCACACAAATACTAAACACCATCATGGTAACAGACATAAAAATGAAGTAATGTAGTAAACATTATTTATCAACATAAGCTCTAACAACATTAAGACTCTAATGTAGATAACTAATGGGGGAAAAAATTAAGAACCATAGTAATGTTAACAAAAAGCATAAAAAGTGAAGTGTCATGCAGGGAATTCTGGAAAAGACGGTTATTTAACCGGTAAATAACCGGTTACGGTTATTTAACCGGTAAATAACCGGTTACGGTTATTTACCGTGTATATTAATTGTAGAATTTTTTTTTTTAAATTTACAGTTGAACTCATGGCAATTTTTAGAGTATAGAAAGAAATACCCTTCATTTGATATTAGTCTACCATATCTCACCCCAAAATGAAAATTTCCTCACCATTTACAGACAATTACACTTTACAGTAGTTGTTAACTTTAATGAATTTCCTTATGTTGAACACAAAACAAGATGTTCTTCAGAATGCTGGAAAAAAGCAGCCACTGACATCTATATCAGCAACTAAAATACAATGGATATCAACTACGTTTTTTTTCCCCCACCAATCCTCAGTATACCTTCATTTGTGTTCAATAGAAGATAAAAAAATATTTGGGTCAACTGTCCCTTTAAGACTGCTTTATGGAAATTGACATACATGTCTGTATACTATATTAAACTTATTTAAAAGCTGTTTCTCAGAGTGTCTGTAGTAAATGCTTTGATCTTTTTTTATTTTGTTTTTCAAGCATTTTTCAACCCAACTGGTGATTTCAGAACCTGAAAGTAATCATTCTAATTATGTGTAGGGAACATATTGCCCTTCCAGTGGACATTATAATCAAATTGTGGGTGGAAAATTTGGATTGTTCTCTCTTGATGTTGGTTTTAATATGATTTGGCTTTTTCCCCCTCTCACACAGACAGACATCTTGGTGCTGAGCTGTGATTTGATAACTGATGTGGCCCTGCATGAGGTTGTAGACCTCTTCCGCGCACACAACGCCACGCTGTCCATGCTCATGAGCAAAGTGCACGAATTCACAGAGACTGTCCCGGGCCAAAAGGGCAAGAAAAAAGCAGGTACCATCACTCACCCAGACTTTTATTGAGATTTTGGTTTGGCTTTTGCTTTTGTTGCGCCGTTTTCAAAATCTATCAACCATTTCCTCTTTCACTAATATGAACTAAAAATGCATCCCGGAGGTCTGTATCATTTTGCATTCCAGCAGATCTTTCAGGTTGTTGACTTGCCATCTGTCTCGAGCCAAAAATACAGTTTGACTGTACAGTATCCTGCTGTAGTATTTTACGAGTTCACTGTGACCGACTGGAATTGTGCCCTGTGGCAGGAGAACAGCGGGACTTTGTCGGCGTGGACGTCACAGGGAAGAGGCTTCTGTTCATGGCCAATGAGGCAGATCTGGAGGAAGGCCTTGTTCTCCGGAAGTCCATCATGCGCAAGTAAGTGTCAACAACACTTGATTTTTACGCCGGTCATGGTACACTTCTCTTCATATTAACTTTATGCTTTGTGATACTTACTTGGGCACTATCTTAGTCATTTATATACCTCCAGCACATGTATTAACCAATATCTTACCTCAGTTAGGTTTTATTTTGAGTTAAATGGATTGTTTACCCAAAAACAAAAATCCTGTCATTATTAATCACCCTTCACTGTTTGAGTTTGTTTCTTTCTGTTAAACATGAAAAAAAGAAGATATTTTGAAAAATGCTGGTTGCTGGGACCCATTGACTTTCATAGTAGTCATAGTTTCAGTATTCCATAGTTTTTAGGTGAGCCGTTCCTTTAAATCAGGCGTGGTAGGTCTAAATCAAATTTAAACTGCACTGCAAAAATGCTTTTCTTACTTAAAATGTTTGTCTTGTTTCTAGTCCAACTATTTAATAATTCTTAAATCAAGAAGCAAGTTAAAAAATTTAAAACTAAGTGAGTATTTCTTAAAACAAGCAAAACAATGTGCCAGTGAGGTAAGTAAAATATTTTCAGACCAAAAACAAGATTGTTTTACTTGCGTCACTGGAAGATTATTTAGTATGTTTTAAGGAAAAAACACTTTATTTTGACTCATTACGTTTGAAAACAAATCAATATTTTACTTGTCTAGAAAATGCTTCTTGATGTAAGGATCTTTAAATATTTGGACTAGAAATGAGAGGAAAAAAAGCATTTTTCTTGCTGTGTTCTGTTGTCAGAGATTTGCTGGTTCCTCAAAACAATGGCAAACTTATGGGGTGATGACCTGCTCTTTATGTGTGCTGGATAATTAAACTAAGGCCTCACTAACCTGTCATAAGTGCTGTCTGTCATTCTGCTTGCCGTTCTTAACTGTGTTCCTACATTCTTCGCTTCCTGACCCACCTCAGACTTTCTTTCTTGTACTATTTTCTTGCTTGTTTTCTCTTTTCTTTGGATTTTCTCGGTGTCTGAGGTTTTGGAGCTGTGAATTTTTTTTTCCTCTGAACTATGAGAAAATAGGTTTTATTAAGACTGTTTTATCTGATGGTGCGTTTAATGTGTATTTAATTTCTTTGTCATAAAATATATATGCCATGTTTTAAGTGTTCAGTGGAGTCATTTACTTAACATTTTGGGATATTATTTAAATAAATAAATATAACAGCTTTAGCTTATGGTTAAATTGAATAGCTTAACAAAATAGCCATACACTAGGATATACATAAGTTACTGTCTCTTTTCACCCTTTTAAATAATATTTAAGTGATTCAAAGAGAAATGGAGTATGTATGTGTATTTACTAAACCATTGTAAAAGTATTCTGCATTTTAAAAGTGTCTTAATTTTAACTTAGTGAGACTATATTTTACTCATAACAAAGTAAAATCTGTCAATATTTAATCGCTGACGACAGTTTGATCATATAAAGTCAAATCATGTTTGACTGATCATATGATAACATGCAGTCACCATTGGTAATGCAGAATAAAATTGCTGTGTTTATACCACTGATATGACTGGATTCCTAAATTTCAGCTGCCAAACTAACTCTCCCATTCATCCTATCAGCGTTTTTAGTGTTTTAATGTTATCTGAGTCTGTCATTTCTGCATTAAAGGCCTGATGTTGCCAAGGCTCCTCAGACTGTCAGCACCTTGTGTGGGGCCTGTGCTTTGGGCTCTGGAGGCTAAAGGTCCTGTCGTTCCTGGTTTTCGGGGGGTGAAGGGGGTCAGGGAGTAGGAGACTGTGATAGGGTGCTGTTTGGCTGTGTTGGGAGCTCATAAATAATTTGGGGAGTCGTTGCCACTGTAAATCCTGTCTAGTATTAGAAGCATTGCAGCAGCTGTTAGCATGCTGTCCACTGAGTGGGAGAATGAACACAAACTGACTAATTTGACATTGGGTAATGTATTGCGACAGACTAATGCCCATATATTCTTACAGTAGGCAGCTATTAAAAGTATAGTTGTTTATTTAAAAATCTAAAAGCTTGTGATTGGCCATTGTGTTCGTATCATCAGCAGAAAAAATCTGTGATTTTCAGTTCTTAAAGAAATCTGATAGAATGTCAACCGATGTAATGCCACGAATTGACAGTTTTTTAAAATTCATATTTCACTTTAAGCGCAACATTTGTAATAGACTTTGTTTAATTACACAGATTTTTTTGCTCCATACCTTACATTGTCTTTAGACTTTTGCCTTTTTTCCCCATTGTGGTGGTATTTTTGCAATAAGCCCACAATAATCTCCAACCCTGATGGATATAAGCCTGTTAATGCTGCTGTGCAGGAATTACTCTGCTATAACCGCTAATAATGTACCACAAACTAGGTAAAACTTTACTATTGAGATTCGGTCGTTTGACCAGTTCTTCCTGTTTTTATCATCAAGCTTGGGCTTGAATTTAAATATTCAAATCAATTCCATTTGAACATTACTACAGTGTGTACAAGCTGAAATCGCTGAAACTTTTAGAGCTGATATTAAAATATTGTATTTAGCCATGTTGCGTTGTCTTTTATTTTTTGCGATAATTGCTGAAGCCATGATAAATATGTATGGTATTAAATTTGCTACATTAAATGAAACTGTTAACTAAGAAAATAACATCACTTAAATTCATAAAATCCAAACTCAGACACATACACACACACACAACAAGTTTCTTTGCTAAATATAATTTCTTTATTTGAGATGTCAGGGTGGAACAAGACCTGGCTCATTCCCTCTGGTCTGGTTTGAAGGACACAGGAATTCTGTGTGTGGTTTGAGAACAGTCTGCTAATGTTTAACAGCACTTCAGATACTGCTCTGTTTGTCTGAGTTGTCTCTGAGCCTTGGCATTCTCTGCATATGTGTTTATACAGGCACAGTGAAGCCTATATGTGCAGTCCACATGTGTTAAGCCAGACCCTTTTATTTAGAAGACCTGTGAAAACACTGTCTTCTCTGAATCATTAGGACTTAAAGGGACAGTTCCACCAAAACACTGTCACCCTCATGTTGTTCCAGACTTCTTTTTTTTTTTCTGTCACAAAAACACCATCTTGAATTTGACTTCGTTATGTAGTTAGTGGGATGTTTGAGACAGCCTTGAAATCTGCTTTGCACCAAATGATTTGGCAACACTGTGATGACCAACACATTTTTTAGAATTGCATCATTATAAAAAGCAGTTTTAAAACTACGTTATGCTGGTGGTCCTGGTACTGTTGGTTTCTCTAGGGACAAAGACTGTTGAAATGTGAGAGAAAAACATTCTGGAGATCAGTTTCTCTGACTCTTTATGTGGTCTAGTAGCAAAACACAGTGAAACATTTACACATGTGATGTTCGTTTACGCTGAATTGTTTTTTACGGATTCACATAAATTTATTTTTATTTATATGCTAATATTATTTATATGCTAATATTTGTTTATATTTAATAATAAGCTTTTACTTTTATCGTGTCCCTTTTATGCTAATGAGGTTTTAATTCGCTTTTTGATTCTTTTTAGCTTAGCATGGACAGCATATTTAATGCATGTTTTTCCAAGGGGGTTTTGTTTTGTTCAAGGAATTTTGTGATCATGTTAGAATGTGGGTAAATGTATCTTCCATTGTCATTCATACTACATACTGTATGTATGCATAAATAAACCTACAGAATTATCCTGGCCTGTAATTTTTTAAATATAAATGTAAAAGTGGTGATAATATATTTTCTTTACTTTTAATTGATTTAAATCTTTTAGCTGACAAATGGGTAAAGCATAGTAGTTTGAAAGGTAGTTGCAAAATAAAATAATTCATACTGATGTAGTTAATTTGTAATAGTACAATTAATTAATGGCGCTGCACATTCTAGTGCATAGAAAAAAACTAATTGTCAAAGCAGTTTTTAAAAAAAGTTTTTCTTAATCTTCATTTATTTTTTAGTTTATTGTACTTTTTTAGCTTCTTTTTGAAGCTCGGAAACCATTGTCGCTTTTTTTTGTCACCCATACAGAAATTTCTCTATTTTTCAGCGTTTGTGGTCACATACCAAATGATAAATTTGGTTTAATGCATCAAAGCAAAACTAAACATATACAAACATGACAAATGTTTTGAAAATTGCTCTCATATCTTTGGCATGCTAAAATATTTCATCACAAATTTCATTTTAAATGACAGAGGTGGTACTATTTTATTATTTTATATAATTATATATAAAAATATAATTATATATTAAAATATAATTATATATTAAAATATAATTATATAAAATAATAAAATAGTACCACCTCTGTCATTTGATTGACAGGTTTCCGAGTAGACGTCGGAAGTTCAATTGCGAAAGGATTTGCGATTCCATTTGAGTTTTGGCAGAGAATGACAATACGAGAAAAAGAACAAACAAATGTGTGAAAGTGGAAATGCAAACGGTAATGCTGGATTTGGATTGTCACAATTTATGCATTCACATATTGAAAATGCAATTAAAAATTCAATTTGCAATTGCATTTGAAAATAGCCAGG
>CAIGQW010042275.1:1649919-1705544 GCA_903798125.1 Danio choprae
ATATATATATATATATATATATAGTTGAAGTCAGAACTATTAGCCCTCCTGTTAAATTTAATTCTTTTAAATTGTTCCACAATTTTTGTTTAATGGAGAGAATTTTTTTAACACATTTCTAAACATAATTGTTTTAATAACTGATTTCTAGTAACTGATTTCTTTTATTTTTGCCATGATGACAGTACATCAGATGTTTTACTAGATATTTTTCAAGATACTAATATTTAGTTTTAAGCGCAATTTAAAGGCTTAACTAGGCAAGTTGGGGTAAGTAGGCAAGTCATTGTATAACAGTGGTTTGTTCTGTAGAATCTAAAAAAAATTGCTTAAGGAGGCTAATAATATTGACCATAAAATGCTTTTATTATATCTGAAATAAAACAAATATGTTTAAATAAATCTGATAGGTAAAACAAAAAATATTATAGGAAATACTGGGAAAATGCCCTTGCGCCATTAAATATCACTGAGACATATTTGATTTGATTAAATATATTAATAAATCAATTATCGGAGGTCAGAACAAGTGTCTTAATTAATATTTTTATGTAAATAAATTGGTTATTCTTAATGACAATAGAATAATTGCTGTAGAAAAATTATATTTAGATGTTTTATTTAGGTTAGACATTAAAGTAGACAATTAAGTTTCATCTGAAACTCTGGAGAATAACTGGGAGTTACTACAAGAATTTAAAATTTTATGAACATAAATATTTTATTAAACAAAAATGAATAATATTATATTAAATATCTTATTTCTTTTCTCTGCCATCAAGACAGTACATAATATTTCCCCTTTTTTGTAAGATACTATTATTCAGCTTAAAGTGCCATTTAAAGGCTAAACTAGGTGATTAAGTTAACTGGGCAAGTTATTGGATAACATTAGTTTGTTCTGTAGCCAATCCAAAAATAATATTTATATTAAAATTCATTTATTCCAACCGAAATAAAAGAAATGAATTAAAAAAAAGAAAGAAAATACTATAGGATTTCTTGCTACGTTAAACATCACTTGGGAAATATTTGAAAAAGAATACAGATTTCATATGAGGGCTAATAATTTTGCCTTTAATGGTTCTTCACCCAATTTCATTTACATGTAGTTTAGCTAAAATTACTAAAACCAAAATTGTGTTTTAAATTATTAAATAAAA
The DNA here is from genome assembly GCA_903798125.1 of Danio choprae. NCBI lineage: Eukaryota > Metazoa > Chordata > Actinopteri > Cypriniformes > Danionidae > Danio > Danio choprae. Next base: position 1,651,083 of record CAIGQW010042275.1, read on the forward strand.
AATGTAAATTAAATCATCAAATTACAAAAATAAAATAAAAAATGAACTAAAATTAAAAGAAAATATTACATGTGTAATACTGATGTATTAGATTTTAAATTCCAGATGCTCAACACACTTTTTTCGAACCTGTATGTTCATATTTTGCACTACTGCTTGATTAGACTTATCATGAATGGAGGCCATTAAGTAAAACCTTGACCCGGTCCTCTTAAAGTAAAGCCTATTTCCTCCAGACTTCATGGGTTTGCATGTGTATGTGACTGGAAATCCTCAGCCCCATCTGACAGCTTAACTTGCATTGCTGTCTAGTCTGCTTTACCTTTCGTGACACTTCTTGTTGTCCTCCAGGATGCACTGGTCTCTTTCTCCATGTGAATCACTCAGGCCTCGGGGCAGCCATTTTGTGGGCCTCTTGTGGCCCTGTGGAGGGGCTTCAGGAGCATTTTCATGTCAATGGCAGGCTATAAAACAGACTGGGGGGTCCAACGGGGCTCCTGACATCTCACTACTTGCAAGCAGTTGCCAGCAGACGTAATCCAGCAAAGATTAACATGGCAGACGTGATGGAAAGGAATGTTAAAAAATGAAAACGCGTATATAAGTTTGGGTTCAGTTAGATTTTATTGTTTTTAAATGAAGCGCATTCTGCTCACCTAGGCTGTTTTTTACTGCTAAAAAACTGTACAATTGTGAAATACTACTTTTTTTTTTAAGTTAATGTGGTTTAAAATTTAACTTCCTGTTTTAGTGAATTTTCGGCATCATTACTTCAGTCTTCAGTGTCACGCGATTCTTCTGAAATCATTATAATATTCTGATTTACTGAGATTAGAGAAACATTTATTATTATTATTAGTATTAAACTGTTGGGATGCTTCATATTTATAGTACCATTTATAGTACCATGATTTATTTTTTCGTCAAAGTATCCAAAAAGTACATTTGCATCGCAGTTGCCACAAAACTATGAAATATGAAACAACACTTTCAGCACTACTAATTATATGTCATTGTTAATGATTGAATACCAATAATAACTGTTCGTAATTTAATAGAAAATCAGCATATTATTATTTTTGAAGAAATGTGACTGAAGACTTGAGTAATAATGCTGACAATTCTTATTTTTTCCCCAAAATATACTCACTGGCTTCTTTAAGTGCCAGAACTAAAACATAGAAGGGAAAATTGCTAACATATTCTGAATCATTGAAGCATCAGGAATAAAAAAACAACTAGAAGACTTGGTGGAAAGTCTAGCTATGTTTCCATCCAAAGATGCAATTTAAATTTATGCACAAAACTGGAATATTGCATAAAAGATTTGTGAATAAAGCACTGTATACATCCAATGAATCAAAGAGAACTTCCTGAGTAACTGCCACTAAATATTAAAAAGAAAAACGCAGTTTGCTGCGATTGGAGAAGCTGCATGAGTCTTTTCCTTATTTAATAAATGATTTGCGCCTCAGAAAACAATGCTGACGCGCAATAAGGCATTTGGCACAAGATGCTCTTGATAGTTTTGGAGGTAGATAATAATGTAAATATAATACTGAACTTGTTAAATCATTTTAGACTGACCAAAACAACATTTCAGATGTTTTATAGTGTGGTCGGACAGCTGCTTTGTTTTTCCACAGTCACATTTTTATCATCACATGATCTCTCATAAGAAAATCAATTTACTTTTTTAAATGCGCATAATGCAAGTTATTCGGTAAAAGTGTTTCCATCGTAGTTTATGCACATTTTTTTTCTCTTTGGATAAAGCGTTTATACTGCTCAGTTTTGCACATACGTTTTTTTAATGCACATTTTCAGAATCTTGGCATTTCCGTCAAGCTTTTTTTAATGCGATAATCCAAAATGCTCATAAAAATAGGTGTATGAAAACAGTTACTGATCACAAACGTTTAACTGGTTGTGGTTTTTAACTTTTGTTCAGTGATACAATCTATTTTTTTCTCTTTCATGTCACCTCACTTGTGTTTGACTGGCTCTTCTTATTTTGGGGTCGTTATAGTTCTCTTATAGTTCCTCAAAGAGACCAATTAGAGTGGGAGTGAGACAGGAAAATGAAAGACTGCACGGGACATAAAGGCAAGCTATATAGTCTAATTATAAAACATCTGAGGAAACCAGAGTAGCAGGGTGCCTTACAGTGCTTTTTTTTTTTTTTTTTTTTGTCAGAGCTGTTATGTATTTACTTTGTTTCGCCATCAAGCGCGTGTTATTCTGGCGGAGCCGCAGCCTTCTTCCACACATTTACTGTCATGATTGTTTATTTGCATGCCAAGATGCTAGTCTTCATTTATTTGGTCGGGAACTACAATAAAATACTAAAATAATGTTACATTTTATTTTGAGCATTTTAGTTTAAATTCAGTTTAAAATGTCTTCAATGTCACATGATCCTTTAGAAATCATTCAAATACGCTAATTTGCTCCGCTTTTATGATCATCATTGGTGCTCAGTCATTAATAATGGTTCTTATTATTATCACTGTCTTTTTCCACATATTTTTGGTAATTGATACATTTGACTTTTTGCCATCAAGCATATGCTATTCTGCAGCAGCAACAGCCTCCTTCCACCCATTTACTCTTTTTTTAACTCCAGGTTGTCCGTCTTTACATCCTTCATTTTGTCTGATACTTTTTAAATACATATTTCTCATTCTTTCAGACATCCCAGAATGTTCATCAAGACCGGCCTGCTGGATGCACACCTGTACTGCCTGAAGAGATCTGTGGTGGATTTCTTAGTTCACAACAAGTAAGATATGTTTCACAGCTTTCTAGGTGTCCATTTCTGCCAGTCTCAATTTGTGCCAAAGAATTTGCACTCACATTTTTATGAGGAAGCAAAAAAACAAAAGAAAAACATGGTATTTTACAAAAAGAAATAAGGCAAGCAAATTGAATATGTAAACTGTCACTCATATCGTTTTTATGATAACATATTTATAATGCCTACTTTAAAATACTAATAATGACTAATTTGATGTAAAGAACAATATTTTTCTTCACCCCCTGATTTTGAAATTGTGAAACACAATATTTAACCTGGTTTTACTTTCTTAAAATTTTATAATTGTTTGTTATTAATATATTACTCTATAATTAAAATAACTTGAATTGGAAAGTTATATGTAATACAGAAAATCTTTTTTTGCATACATGCATAGATACATGTACACAGTACAAACATGTTAATATACATTATGGGTCAAAACTCATTTTCTTTTCGGCTTAGTCCCTTTATTAATCTGGGGTCGCCACAGCGGAATGAACTGCCAACTTATCCAGCATATGTTTTATGCAGTGGATGTCCTTCCAGCTGTAACCCATCACTGGGAAACACCCTTACACTCTCATTCACACACATGTACTACGGACAATTTAGCTCAATTCGCCTATAGAGCATGTCTTTGGACTGTGGGGGAAACCGGAGCACCTGGAGGAAACCCACACAAACATGGGGAGAACATGCAAACTCAACACAGAAATGCCAACTGACCCAGCCAAGGCTCGAACCAGTGACATTCTTGCTACTCACTGCGCCGCCCTATTATTATTATTATTATTATTATTATCTGCTTCATTATTTTGTATAAAATATGATACATTTTACTTTTAAGTAACCTTTTAACCTCAAAATAACTGCGTTTTTAAAAAGATATATATTTATTTGTAACATTGCAATTGTTTTTACTGCCAGTTTTGATTAATTATTGTATCCTTGATGAATAACAATATTCATTAAAAGCCTTTCTTTTTTTTTAACAATGGATTTTCTTATGCATCACTCTATTATCAAATCTCTTGAACTTTTTAAATAAAGGCATAGCATTATTTTGGGTTTTAGTCAAAAAAGCCTGAATTAAAATAAAAGGTTTCTTCTTAATAGCAAGCAGCTCATCAGCAGCACATTCACAGAGTTCTGGTTTAATGTGTGCAGTGTCTGTAATACCGGAGTGGCTCTGTGTCTCTACAGTCCCTCCGCTCTCCATTCATCCTCTCCAATAGTCCTCCGTTCCCCTGCCCCTTCGCTCCCCTTTGTGCTCCTGTAACTGACATTGTGAGGCCAGGCGGCCCGCTGTAAAGTGCTGCTGTGCATGGCCTCTCTTAGGTCCTCTCCCTCTCACAGACTTCAGAAAAGCGTGAGGCTTTGACATTTTAATTCGCTCTCCCCCTGATATAAATATCATTTCATCTAATCTGCACCCCCCCCTCCTCTCCCCACTTTCCCCCTCATCAAAGTAGTTTGACTTTTTTTATGCTGTCTTTTCTCTCTCGTTCATTCTTTTTTCCCCCATCCATCCCTCGTTCCCTCCCTCCGTTTTGCTCTCTCTCTCTCTCTCTCTCTCTCTCTGTCGCCCTTGAGCCTGCAGTGCCATGAAGTACTGAAGGAGAAAATGGACATAGTAACTGTTGTTTCTCTGTCTGCATTCAGATGGAAATTCTAATCTTGCCTAAAAGAAAATAAAGAGAGAGCGGGAGAGGGAGCAGTTGAAGGAGGTGGCAAAGATGTTGAATTGCTCCTCAAGCATACATGATTTTTTTTTATTCAACCCTTTAGACCATACATTTGATTTTAGATCATAAATTTAAGTATTTATCTGTGGTTTTACTTCTCTTGGATGGATTTTTTTGATTATTAAACATTTTAAAGAACAGTTTGCATTGGAAGAAACAAACTAACAAACAGTGTGTTAGATTTGTTTAAACATTTTTTTAATGCTTTTTCACATTTAAATAAGCATTAAATTAGAGTCATTGATGACATTTGATCATTTAAATTTTATATATATATTTTATATATATAGTTTGAAGAATTAAGAAATAAATATATATTACAACATAATATATTATAATGTACAAAATATTGTAATTTTATTGTTCAACAAATGAATGATTCTTTTTTCACAAAAAAAGAAATGAAAATTTGGCATATTATGATAATTCTGTAGGATCACACTGAAGATGGATTGCAGTTGTTGATGACGTTTGATTATTTAAATTATTACAAAATATACGTTTTCTTTGGAACTCATTTGTTCTCATGCGTTTGAAAGTTTGCAGTTTCTCTGGATTAAGATTGTTATTTGTTGTAAGAGTGTAATTTTTTTAAAACTTTTTTTTGCATTCTGCATCTGAATTTACAATATAAATGTTGCCATTTAGAGCATGTTTGTTATAACAAAAAAGGTGCCATGTTTTTAGTCATGCTATAATATTCATTTTAATATTTATTTTTGACAACACAGTAATAACGTTTTAAGAGTTAAGAAATCAATATTATATATTACTATTTCATTCGTTCATTTTTCTTCAGCTTAGTCCCTTATTTATCAGGGGTCACCACAGCGGAATGAACCAACTATTCTGGCATATGTTTAATGCAGCGGGTGCCCTTCCAGTCACAACCCATTACTGGGAAACACCCATACACTCTCGCATTCGCACACTCATACACTGTGGCCAATTTAGTTTATTCAATTCACGTATAGCACATGTCTTTAGACTGTGGGGGAAACCGGAGCACCCGGAGGAAACCCACGTGAACACGGGGAGAACATGCAAACTCCACACAGAAATGCCAACTGGCCCAGCCGGGATTCGAACCAGCGACCTTCTTGCTGTGAGGTGACAGTGCTAACCATATATATATATATATATATATATATATATATATATTTATATGTACAATATGTTGTATTACAATAAAAAAAAAGGTTTTCTGACCAATTGTCTTTTTCACAAAAAATAAAGTTCAAAATGACATTTTTATCAGAAAATTGGCCACATTAGGATGATTTCTGTAGGATCACACTGAAGACTGAAGTAATGATGCTGAAAATGATACTTTTTTCTTATTTTACAGGGTTTTTTTCAGTATGTTTGTACAGTTATTTCTGTATATTTGTACATTTGTAAATGTAAATTGTATATGCTATAATGTCTTTGAATTAATTGCTTAATAATTAATCAAATACAAAATATACAGCTCAAAGCTTTTAAGCTCAAAACCAGTTGTATTTCCAGGTCTGTCACTTCAATCAGGGGAGAATTGGTGCCATATTTGGTCCGCAAGCAGTTCTCAAAGTCTTTAAACTCCCAACATGTCACAGAGGATTCAGAGAAGAATCAAAAGCAACAGGAAGCTAACAACAATTTGGGTACGCTTCCTCCTGTAATGACTTGCATTGGCACATATTTATCAGAATCTTAAGTGTACATAATAAAAGTTAACCTTTCACAAACTCGCACATGCCTCCACAGATCTCCTTAGCACCAGTAAAGACGAGGCGCTGCTACAGCTTGCCCGGGAGAGGTCGTGTTGGAATGATCATCGCGGAGACATGAGCGAAGCCTACCATGGCGGTAAAATACGCTGCTACGTTCATATCATGGAGGACGGCATGTGTTATCGCGTCAACACACTCGCCGCTTACATAGAGGCCAATCGCGTGGTCAGTATAAGCTGAAGGAACTGTTTTCTTTAATACTGTAAATAGGGTTATCTGCTCACACATGAATCTGTTGTTTGACATGCTGGTTCAGCTGCACTGAATTGTGGGATGGTTATCTTCATTTCTTAGGTTCCAAAGTTGTTTGAGGAACCTCCAATCCATCCGACTGCAGTGGTCTCTGAACGCTCTTTGGTGAGTCCCATAGACATGCCACTATACTTAAAAAACATGATGGCTATGAAATATTATATACAGTAGTCAACATCTGAAGTGAATCAAAAATTTGTATAGGACAAGAATGGGTGTTGTTCAATAGTTTTAGGACAGCTCTGATGAAAGGTGATGATCCACTTCAAATGTTGACTACTGTATGTGACCCTGCACCACAATGGGATGTTGCACGGGTATATTTTTTGGCAAATATTTGTGTCAAAATGGTATGCAAAAAATCATTAGAATATTAAGTAAAGATCATGTTCCATGAAGACATTTTGTACATTTACTGCTGTAAATATATCAAAACTCAATTTCTCATTAGTAATGTGCATTGTTCCCAGTACTGGGCTGCGGCTGGAAAGGCATCCGCTGTTTAAAACGTATGCCGGAATAGTTAGGAGTTCATTACGCTGTGGCAACCCCTGATAAATATAGTGACTAAGCTCAAGGAAAATGAATGAATAATAATGTGCATTGCTAAGCACTTATTTTAAACCACTTTAAAGGTTATTTTACTTAATATTTAGATTTTTTTTTTTTTGAACCCTCAGATTTTCAAATAGTTATATCTCAGCCAAATATTGTCCAATCCTAAAAAAATATATATACATCAATGGAAATCGTATTATTTGTTTAGCTTTCTGGTGATTTATTGATCTCAATTTTTAAGAAAATGAACACTTATTGTTTTGTGGTCCAGGAACATATTTCTAACCCTAACCTCATTAAAATGTTTTAAAGGCCTGGTTCATCCACAAATTTTATTTACTTGCTTTCAAGCCATCCAGTTGACTTTTTTTAACTTTCAGCACCACATCTAGGTTTTTAGCTAAAACTGTGGTCCTTGGTGATTCATAGCATGCAAGTGAATGGCAATAGATACTCAATAAAATGATAAAAATACAATAATAATAAAATAAAATAAACATACTGTTAGGAGCCACAGGTGTTAATTGTGTTTTACCTAAATATTAAAGACATTAGTTGAATTGGTTTGTAAAAGAAACATCCTTTTTTGGTCAACATTATCATATTATATTGACTTTAAACATTCTATTAAAAGTCAATCTTCCTGACTATTATTATGTATATACAATAAATGTCATTTTGATGAGCTATATAACATACTTCTCCCCCTCTCCATTGTAAAAATTCAATCTCACGTGGAAGCTCATGGACCAGGTTTTGATCATTTAGGATTGCATTACGAGGCCATGGATTAGAAGAATATTGCTATAAATCACAATTGGTTTCTTGCATGGTTCAAATCATAAGATCTTAATGCATTCTCTTAATGCAAGTAAGGTAAAGGTAGTAATTTTTTTGTTTCCCTGTACATCTATCTCAAAGTCCCAGTAGTCATTGACTTGCAATTTATGATTAATCGAGCACCACAGTTTCAGCTAAAATTCTTCTTTTAAAGGGATAGTTCACCCAAAAGAATATATTTTGAAGAATGTTGGAAAACACTAACCCTTGACTTACATAGTATTTGTTTTTCATACTATGGATGCTAATGGTTATCAGTTTACAACATTCTTCAAAATATCAGAACAAAAAGCTCAAACTGGTTTGGAACAAGTTAAGACTATGTGAGTAAATGATGACAGAATGAAAAATTTTGGGTGAACTATCCCTTTAATGTTCTGCTAAAAAGGTTTTCTGCCATTAGAATATAACACCTCTCCTTTAAAATGATGTCATCTTTTATTTAGGTTGGGAGTGACAGCATTATTGGGCCGTCTTGTCAGATATCGGACAAGACATCAATCAAGCGCTCAAATGTTGGCACATCAACTGCAATCAAGGAGAAGGTGAAGATAACCAACTCCATCATCATGAATGGAGTCACTATTGAAGAAGGGTGAGTGGTTCTGACTGTTTAGCAGAGTGTGATGGCAGAAAAAAAAAGCCTTTTTATGGGTCATTTATTTGTAGATCAAACCCAGACAGGATGTTTAACGAAAGTAATGTGGTGCATTCTTTGAACGGTGAAATGTAATCATATTTGACAACATACTAATAAACTGCAGTATTTAACTAAATAAATAACCCAATTATGTTGCTACAGGAAAAGCATTGCAGCAACCTTTGGGAACTGTTTTGAACGAGAACAAATTGTAAACTTTCTTCGCATGAAAAAAGGGATTGTATGAACTGTATGAACTGCAGCAAGCAGCGTATTCCTTGTGCAGTATAGTAATTATATGATATTCAGTGCTTATGGATATTTAACTATTATTGCATAAAATACATTGGATACATTGTTGTGATAGTATGATTATAAATGCATTTGAGCCTATAGTACTATATATCTAGAGACCATTTAAGTCTAGAACTTGCATTGAAACTGAAGTAGCATTCTCTTGTACTTTGCATATTAAAAAGTCCTAAATGCTAATTTAATAGTTTATCCTAATGATATTTTAAAGAAAGCTGGAAACCTGTAACCACTGACCTCTGTAGTAATTTTTTTTTCTACTATGGGAGTCGTTGGCTACCAATTTTCAACTTTCTTCAAAATATCTTTTTTTTTGTTCAGCAACCACATGAGGGCAAGTATATTTTCATTATTGGGTGAGCTATCTCTTTAACATGGTTCCAACGTTAATGGAGTACATGAAAATATCAGGAAATTTACATGGACATCAGTAATCGAATCATTTGCCTTAATCTAATTAAGACAATAATATGATTAAGGTGTTTACATGAGTTACTTTTTGAATGTTCCTTTCATGATCCCGTTTTACATGTTATAGCACATAATTCCATTAACGTCGTTGCGTCACCGCGCTATCCACGTTTCCTCCGGAGTTTCATGTAATTTCGGGTGGTTTTTAATTTTTAATTTGTTGACTTTAACTGCAGTTTGGCACTTTCATTTTCATTCAGGAACATGCCCCCGTGACAAACGAGATATTGGATGCAACTATGAACTGTTGGAAGAGTGTTGTTTTAATGGAATTTCATACCGCAGGCTGAATAGGAGAAAAAAAACTCTGCATTTTGAGGTGTATGTGTCTGTGGTCTTCACTGACTCGGTAGGTGCAAAGAATAGTGTCAAACAATCGTGTGTGTGTGTGGACTATCCTGTCGCAAAACGCAGCAAAAAGTCCTACATGATGGTAATAGTTTGATTAAGGTGTTTACATGTCTGCACTGCACTTCAATAATGCAGCTAATCGGCACACTCCACGTCTTAAGTCGATTTTTCTTTAGTTCGATTATGACCCTAATCTGATGAAATTAATAAAAAATTGCTGTGTACATGGTACACTCTTAATCAGAGTATTGTCTTAATCGTATTAAAATCGGATTATTGGTGTCCATGTAAACATACTCACTGTTACGTGGTCCTTTATTTTTAATAGTCAGGTACACACCAAGCCAAATGTCGGCCATGTTGGGCCGTCACTGATAAGCATCTGTCAGGCTAGTTTGTTTGGTATGTTCCACACATTGGATGGAGTTTGCCTGATTTAGCTGATGAAAAAGAACACTCTGATTGGCTGTCAAGGTATGAACCGGAGCACATAAAACTAAAACTGAAATGAAACGAAGCAAATAGTGTAAGTCATGAGACAAAGAAGCCTGCTGTCATTTCTTCACATTTCTTAAATATTTGCAAGCGCTAAGAATTATTAGATAATCAGATGTATTTGGACAAGCGAATTCCTCTGTGGTGTCCGAGAAGTTCTGTGAAAATTGTATTTAAATGCTGATTTGTTTATGATTTGTATGTGTGCAGCACTAGTTCCAGTTTCCCTTTGTAGAATGACAATTCAGACAATACTGTCTCCTCAAGTATGGAAAGGTATATCCTCTCACACAGGCACAGAATGTACATTTTCATTCAGTCGGCTGTTGTCCGTTTGGTCTGTTTTTGTTACTGCTAGTTCTTTGATACCGGTTTGGTGTGTCTCGTGCTTAATATGCTGATTTCTTGCTCAGGAAACATTTCTTATCATTATCAATGTTTTAATGAAGACCATAATGATTTCAGTTTCTTTGATGAACAGATTTTATTTTATTTTTTTTACCAGGGTGTACAAAGCTTTGACTGCTCTGCGCAGTTGTCCTGAAGCATCCGCAGTCTAGAATGTCAGACAGATTGGCTCTACCCAGAGCATTTTGTGGTCTGGATCAGATGTTCAGCGTGTAGAAACAAAAGATGAGATTTTGTCAGTAAGGTTAAAAGTGGGCTTGTCATTGACATAATGCGCAGAGTGTGTGAGCCGCTTCTGCCTGCGGGTGGTGTTGGGCTGGATGCTGCTGCTTTTTGTTGTGTTGAGCAAAAGCAGAAACTTGTGTTGTCAGACCCCTAAAGGTGCTCACTGACCCTGAACAGGCCCCCGGTACAACAAATTAACAGAAAAGTGATGAATGTCGATGTAATGATTCCCAAAGAAACAAGTGTCTCACTGCGAGTGTTACATGCGTGACTAAGACCCCTCAACAAACATCACATGCTTTTTATCTGAGATCATACACTTGTGAATTGTTTTCTTTGCGCACATTTATTTATTTTTTCGCCCAAAACAATTTAGATTTAAGCCAATTTGGGTTAACGCTAATTTCGCTTTGCCATTGAATGCAAACTGTCTTAAATCAGCTCTGGGTGGTAAAATAAAAAGAGACCCTGTTAGGTAGAAACAGGATTTGGAAGAGCTTTCAATTAAACTAGTCTTTTTTTCCCTTCAAGAAAACAAGCACAGCCTACGTGGCGACCCTTCGTGTATGAATTAGCTCGTGCATAAGGAGTGGAGTGAAAGAAAGGATCGCGGAAGGGAAGAAAGAAACAGCAACTCTTTCAAAACATAAAAAAAGTACGAAGGGATTAGGAAATCCCTGGCATTTAAAAGCGCCACTTGCATTTTTGGGCCTTTTGTTTGCATGTAGGAGTGGTTGTTTACAAAGCTCGGAAGGTTCGGGGTTGATGGGACGGGTGTTGGTGGCTTGTGGGGGTGGAGGGCAAGTTGGAAAGGGGGGGGGGGTCACAGCGAGGAGGAGCATAGTGTCAGTAATTAGTGGTATTTCAGCAACTGCATCTTTGGTGGTCTCTCTGTTTAAAACGCCAATCCATGTAATCTCCCATCTACCCCCTCTGTCTCACCCACTCGCTCTCTTTCTTCAAACCTCGCTCGCTCTTGTACACACCCGTGCACCTGAATAGAGCGCCCTGTGTAGCTGCCAATAGAAACCTGCCTCCGTCAGCTACAACACGGCCGCGCTTTCCAGCGCTTTTTGATCTGGAAAACAGGACGTACTGTCCACAGTCTCTGAGCAATCCTGGAGTATGTTTAATAAAACCTTGTGGTTGTACGTTTTTTTTACGTCGTTTGGGAAGGTATGAAATGGCACTTCCTGTAAGTTCTGTGACATCAGGACACTAAACCGCACTAGGGTTCTCCTGTACGTCACACGCCGATGTTGTTTTTAATATATATGCTAATGCCGCCTAAAGGAAAATAAAACAAGGCTGGTGAAAACATTGAGGTATCGAGTTTCAGATTGGGGTGGTGGTGATGGGGAGGAATAGAGGGAGGCTGGAATCTGGTCGGGTGAGGAAAGGACAAGACCCTCAGCTGTGCAATTAGCAAAAAGACATGAAAGCCGAACACTCGCGGTAAATATGTTTCACCGCAAGAGAGTGCAGAAAAAGTTAAGAGTTGGCCCAGGCAAACCGAGTAAACATAAAACTGTGCAAATAAAGTTTTATGGTGCCAAAGCGATCCCAGGAAAATATTATTCTTTGTATGGTGTAAACAGACAGCAGCACAGGGGTGTGTGTGTGTGTGCACACGTCTCTCCAAGTGCACACAGTTAGCAGTTCACTGTCTACAGTTCATATACACAAATATCAGTCCTTCATTATTCTCAGATATGCACAAGGATTCCAGACGTAAACGTAATTTTTTTGCGTTGGGCATCAGCACTGTGAGGTTATTATATATGCACTTACTGTGTGTTATTTGAATGTAGAAATGAATTTGCTGCTTAATATCCCCCCCCCCCCCCCCCCCCTTTACTTTATAATGTGTCCTGCTTTATTTAATCTGAGCAAAGTGTAATGACTGTCTCTTATTTTACTGTGATTTAACAGAAAACAAACACTTCTTACACTTTAAGAAGGCATTTAGTGTAACAGTAGTTTATATACAAAAACATCTTGAACGAAAATCATTTGATGACATATTAAAAGATCACACTGCAGCCTCAAAATGCTCACATGCTGTAAACTATGCTTCAGACCAATAGGTCTCACCCATTTGTCACCAGGAGTTTTAAATCACTTGAAATATAATGACATTTAGTTGTTTACTCATTCTTTTATATACTATAAAAGAACGGCTCAGTATAAGCACAATATATAGCTTTATTTTAACAGAGATGTATGTTAAGCTGTATGACGACAATGAACAATTTTGCCCATATTTTGAGGAAAGCTATTTGAAACATTAAAGCACAAACTTATCTTGCATTTTCATATTTTCTATGTATAGAAAATATGTCTTAAATTGACTTAGATGTAAAAACAATTTATAGGATGTTTTGTCGTCGTACCATCATGACAACCAATCACATTTAACATCCGTGTTGTTGCATAGACCAAAAGTTAAAAGACCTGTTTTGTGTAAATGACTATCTGGGCATTGTTTTAGCAAACTTTCATTCAGTTAGACTTCATTTTTGTATGTAGCATCCCCTTTTTTGTTGCATTCACAGTCCCATCCTTCATGATTACTTTTGGAATATGCAAGTTTGCACAGAAGTATAATTTAATGATATTAAATGGGTTAATAATAGTGAATTGGGGGTCATTTTATAGTAAATTGGAATTCTCTCGCAATGTTTTCACTTGGTGCAAACAGTCCAGGAAAAAAAAGGATTGCTTTGAATTGATATGATCTGATGTGAGGGATGTCCACTCAGTGGTTGGAATAATAAAATACAGCCATAGTTACATGAATCTTACTGAACTCAATGTTTTAAATTTGATCCAAACAGTTAAATCGAAACACATCGAAAATTGGAATGACTGTTGAAAAATCATCTTTTCCAATAAAATGCATAAATATAGGGCAGCACGGTGGCACAGTGGGTAGCACAATCGCCTCACAGCAAGAAGGTCACTAGTTCGAGCCTCAGCTGGGTGCGTTTCTGTGTGGTGTTTGCATGTTCTCCCCGTGTTTGCGTGGGTTTCCTCCGGGTGCTCCGGTTTCCCCCACAAGTCCAAAGACGTGGTATAGGTGAATTGTGTAAGCTAAATTGTCCATAGTGTATGTGTGTGAATGAGTGTGTATGGATGTTTCCCAGTGATAGGTTGCGGCTGGAAGGGCATCCGCTGCGTAAAACATATGCTGGATAAGTTGGCAGTTCATTCCGCTGTGGCGACCCCAGATTAATAAAGGGATTAAGTCGAAAAGAAAATGAATAAATGCATAAATATAACTTTTATTTAATGTAAAATATACTACTCAAATAAATGCAGCATTATTAAGCAAAATCATTTTTTCAAAACCCGTTGCTGTTCGTTAAAATTTCTATTTATCAGAAAATACTATATACAAAACAATAATAATAATAATCTTTTTTTTTTTACATGATAATTGTACAAGAACTGTTACTTAAGCATCAAATCGCTGTATAATAAAGATTTCTGAATGTGTCACTGACATCATCACATGAATAAATTGTTTTAAATTGTACTATTCAAACTGTTAATGTAAATAATGTAAAAATATTGTAATTTTAGTAATATAAAAGCAGCCTTGCTGAGTATGAAATTACTTCGTTTTTTTAATACTTAAAAAATAATAATAATAAAAAATCATAGCCACCCCAAACTTTTGAACATTATTCTCTTCCTCCAGGTGCAACATCCAGGGCAGTGTGATCTGCAGTCACGCGGTGATTGGACGTGGAGCCGACATCAAGTACTGTCTGGTGGGCAGCGGGCAGCGCGTCGATCCAGAGGGTACCAAACATTACACTACACTACACAAAAACACACACAGTGATCCCATTCAATCCAGCCTTTTGTGCTGGTGTTTATGTGTGCACTCTCACGCCCATGTCTGCCTTGTGCATTTGTGTGATCTATGTGCGTTTTTAATCTGTTTTAATAGCGTATTAAACCCTAAGCTTGTGTGTACAATTGAGCTTTATTTTTTAATATGCTTAATCCTCACAGTCTCAGATCAGCGAGAGGCTTGTTGTGTGTGTATGTGTGTGTGTGTGTGTATATATATGTGTGTGTGTGGCTTCAGGCTCTTGTATTCCGGGTGGTCCGTCCGCGCCTGGTCTCTAACCTCTCCATCAATGACAGTGCTTTAAGATGGCCAGAGTCTAATTGACTGAACAACAGGGTGTTTCTGACCCTGTTTCTCCATCCCCCGGCCCTCCATCATCACTTTGCGAACTGGACTCCATTAGTTGGCCATAACCTCCAAAAAATGCTCGGGCTTACTGAAGTGCTCCCAGAAATCCCAAATTACAAGCCAGACCCCCTGTAGTTCCCCTTTTCAGTGCTTTAAGCGTTAGAAAGAAACCACGATTCAAAGTCAACCCTGGAAAACCCAGAGCAGAGGTTAATGTAACCTGTTATTTAAAAAGCATTGCTTATAATAATGGCCATAAATTTCCGTTCGGTAGCCCTGAGGTTGACGCTCGCTCTTTGTACACAGACACGCAAGTTTCAGATGAAATCAAAGAGGGAAATGAAGTTCATTAAAGAGGCAGTTGCTCGTTTTTGATGTGTCGTGGAGTCAAATGGCAGTTTTTTTGCTTTGAGGTTAAGGGAGAGAATTGAAGGATTCGCTCTGATGTTCGGAGAGCGTGGGTTTAATGTTATGGTGGATTGATGTTTGTGTGGTATAACGAGGGTGATGTTTCAAATGGGAAAAGTATTTGAATATAAAAGTGGTATTAGAGACTATGTATTCTATTATTGATATCTTATAAGTGTGCGTGATTAATGACCATTATATAGATGTTGGACAATAAGTGTGTGCGTGTGTTTAATAAACATTAGCCAATCATAAAATAACAAAAAATTCTGTATTTTGTTTTTTTATTGGAAGACTTCTCTAATACTTATTTATTTGATCAAAGATATTCTAAAAGCTGTAGTCCTTTTAAACTAAATATGTGTATTTGCTAAAGAATGTTATGTTTCATATTTTTGTGGACACTAACAACATTTATTTGAAATGTAAATCTTTTGTGACGTTATAATTCATACTATTTTGTTTGCTGATTTGCGTACTTCTATTATCCCAAATGTTTTGAAGAATGTTCATATCCAGAGAAATCTTTTTAACTAGTCACATAGACTGTGTCCTGTGTCACTATGCTAATAACATCATACTATCATGACATGTATAATGTATATTTACATGAGATGTCGCCTATGCCATTGTTGTCTATTGGAAGGAATGCATCAATAGAGCAGCCATTTTAGTACAGGGTAACGCTCCTTTGAAATAAATGTGGGACCAAAGTGCAGTGGAGGACTGGCCATTCGGGGGCATAGATATATACACATATACAAATAATTCTATGATCAGGAGTTTTCCCGTTGGTCAGTATGCAAATATTTTTTTAAATTACGAAAAAATTATAATTTTACATCACTTTTCTACATCGATGGATAAGTGATCGCACGGGCATTGCCGACAAAGAGCATGTGTTTGTGTGCATGGAAATGTATTATCCTCCCTACCTGTTAAATTTGATCTAATCCGTGTCCTGAAATACACCCCCTCTCCTGCTTTCACTTCTAATTCTAACGGAGAGAGCGATTCATTTGTGAATGCATCCCCGTTGTGAACCACTCCTTCACTTAGTCAACAATAATACAAGTTTCTGGCACCGTAGCATCTTGTTGTCATACTTCATTTACATTGTTTGCTTATTTTATTCAACAAAACTAGCAGAAGCCTAGTATTTAGTGCAAGTTGGTCCGTCTTTGCCTCATGGTCAGTGCAGTAAGAGACTGTATTATCATCAATACTTGTTTAGCACAAAAGTTCGTAACATACAAAAACGTAAAAAACAAAATCATACCTAATGATATGTTGTGCCTTTGTGCTTTGTTTTCTTTGTTTGCTCCTTACCACACCTGTACACAGCGCAAAAGTCCAGCATCTTCACATTGGCTTTAGTCTTGACTAAGTGTGTTTGAATGACATTTGTCCTGGGAGCACTGTACAAATATGGCGGCGCTTTTGACGCATGCTCAGGGTCCGTATGCGATATCTAGTGTATATATCTATGCTATCATATTAATACGTTTTGAATACTTCAGCTCATCCGTGAGCATGATTCCAGCTATAGTCCTGTAGGATGTTATGAAGATAACAACTCCCATGATTCCACACTCAGTCATGGCACAATCAAACTACGCTTTTATTTGTTGTGCTGTACATGTTTAAATAACAAAAATCTTTTAGACCTAAAATAATAGAATTATGTTGTTGTTTTTTACAAGCTTACACTTTTTAATTTGCATTCCTTTGTTTCCAATGCTAATGCTAATATTTCTCAGTATCTGGACATTTCCATATAAGATTCAGACGTTTTCACCTGTACATTTTGATTCTTGAATGCTCTTGTATTCAAATATATTATAACAAATCAGTAAATCTTTGTCACTATCCCACAAACCAATAGGTCTCACCTATTTGTCACCAGGAATTTTAAATCACTTAAAATATAAAACATTTAGTTGTTTACTTAAACTTGCCTCGCATTTAATATTTTTATGTATAGAATGGGTCTTAAAACAATATATGTCATCAGTTAAATGTATTTGTTGTGTATTTAAATAACAAAAATCGTTCAAGCCTAAAATATTAGAATATTTTTTTTAAAGTGCCTAATTGAAGCATTTAATTTGAATTAGTTGTTTCCAATGCTGATATTTTCCATATAAGATTCAGCCGTTTTCATCTGTATATTTTGACTCTTGATCAGTACTGGATTGTTCTCAAATTCATAGCTGAAAAAAATGATGCTGTTATTATAAGTGATAATCAGTGCATGTATTATATGCACTTTAAAATTGACTCGTAGATTATATGTCTCCTCCACAATGGTACACTTGTAACAGTTTTAAACAGCTGCTGAGTGAATCGACGACTCGTAGTGGACTTTACTGCTCTTCAACTCTGGTGGTCCTGCTGATATAGTCAACTTCACACATACTCTCACTGTCTTTCTGTTATTTGCTCTCACTCTTTCTGTCCTTGGCCTGTTTACTGCTGCTGTGGGTGTGTGTGTGTGTCTGTGTGTGTGTGTGTGCGCGTGTGCGCTTTCCACAAAGGAGTGATAGACATCTCATAAACTTCAGTGAACGCTCGCTCTGTAAGCTCTAGTGTTCCAGCATCTCTGTCCTCAGGGGACGGAGTGTGTTGGTTATGGCTGTTAAAAGCATCACGGGCCCTAGAGACGAGGCTGTTTGTGCTGGACCACCCGGCCTGCATGACGCTCACCGCCGAGCTGTAAGGTGCCGCAGATTTACAGGTGCTGCGGAGGCCCATGACATGAACCTTTCCTCAGAACATTTAGATGCTCTTGTTCCAGCACTTCTTTTTTTGTGTTTCTCTCTCTCTCTCTCTCTGGCGAAACCTACTCTATTTGTCTTTCCCCAAACTCAAAACACCAAAACAGTCTTTTGTGCAGATTCCTTCACACTACAATATGTCTTTATATGGATCATCAATCTTGCTCTCAAACGTTTAGTTTGGAAAAGCCGCATTCGGCAAGAGGATATCATCCTTCCTCAGCCAGTGTGTGTATAAGCCTGACACGTTTGTAAACTGTTTGCTTGTCAGTGTGTGATGGAAAGGGCCCACAAAGGTAAACTACAGATAAACTTTTTTTTTCTCCCCCCCCCCCCCCACTGTCTTTTGATTTACTGGATACTGGCGTATGAGTGGTTTTGAACATTAAACCCCCCCTGAAATAAAAATGTATGATTTGTTTTAGGGCTTTTCACACTTGAAATTGTTAACTCGGGGTCATACTAAATGCTGGATTAACGGAATCCGGAGTTATCTGTAATAACGTTCCATACTGCTGACGCTACACCTGGAGATGGTTGATGTATAATTGTGGGTATTTATTTGCAGACGTTTCACACTGTACATTCCTAAGGGTTAACTTTTTTTTATCAGTCACTCATGCTGAATGAATGAACAGCTTACATCATTTTTACTCTACTTACTTCACTACTTTTACTAGCTTTTCCATGTGTTCTTGTCAGTTATAAAAAAAAATGTCTCCACGTAGATCTTAAACTGTTTTAAGCCTCACGAGATGCGCAAAGGCAAGAAAACAAAGAATGTATGTTACCTCCTGATCACTCTAGTTCACATGCTTTCTATCTTTTAATATTTCTGTTCTCTCACCGACTGCTGTTTCCTGTTATTGACATTTCTGATTGGCCGTTTGTTGCCAAGCGTCTTGCAGCAACAAGTAAACACTACTCCGTTTTTACACTAGACAAACTTATGAACAACACTGAACAAATGCGGTGGAGCAGGGTTTCATAATCCTGGGTAAAATGCGGTGCTAACACCACTTTCAAATTACAGGTGTGAAACGTGTCTTTGTACGCAGGGTGAAAAAATCAGTGTTTGGAACCATGATAACCCAGGGTTAAGCACAGCGTGAAAAACCTTAATATATATATGTCTTAAAGGAGTCATAAAAGGGGTCGTGTTGGATAGTGGCTTTTATTTTGAAGCTTCCAAAAGCGCATAAATCCATTGTAAAACTAACTCATGGCCATTGGGGGTTAACGCATGTCTCATGAAGCAGATCGATGTGTTTTTCTTACAGAAATATTTCACATTTTTAAATTATTAACTCCAATCACAGACTTAACCGAATGCAATCAATCAATGACGGTAACCGAATGCACGTTATGTGTATATGTATACATATATACAATGCATAACGGACAACTTAAGACACATTTGTAGCATAATGGACATGTCTATTCCTGGGAATTACTTAGCACACAGTTTGTTTATCACAGAAGACGAAAACGAACATCAAAAGTAATTGGCTTGGCATAACAGTATAACGTTATACAGTATGTTACTCTTACGGCACAATTGGTACATGTGTCTACCCTTCTCAGATTATGCGTCAGTTGCAAAAACATGCATTCGGCAGTCGCCAGAAGTCAGTAACTGGAGTTTATCATTTAAAAATGACAAATATTTGAATCCCTGGCAGCATATGGGTTAGTTTGATAACAGATTTATTTGCTTTTGGAAGCTTTAAAAGCCACTATCCAACACCATTATACAGAAAAGAAGATCAAATAAAAAAAATCTGTTCATCTGACAGAAAAAAAGTCATATACACTAAGGATGGATTGAGGGATTGCAAATTATGAAGTAATTAAAATTTTGGGGTGAACTATCCCTTTAATGCTGAGAAACGATCTGACTCAACATTATTATTATAGACTGTGACTGTCACGATTAGTCGGATGTGCTTTAGATCAAGCAATCTGACTGGCAGAGCAGTGATTTAAGGATATTTTTGTTTAAAAGAGGAGGAGCTACTTGATATGCCCCGCCTTCATGTCTTTGTTGAAATGACATCACAAAGCTTTGCATTTCGATGCATTTTAGTGTATTTTTAACAGCAGCATCTCTGAGGCTCGTTCTGACAGTCCTGTTCTCTCTCCTCAGCTGAAAGAACCAATGAGGTCATCGTTGGATCAGACCAGCTCATGGAGATCTAGAACCCTGCCTGAGATCCAGATCAGGCCTGAAGACGAACACAACCTGCCTCCGCCACTGCAACACCTTCCATTCTTTTATGTGTCCCAATAAAAATGGATTTATTTATCTCAAGACTTCTGTTGTTGTTTTTTCTCTCTTTGACAAGTGCAGTCTCTTACAAAAAAGCATCTCAGTATGTTTACCATTTAAAAAGTGTTCAAATCAATGAAAATATTGTAGCTTTTCTTTTCTTTTTTGTTTAATATCTTTGTAATATTTTGCGATTAAATATTTATTTATAATATTTTTTTACATTAATATTATTTTGAAAATGGTTATTAAATTGCAATTGTTAACATGCATGTTAATATTGTCGTTAATATTATTAGTATTAACTACTAATTATAGTATTAACTACTATAATTAGTATGTTATATCATACTTTTGAAGATAATAATATTTGCAATTAATAATAATAATACACTTATAATAATAATAATAATATAATTTGTAATAATATAACAATTATTACTATAAATACTATTTATATAATTAACTTTTTATTGTAATTCAAATGATATTAACAACTTATAATATTGATATTAATATTATAAACTACAACGTTAATGTTGTTATTTTATTATAAATATAATTACCATACAATAATAATAATAATATATCATTTGTATTAATATAATTATTATAATTACTGTTATATAATTTACTTTTCATTGTAATTAAAATGATATTAAATAATAATATTGACATTATTATTTTAAACTACTTTAATGTTTACTTTAAACTACTTTAACTTTAATGTTGTTATTATTATTATTATTAACGTGATTATCAATATTAATTATTTAAGCTAAATGGAAGTTATGACGCGCAAATTAAGTCTTGCTTCTCAGCGGTAAGATTCAGTATGAACAATAATTATGTCCATCTGTCTTGACTTGTCTGACTTGAGCATTCAATCGGTTAGGCTTTGTAATGTAAACATTTGGGAAATTTTGTTGTCTCTGTATTTCTCATTGTGCTGCATCTTAAAGTAAAAAACATTCATTCATTCATTCATTTTCAACCGCTTATCCAGGGCCGGGTTGCGGGGGTAGCAGTCTTAGGAGAGAACCCCAGACTTCCCTCTCCCCAGACACTTCCTCCAGCTCCTCCGGGGGGATCCCGAGGCGTTCCCAGGCCAGCCTAGAGACATAGTCTCTCCAGCGTGTCCTGGGTCTTCCCCGAGGCCTCTTCCCGGTGGGACATGCCTGGAACACCTCCCTAGGTAGGCGTCCAGGAGGCATCCGAAGCAGATGCCCGAGCCACCTCAGCTGACTTCTCTCGATGTGGAGGAGCAGCGGCTCTACTCCGAGCTCCTCCCGGGTGACAGAGCTCCTCACCCTATCTATAAGGGTGCGCCCTGCCACCCTGCGAAGGAAACTCATTTCGGCCGCCTGTATCCGAGATCTTGTCCTTTCGGTCATGACCCAAAGCTCATGACCATAGGTGAGAGTAGGAACGTAGATTGACCGGTAAATCGAGAGCTTTGCCTTTCGGCTCAGCTCCTTCTTTACCACAACGGACCGGTACATTGACCGCATTACTGCTGCCGCTGCACCAATCCCCCTGTCAATCTGACGTTCCATCCTTCCCTCACTCGTGAACAAAACCCCAAGATACTTGAACTCCTCCACCTGGGGTAAGGACTTTCCTCCAACCTGGAGATGGCAAACCACCTTTTTCCGGTGGAGCACCATGGCCTCGGACTTGGAGGTGCTGATTCTCATCCCAGCCGCGTCACACTCGGCAGCAAACCGCTCCAGTGCATGCTGAAGATCCATGTTCGATGAAGCCAACAGAACCACATCGTCTGCGAATAACAGAGATGAAATCCTGTGGTCCCCGAAAGTAAAAAACATATTCCTGCTAATAATAATCAAACAACAAAAGACAATCAAATCACTCATGGTACTCTTGGCTGAATAGCTATATAGCTCAATAATGGTTAACCTTTATTTCATTTATACAGTGAAGATTATATGCAGTATGCAGTGCTACATTTGATCCTATTTTTCAGTTTATTTAAAGGTTAGATATATGAAAAACCTGAAAAGCACAGTTTATTTTAGTATTATCTTTGCTATATTCTAGTCATTGTAGAATTGTTTTCTTTGTATTTTTATTTGACAGTGCTTTATTACTGAACATATACCAAACCGAACCGTGAGAAGTCTGTCTTGTTGCACCGCTACAAGGTATAGTGCCACTCTATTATAATTCTCCATTATCATTCTCTTATATGCATAAACTCTATCAGCTGCACTGAAACTGATTTGCTATCCCCCCCTTTTTTTTTGGTCGCAGGTGTTGATCTGTGTGGGTATCTGTGTCTTGCTTGTTTGTCCAGTGGATATATTCTATCCCATCATCCCTCTGCGTGACCACCGTGACTGCGCCTGCATGCTCTGCTGCTGAAAGGAACAGATAACCACAATGGAGAGAAGTTTATTTGTACACAAAACCACTGAAAGAAATGGACCACCCAGTCAGACGGCGGCTACTAACAGTCTCTCCCTTTTCCTCTCTCATACATGCAGGCCTTTGCACACAAAAAATGCCTAAAAGGAGCACTTCCTAAAGATTTTCCTCTTCGCCGTCAATGATTTATAGCATTCCAGCATCTCTTAAATTACAGGTCCGGCTTCAGTGGTGATGATGGATTCAGAGCCTGAGGAAGATGCGCTCATTCTGGCTGATTTATAGCTTTTTCAACTGATTGTTTTCAGGGCCAAGTCGAGGCGTTTAGTGTCACCGGTGGAATGATTGGACGTTTGGTGTCTTCTAGTGCAATGTTTTGCTTTTGGGCCGTATTAAATATTTTGTTGGGACGTCTCTTTTTTTTTTGTTTGCTCTTTAGATCCATAAAATAATAATACGAGTATTTATGAGGCTGTCAGTGTTCTGTTCGTCCTCCCTTTTCTCTTTATTAGACTTTTGGCAGATTTGATCTGACTGGGATCTGCGGTGGTTCTGGAGATTCTTTTATTCCTAATGGATTAGTAATGTTTTTTTTCTTCTTCTTTTTTAAGACAGATTGTTCCCTGGAGAAACATAATGCTTGTGAGATTGTTTGGTGCTGTGATGTGCTGCACATGTTTAAGTGTTGTCAATTGTCATCGGTTTCCCATCATTTCAAATTGAGTAAAGTATCTTTACTCAAAACTCCAATGCTTCAAAATGTTCATAAGGAGATGAAAATCGGATCTTCAGAATATCTGTTTAATATTAAGGTTTAATTTAGGTTTAATGATGTGCATATTTATCAGTGAATGAATTGGAGCTCAGCCATACCTGTTTAACAGACAAGAACAATTCTCATTGGTTCTTGCAGAGGCTCAGATGTGCTGTGCGACATGCAAAAATGACCCTCTTTGGTTCTGTTGCATCAAGCAACTGTGCAAATTTGTAAAGCAAGTTTGACTAGAAATGATTCTCTTTTCCAATATTTTTCTAACAGTGGTGTATTATTTTTTTTAAGTTACGCATAGGTCCATAGAGGCCAAAATGTTCAAAGTAAAAAACAAAACAGAAATTCCGCTTACATTGATTTCTTTACAGCCATCTGTCCTGTTGATGACTACCAAAATGTATTCATTTTAAGGACTTTGAGGATTTAAATTACAATTTGATTCCATAATGCCATACATGTTTTAATAAAAAACAAAGCATTATTTTCGGTGTTCTAGCAACCTTGATTTGAAGCATTATTTTGATGCAATATCATTTTTGCTGCAGTGTCAGATTAATAATACATAAAACAGTTTATGCATAAAAACTAACTGATATATGTACTAATACATTCACATTACATTATTGCTAAATTATTACAAATTGTACATTTTGAACTGGGGCAGCATGGGGGCTAAGTGGTTAGCATGGTTGCCTCACAGCAAGAAGGTCGCTGGTTTGAGTCCTGGCTGGGCTTGGAGGGTATTTTTGTATGGAGTTTGCATATTCTCCCCGTATTTGCATGGGTTTTCTTCGGGTGCTCTGATTTCCCCCCACAGTCCACACACATGCAGTATAGGAGAATTGGATAAACTAAATTGCTCGTAGTTTGTGAATGGGAGAGTGTGAGGCTGTTACCCAGCACTGATAATTGGACCTGCTGGGTTGCAACTGGAAGGGCATCCAATGTGTAAAACAATTGGCAGATTAATTGGAGGTTCATTACACTGTGGTGACTGCTGATAAACAAGGAATAAGCTGAAGGAAAGTGTGTAATTTTGAACCAAATATACACATTTATTTTGTCAAATGTATGCTTTTTTTTAAATCAGCTAATGTATTTAACATGAACTACATATGAACAATACTTGTACGGCATTTATTAATCATAGTTCAACATATAATTCCTATTAAAATTAAAATTCATGCCTAACTAACAATAAACTAGAGTATTTTCATTAAGTCACATTAACAAACATGAACAAATACTGTAATAAATGAACCAAAATTGTTCATGTTCATGTAAAT
Source organism: Danio choprae (assembly GCA_903798125.1). NCBI lineage: Eukaryota > Metazoa > Chordata > Actinopteri > Cypriniformes > Danionidae > Danio > Danio choprae. The sequence goes on from CAIGQW010042275.1 coordinate 1,676,062, forward strand.
CTGTCATCAATTACTTGCCCTCCCCTCCGTCCAAAACTGTTTGCTGTTGACAGAAGAAGATAATTTGAAGCATGTTGAATACTGGTAGACACTGACATACTATTGAAGTCAATGGCTACCATTTTCCAACATTCTTCAAAATTACAGAAAAAAGGAAACAGAAATGTGTTTCATATCTTGTGGAGAAAAAAAAATTGTGAATACATTTTAGGGTTAAATTTATTTTTAATTTTCTTAAATATTGGGGGGGGGGGGGATGCGTCAGACTTTTTGATGAACAGACGAGGTCAAAAATATCTCAGATTTGATCAAAACAAATATCTGCATTAGTGTTCTGAAGATGAACAGATTTGTGTTTGGAACGACAAATGATTGCAGTATTTTCGGGTTGAACTAATTCTTTAAGTAGTATTAAAATCCCCAAATGCCCTGCATCTCCTCTCAATGGCTGTCGTCTCCTAATAGGAAACATGTGTCGTCCATTTAGTCAGTGTGATAACTAATCAGATGTGCTGGCCTTTGGCCTCTCGCTGCAGTGTCCGGTCTCGGACCAGCAGACCTGGCTGAGGAGATGTTTTTCAAAGGTTTGTATATTTAGACAAAGCCTCCCGGAGCTGGAGTCCCCATGGCTGTGTTGGTTTGGAGCTGTGTTCAGTGTCATTCCCCACCCTTTGGGCCAAATGTGACAGATGCTTGTGTTTTCCTGGGCCTGGGATCAGATGTCAGCTGACAGATCATATATCAGGCCCACCTCGCTGTCTCTGTGAAGCTTCCAGCCCGCTTTTCTGGGCCTGCTCGTATAAGATGTGCCAAACTGACTCAATCACGCCACGAGGATCCAACAGGTATTCTTAAGAGCCAAGTGTTTCTGTACATGCATTACATTTATTAGCCCACTTAAGAGTTATTTTTTCAATTATCTGTAGAAAAAATAACTGTTGTCCAATAACATGTCTAATTAATCTAATTAACCTAGTTAAGCCTTTAAATTGCACTTTAAACTGAATACGAATACTAATGTTGCAAAATACTAGTAAATATTATGCACTGTCATCATGGCAAAGACAAAATAAATTGGGTATTAAAAAATGTGGGGTTGTCATAATCCAACGTTTGGTTAAATATGGACAATCCCAACATTGTGTTGATTTTTTTTTAAATCACTTTTTAACCCATCTATTGGGTTTGTCCATATTTGTTGCACATTTTTGTTCACAGTTTTTATAAAACATTATTGAGAATTTCATGATCTTAATTAAAAACATCTGCTTGTGTAAAATCTGGTGAATAATAGAAGGATACTGGCAAAGTATAAAAATGAGAAATGACATTTGATCAATAATAATACTAATATCTTTTAATATGTCATCAAGCAATTCGTGATTTAAATATGCCTGTCAACTTAGTCCACATTGTTGCACTGAATGACAATTAGTGGGTGTCTTGTGCAAGGTAAAAACTTCTCAGGAAATAAAATGCATTAAAGTTGAGCCTTTTAATTACAAGCTCGTCTGTAAATGAAGACGCCAACGGGAACGGTCTTGCGGGTAAATAGGTGTGAGTAGCATTACAGTAAAGGCTGTAACCCAGAGCTACTTGTGTGTTATCGTAAATCACAGAGACGTGGATATAAATACGTCATTTGTAACGTCCAGCGCTTTTCAGCAGGACAGTGTAGCCAGTATCCCTGAACCCCAAGAGCGGGTGACCCGACTGACCACACGGCAGGGCCGGTGGAGGGACTGTATGAATGCGTGTGTGTGGCGCTGTAGGAAGGAGGAGGTGCAGAGATGCTGGCCTGAAGGCCTTAAGCATGCTGGAGGCGCTGAGAGCCTCGCCGGCCACCCAAGTGGCAGAAAACCTGCATGTTTTCTGCTGACCCCTACACATTAACAGAACACTTCCTCAATTTGTCTTCTGTGTTCTAGAGGCACAAACGAAATTTCCTCTCATTTTCGCCTCCTTTTAAGACACTGCATCCCCCACAAGCCTCCTCACGCCCACCTTCAGTGCACACACACTTAACAATTAGTACTTTCTTACTGCTGAACAAAGACAGTATGGACGCTGTGTGGCCTGTAAAGGCCAATAACCTCTATGACATGTGAGGGACTGCGCGCTCTTTGAAATCAACATACTGGCTGCTTTACAACGCTCCACGGGACGCTTGCTAAATAATGTCCAACCTTGTTTATCTCGCTTGACCCTGGCGATGTTACACCCCTGTGACTGGTGGCTCTGTTCCTTCTGGAAGAAAAAAAGAGCCAAAGACAGATCAGCAGATTCTCATTGAAAAACAGCTGAAGCTAAATCAGATTTGGAGCAGTGAGCAGATTGCTTCATGCACCTGTAAGGAGGGAGGGGTTGGATGTGCACAATTTCTGCACTGAATGATGATTTTATAAGTGAAATTAAATAAAATACACATATAGGGCAGGATTAAACAAGTAGAGAGGGAGACACGTAAGAAAACAAAGGGGTTTGATTCCATCTTGCCACCTGCTAGTTTTGTCCCAACAATACCCCTGTTAAAGGGCCACAAACAAAGACGGCTGAAAAAAGTTTTTTAAGCAAGCCATTCATTACGATGACAAAGGCCAAAGAAATACATTATCATAATTAATCTTATCTGTGACTGTGGGTGGCGGGTCTTTTCCTTTTGAGACTGACGGACCCTTACAATGCCAACATGTACACATCAGTGTGTCACAAAGCACTTTGGGGGCTAAGAATATTTTAAGCTTTGTAAACATTCGCCAAACAACTCCTGAATGTTAGCTGGAGGCTAGTGTCTCCCCATGCCTTTATCCACATCAAAACACTCAGCCACTGCCAATCTCAATACAAACTTTGACTTCCTTTCTTAAGGATGTTTCCAGAGCACAATGCGGCAGGTTTATTGTGTCCAGTTGTGTGAAAAATGACACGTTGGTGACTTCATATTTATGGCTCTGGGAAAAATATTAATGTTTTAATTAACTGATTATAATATTATTGCTTTTCATATACGAATCGAATGAACATAATGCCTACATTTAGGTGAAAATATTATCATTGAACTGACTATTAGTTTACAAAAAAATCCATGTGGATTGGTAGAGATGATGCCAACCAAAGCACTTAATACACAAATTGACTTCATTGAAATGTTATTTCTTTTGGAAGCACACTACATACTGTATAACTGCAGGTTAACTATGTTTATATGCTGCCAATCCTATACACTTTTCTGATTTTGACTGTAATGTAATGATGTACAAATTTTGTGAAGCTGCTTTGGAACTACAGTTACTGTGAAAAGCGCTATACAAGTAAACTTGAATTACTACTTTTATTTTGTAAATAATGTGGTGTATATAATGTCTGCGTATGAATATGCATATTATGTATTTTTTTTGTATACACATGTATAAACTAATGTAGACGTGTGTATATATGTATATATACATAAATTATGACTTTTAAATTGAGTGTATATATGTATTATATACGTACATCAAGTCCTATTGAACCTACTTGACTGGTAGTTTCAAAGCCATTTGTTCATGGTGCCGATGCCTTCGTAAGATAAATAAATTCAGTCCTGAAGCTTTTTGGGGAAAATAAACACGTCTTGGTGTGCGGAGCCTCTCAGCTGTCGTTTGATATCCATGCTTCGTTCTTTTGGAGCTTACCTTTACACAAGCAGGGACGGGCTGTGGCCGTTTATGTTTAGGGGCTGTGTGATGGCAGATTTCTGGACAGCGCATGGTCATCTCCCCAGTTTATTTATCCAAGGCCTCTAGACCTCGGTTCGGACCTCCCTCAGTTTGTTAGGCTTAAAGGGGCCCCCTACCGCATGGAGCAATTCCTCAGATTCCACATTAGCTCCCATTCCCAGCTGCCCTTACCCTCATCAAATTAAACAATTTCGAGAAATGTGCTCAGCGCTGCCACAGTATACAAGCAGACATACCCTTGTGCTTTCCCTTAGTGTCAATGGTGCTACATGCTAAGACATTTGAGTTTGAACTAATATATTGATTACCACTGCATTACAGTAAAAAAATAATTAAATGACAGGTTGATCAATTTGCATGACATGGGCTTCATATCATATTTTCTGTGTTGAGTTTGCTTATATTTTGCCATTAATGTTTTGTTGATGTTCTCTAAGTGTGCTAGGTTGCTCAAACCTGTGCATTGTTGTACAATTCAGTTAATTGAATGAGTCACGTTTGGTCATTTAAATTGTACAAATCATTATGGACAGTCTTGGTAAGGAGTCGAATCTAGAAGCCATTACTCTGAGACAGTAAAGCCAGATATATCAAAGAATTCACTTTAATTGGCTTTTAATTGTTAGGTAAAATTAAAGTGGCATCCAAATCAAAATGTGCATTATTTCTTTAATATTTTAAACATTTGTACAAAGAAATGACAAAGAAAACATCTTAAGATTAGATGAAATTTGAAATATTTATATAGATAAATTGAGCAAAGTATGAATTGTTTCATATTATCACACAAAAATGTGTTGTCACAGAATACTTCTCTTGGACAAGCTCAGCAAAGGATTTATATGGGTAAAAGATTGTTTTTCTGGTCATAAAAAGTGGCTATAGTATTTTTTTTCACCATGATTTACACAAGACACATTAAAAGGTAATTCAGTGTGACCAATAGTTTACATTAAGAAATAAGTCAGACATTTTGATTCACCGATATATTAAAACACTATTTTTAAGGATCGTAGTGCAGCCTCAAAATACTAATTCATTGCCATTTAAAATCTTTATATTGTACTTTACCCATTTTTATTTACATATTTTTTATTTTGAATTTATTTTTTACAAAAAAAAAAACATTTTAACCATGTTTTGATCTTTTTTCACAAAAGTAATTTGAAACATTAAGCAGACTATTGCATTTAATATGCTTTATGAAAACAGGACATTGTATAATATATATATATATATATATATATACACACATATATATCATATACATGTTTTTTGTTAAAAAAAATTATCATCACAAAATCAGTACATTTTATTTATGTTTGTTATAATCAAAATTCGTCAAGAAATAATTTGATGTATTAATAAGCTCATCAATTATTTATTTGGCTCTACTTTTTTTAAGTATGCATTAGGCCAGCGAAGATTAATCTGTAAAGTCTCCCTCTGCATCCGACTGTCAGCATAAAAGAAATGTGTGGCTGCAGTATCAATAGATGGCCTGTGTGATAGCGTGTTAAAATACGAGCCGAGCTATTGGGAATGTGCGGAGCGGAGCAGCAGTGCAGTGAAAGAGCTGCTCCAGCACTTCCCCCTCCCGGCGTTGAAGTGAGGGGCTCCGCCTGGGTGGTCTCCCTCTCTCTCCACTTTGGCGAGCTGTTGCTTAGCAGCTAATAATAGGAGATGTTTGCAAAGTAATTTGCCTCTTCCTCGGCCAATGAGAACCAGAGCACTTTTCCATCAAACCACCCTTTTCAGGGTTTGCAAAGGGGCTACCTCTCCAAATGTTACTGCAACAGGATCAGAGGTAGACTGGCGGAATCCGCTCGCCACTTTCTTCTGCTTTAAAACGAGTTACGCGCTATAGCTGGACGAATGAAGACCGAGGGATCTATACGGATTCGCGCACATAATGTTGGGATGGAGTTGGAAGACTTTGGCTCAAGGAAAGACTAGAGAATATTTCTTTAAGTTGAACCCGGTGGATGCGCGTGTCGCGAATCTTGGATTATTATTATTATCGCCTCCGTTTAACGCGCCGCGTTTGCCTTTAACTTTCTTCAGCGCTTCTTCTGCCTCCCGTTTGGACTATGGCCTCGGATCCCAGAGACCCGGGACCGGCCGGTGGTGTTTTTGGAGATTTACCCCCAAGTTACACACGATCTCCGCCGCCTGTGAACTCAGATCTCCTCCGGAGACCCAGTTACTGCCACGCCGCTTTTGCTTTAAAACAGATTTCTAAGGTGACAAACGCGTTTCCCCCGTGGAATACACACACATGCACAGAGAGAGAGAGACAGACTCTCTCACACACGCTCGCCTTGTTTTCCTTCGTAGTATATGTGATAACATTTACGTATTTCAGGGAGCCAGGGAACTGCTCAGGACTTTCTTAGCCTAGTTTTGGATTGTGACATATTTTAATCCAGCGGAAAGGACACAGACTTAAAACAGTTTGATGGAAATCGGTTAAGAGAGAAAGCAAAGTGCGAGGTCGGACAGCGACGACTATGAATGAGAGCCGAGTCTCCATTCATTGAGCTTTTCACTCCGCGCGTTTTGAGTCTTTTTCATGTTTAACTCATCCCCAAGGCTGCCTCTCTGTTCAGTCTGGTGGGTCTAGGTACAATATAGCGTGTTTGTTTGACAATGCGCGCGTCCTGCTGAGGAATTCACTGATTAAGTTTGATCTGACAAAGCATCAGTGAAGCGCATGAACGCTTGGCTATGTGTCAAATCTCCCATGAGTGAAACCAAAACAAGTCCAGTTATTCTGCAGCTAGGACTGCTAGTTACAGGAAACCTGCGAGGTATTTACAAAGCTTAGCAATATTTAAAAATTGTATTTGAAATGTTTGATAAAATGATAAAATAGCCTATCAAAATGTATTACAAGCTGCTGTTATAACAGAAGAACCAAGTATCTTTAAACAGTTATACTTAACAGTAAGGCAATTTCAGCTAACGTTGCATGGTCCTATATGTTCTACTTTTGAGGCTAAAACTTTAATGGAGTTTTAATATAGATATTAATGTAGTATACTGCCAAACAGTATAATTATAAGTTAAACATCGTGCTTAATACTGCGGTGAGCAATGAATCCAGACCAGATGAGAAACCTCAGGCCTGTGATATGTTTGGTCAAAAGTTAAACAATAAACAATTTAAAACTCTAAACAGTTTATACCTACCAAACTTGAAAGCAACAAGTTCATTGAACTTTGTAGAACTTTACAAACAATGCCAAACAAAAAAAAAGCAAATTAGGCAGATTTACAGAAATTATTGCAACAAACACACTTGCAGGAAACAAAGATATAAAAAATAATCAAAAATATTTTTGCAGTTCTATGAAGTTCTCAAACTCATGTCAGTCACCACGTTATATAATAATATGCAAGAAAAAAGCATGTTTTAGCATTTACTACAGGTTAGGGTGAATTGAGAAATTTGTCACAATTAACTAAATGGTTTTTATTATTTACATTTAGCTGAGTTTTGTGGCCAAATACCTTTGACTTTACATGTTGTACAGCTAATAGTGTCTCATTTAGAAGCAAACAAAGAAAAAATGTAAATAAATCATTAAATTACTTCGCCTGTAAATATTGATTCATGCGTTGTCATGACAGTTCTCTGTCCTGGCAGGGCACCGTGTGTTACAACTGATCTGAAACAGCATCACTGTACATGTGAATAAGTGTTCCTCTCTTGTGTCTCAGGGGAAAGCTGTGGGACAGAAAGCACCACTGTGGATTCGGGCGAGGTTCCAGGCTTTTCTCTTTTCTCTGGGCTGTCACATCCAGCGACACTGTGGAAAAGTGCTTTTCATTGGACTGCTTGTGTTCGGAGCCCTGTCTGTCGGTTTGCGGGTCGCTGCCATTGAAACGGACATAGAGAAACTATGGGTGGAAGGTGAGTCCAAACTTTCATGTTTCACAGATGTGCTGTGTGGGTGGGTTTTGGGGCCTGATTGGTGTGGAGATTAGAACGAACAAAGTTTTTTGTTAGCTGTATGCTGATGTAACTTCATGTTAGGTCAGAACAGACATAGTCCATTTTAGTGCAACTCACTCTCCAAACTATTTGACTGCCTTAGTGTAGCTTAACTGATTGAAAATGTGATTGTGGTGTAGTTGTTGGTCGATATAGACCCAGACCTTGTGTGGGCTTCTGATATGAAGACTCAGGATCTTTGAGCGGACATAGACCGTGGCCTCTGGAATTCCATATCTCCTGTCACGCACACGTAGCATTCTTTTTCCTAGCGCATGCAAGCCTTCTCTTGTTCTCTCCCCATCAGCCTATATTGTTTGCGTTGGGTGCTGTGCTTGATGTTTTTCTTTTTCTCCCCTTTCCCGTTTGACGTCCTTTCCGTGCACCTCACTTATCTGTGCATTTTCAGGCAGCTTTATTTGGTTTTCACACTGCCAAATTCCTTCTAAGCCCCCTAGGCTTTCGCCACACTGCTGATCCCCTGCACAGATGGGCTGTGTGTGAATCGTTAGCCATCTTTGAGGTGCTGACCCTCCCCCTCGTGCTCGCTGTGTGGTCCTTCACTATTCTTGGATTCCATTCAACAATAAAGGCACCCCCCTTTACCAAAAACGTGAATACAGCTGAAGTTTACCCACCTGTTTCACACTCACACACACACACAATGTGCACGTTCATGCACAACAGAAGTTGTTATTTCACACTTTGTAAATTGGATTTAAAATATGTTGCTAATATCTTGCTTATGGTAGCCCATTATTGGTCTGTTCAGAAGAAAAGCTAGAAGCCTTTATACATATATGAATATAGCTATATGTCCTTTAGCAATACCAGTAAAAAAATGATGGCTTTTTAGCATCTCAAGAAACAAACAAGTTAGTAATCACTTGTGAAATATATACTGTAACTGTAAATGTGGTGATATATGAACTAGTGTTCTCTGGTGAAATGGCTAGATGGGAGTTTAAGTCCAAGGGAGTTGTCGGATGTTGTCAGTGAAATTTGTGTTTTAATGTAAAGCAGGCATAAAGCATGAGGCTCCTGGAGAGAAACGTTAAAGTGCTGAAAAGGAACGCTGTGCCTTTAAGAGGCAGTGCCTCTGTTTCTAAAGTTTCTGCCTGCGTTGTTTCCCCCAATAGCCCATTGACAAAGCTGCTCTGGGCTGAATGGGGAGTAAGTGGTATGGTAACAAGGAGAGGTTAGTTCTCACACACAGGCACACACATTCACTTCTGCACACATACACATAAAAAGTCACAGGGACAAACAAAAGAGTTTTATAATGGGTCTTGTGATTGGGAATTGAATTTAAAAAGGTCCCTGGTGCTGTTAGCGATTACTAAAGAGTTGCATATATCAAGAGGGCTTTCCAGTGACTTGCCAAACCAAAACATAATATAACAAAACGACTTTGCCAAATACATTGCTTCATATTAACTATTTTAAAGACAGTTTTTTAAAACATTGAAAACTTTATTTCAGAAAAATTCAAATCAAAGTTGTGCGTGGGGGCAGCTATAAAGTATGGCAAAGCAGCCAGGTCCTGTGGATCTCACACTTGCCCAGCTGTGCATTTTGGAGCATATGCCTCCTCATTGCTTAGCCCTGAGGCAGTAACTGTCTTTCCTTCACCTCTGCTCTAGCCCCCACCCAAATGTCACCCAGGCCACCAAGTGTCCGTGTCCTTAGGGACCACCCGGGCCACCCTTAATTGCTTCCGCCTTCCATCAAACAATGTGTGAAAAGTAGCAACCTTGTGTGTAGATGCCTTATAAAAAACAACCTACGGTTTAATTCAGTTTAGACACAGTGTTAAGAATACCGTTTTGTATGTTATGTCACAAACACTTTTTATGAACATCAAGGGTCATCAAAATAGGTAATTTTCAAAACAAGCCATAGTGGTTTGGAACAACTCACAAGTAAGTAAATGATGACTGCATTTTAATTTTTATGCAAACTAGACCTTTAAGTAATTGGTTAATTCTTGGGAAAGTATGATTGTGCTTGCATAGTGAGACAGGGAAAAAAGGCAATAAAATGAAATGTAGGATGACGGTTTGGGGGCTGGTAAGAGAAGAAACGCTCTAGCATCTACACCCTTAAATTATACTGAATTTCATGTTTTCTCCTTATGTGAAGTGTCAGATTGCAGAGGGGAATCTGTTTGGAGAATAAAGAGAGGAGAAAGGATTGAGAAAGTTGTGTTTTCAAAGGAGCTGAAGTTATTTCATCTGGTTTCTGACACCAAACCGAGGAGTGCCACATCTTGTTTTAAATGGTTATAATTGTGCATATTTGAATAATTGATTCAGCTTTTTTTACAGTAAAGGATGAGGAAAGCTTTGTCAGTAAAAAGTTGCCTGTCTGTGTGGGGTGAAAGAGGCAGACTTTGATATGTGATTATATGCTTGAGTAATGCTTGCCTCCCAAAAGGATTGTTGCCATTTAACGGTCATTGCAAAAATGTGTGCCGGGCTAACCAAACGGCAAACTTTTTTAAACAGATGGACATGTTTATGTTCTTATATACAGTCATAACTTAGTTTTTCTCATCCGTTTTTGACACGATTTCAGTGTGCCTGACAGACGTGTACACACAGACAAGCTGTACAAACATAACTCAAATGTGTGCAGGGATATCTGGGTAGCAGGCGTGCTTGAACTGTATGAAGCCACCAGGCAGCAGATGAGAGAAATAAAGAACATATACAAACTGCATAATTGACCTTGTCCACATGCATGTAAGTTGAGGGAACCAGCACAAGCCCAGGATTTATAGGCACATGTAGAGTGTTGAGTGTTAAGACTAGTTATCTGAACAAACAAACAAACAAACCAAAAAAAGAAGAAATGCAAGGTAAATGCAATAATTCATTAGAAAATACACAGTCTTCCAGTGCTGGTGCTGGATTCAAAAGAAAGAAAGCTCTATGAAGCATTATTGGAGGTGAATAGCAAGCCGCAGCACCCCAGCTACATAAATAAACTCTAACTGCCGAGACTTAGACCTCACCAGTAGAAAGTACAAACAAGGCCAGAGTCAACCTGGGTCAGTTGAAAATGTTTACTTCAACCCCGTTTCCACCTCCCGGCCTCCAGCCCCCATTACTCAAGAGCCATATGAGCTGAATGCATCCTTTTTTTCAAAGTTTAGCAACTTTTTATCCCAAATCAGAGCATTGCCAATTAAGGCTTCACTCACTTTTCATTCTTTCATCTTGATAACTTTGTATGGCATTGTGCTTGTTTTTTAAACATTGGGTGGTTAAGAGCATGATGGGGTTTCAGAGGCTCTCAGTGCAGCAAAAGAACAGGTTTTTATGTCCAGGGTCCCGCTAACATTGGCAGCATGTCCAGAGAAGCAAACTGAGGTCTAACTCCATGGCAGAGATGCTAGATTACACTTTTTTTATATATCATTAAGCTTACATTACTAGAACAACACATCATTCACAAGAGGAGTCCAAGCTCCAAAGAAGCTGCCTGTCTTGATGCCCGATTCAGACAGTATTTCTTACATTGAGTCTAATGAGGGTCATTCCCTTTGAACCATGTGAAAAAAAAGAAACTGGTAATTTTTTGAGGGAAAAAGTCTTTTTGTCCTCCTCAACAGTTTGTCCTTTTGGTTAGGGTAAAAAAAAAAACATTTTCTTGGTACGTGGTGGAAAAAAAATGGTTTCTGGGCTCAATAAATTCATTTCCAGTTTGAATGAAACCAACAACGTGGAAAAATTTTGCCTTTCACCATGGGATGAATGTATGTTTCAACCACACATTAAGCTGCATTAGCAGCCAGTGGAGTGCTTAATGTGGGTATTTTTCACAGCAGCCAACACTAGGGCTGATTAGCATAATTAGTACAGGGAAGGCTATACATATGGAAATGGCCAGGACCTAAATGCCAGAACCGGTGGAAATTTATGTCAATGCTAACAGAAGTACCAGGTCTGAATAAATGCTAGCTCCAAAGCTTTAGCTATCTTGATCCATTTTCTAATTTTTGTACCTGCCATTTGGAGAGTTAATGCATAATGTTTGTGTCATATTTTATCATCCAAGCCTAAAGTTAAGCCAGAGAGATGTTCAGGAGGACATGCATGTCTGCAAAGGCTTTTTTTACATGCATAGATAAGCTAGCCTTTCCTCCTCTTTTGGATTGCTTTATTTGCATAAAAGAAATTATGTCCAGTTGCATTTGAAGTGCTTGTCTCTTTTATTTTTTTTCCTGTTTGTTGGGAAACAACAGAAAGTGACTGAAAATGACAAAGACATGCATTGAGTCTTTTGGTGGCCTTGAGTTAGCGTTCATAGAGGCAGAGGTGGAGCAGTCTCCATCTGCCACTGTATTGGGCCTAGATGGGGTGGTTCTCTTAGTCATGGTCAATCTATTGACACTCCTTTTGATTAAGAGTTGCAGTGAAGCTGAAATGTTTTAAAAAGATTTGCACTTGAGCCAAATCTATCCTTCTTTTCTACATAATGCATCTGGAAAGAAGAGGAAGAAAATTTCTAACAAAAAGCTTGGAATGGACATTATCGGGCTTGACAGACCCAGAGAGAAAGAGCTAAACCAGCTTGTTCTTTTTGTTTTTTGGAGGATTCATATACTTATTTGTGTGGGAGCAAATAAGGGAATAGAAAAGAGAAAGTGAATGTCTGTATGGAGAGTCTGAGCTCGGGCATGCATTGGCACCCAACTGTGCATCTGTGCTCTTGGGATTTCTTGGGTGGTGAAAACAGGTAAAAATGTCTCTTTCAGCACTCTTCCTTGTGGGACTTCCTCCAGAACAGCATGAGTCTTTTCAGAAGCCTCTTAATCCCTCTAATCTGGACCACAACACTTTGAAGGTGGCCTGTCCTAATGGAGAAAGCACTGGGTTTCAGACCTAGTTGTTCTTTGCTACTGCACCACATGCAATAACTCAAAGAGTCGATAGAAAAGCACCTTTCTGATCATTTATTTTAAATTATGTTTATTTTAGCACAGTCTTTGTTATAACAAAAATTGCAAAATTGATTTTTTTTGCATTTCCTTATCTTCCATAGGTTTACCACATTTTTTTTACTGCTTTGTGCATCAACATGGTAGTAACCTATTTTAGGTTAATATGATCATGCAGTTGAGGGCAATATGTTCATGAGTGAGATTGGAGCTGACAGGGTCCACTGGTAGGGTGACACTAGGGAGCAGGGGGCTACTTCTCCATAGTTAATTACATGTCACTTTCCATACTGCCCACTGGGAGGGAACCCACTCACACCAGCTCATTTTGTTGGTCTGCTCCTGGGTGGGACCTTGAGACAAACTTTACGAAGCTCACTACCATTGGGCTTCAGCCAGTGAGTGCAGACCAGTAATTAAACAGATTTTTGCATTTTATGTGCTATAGCATTTCACATAATATGCCACACAACTGTCTATGAGACATTGAGGTTTGTTCCTTTCCGGCTATGTTGGAGAACACTGGTTGGACCCTCCTCATGGATAATTGGCCTGTGATGGTGATGTCACCCCCAAGGCTGTGAAAAATGAAGGACAACAGAGTAGGGAGGCCCTCTGCTTGGGAGATAGTGAGTTCTATGTAGGAATATTGTCAGTTCAATATTACACAACAACTCTAGCCTGCTGTAATTTAGGTGTATAGTTTTTGTTTTACATTTACATAAAATATATAGCAATTGACCACTTTACCCTGTTCCAGTCCCAGAAAATGAAAGCAAATATAAGCACTTTGAAATTTCCATAGCCTACGTTTTTGACAGTTCTAGCAGTATGAACCTGAACTGTACATCCCAAGTCACTCTTGTTCATTACAGTCATTTTTACCCCTCCGGCATTATGTTTCTGGCTGTGAAATATTTGTGTGCCTGTCTCTTTAAGTGTAAGGCAGCAGCGAGCTGAGAGAACAGAGCAAACCTCCCATCTGGAGAGTGGCTGAGTGGAGTGGTGACTGAGCGGCGGGGCCCACTCGGTCCCTAGCTGGGTGGTCCAGATGGGAGGAACCAGACACAAATAGCTATAATTTACTTCAGGAGCCCCTGTAATTACAGGCCCAAGGATTGGAGCCCGATTCCTGCAGATGCCTGAACGCATTAAATATGAACATGCTTTCTGTAGATCGACACAAATGCATGTTTGCAGTTTACAAAGGACTTCAGATTTGAAGTAATGTGTTTATGTAACCTGCAAGTGGCATTAATGGAATCAAGAAGTTAAATGGATGCATCAGGTTGCAAGCTTCAGGGCAAGTCACATTTCATTTTTTATATTTGTGATGCAATTTCTTTGTTTCTGTTCATCTTTTTCTTTCATTAATCAAAATCTTTTGTGTTATAAGATCCTTGTTAAAAGATGCCTAAGCCATTTACAAAGCTGTGGGCTCCTGACAAGAACAGTACCCCTCTACTGTCTTTCACTTCCACTCCCTCACTCAATTAAGTGAGGCAGGCAGCGAGATGTGCTGGGGAGGAAAAGTCGCTCAGTGGGCTCAGCCAGCCACTGCAGGCTTGTCATCATGCATTGGGACATGGAGGGGTAGACGGACAGGCTCTGATCTGGGACGGTGTGTTTCATGTGCATTTGGCATAGCTGCAGATACCCTGCATCTTCTTTTCATCACCGCCTCCGTTAATTAGGGGGCTGGACTCCCGAGTTTCCTCTGCACTCTTTGATGCTTTTCATCCCAAATCAACATACCACATGACCAGCATTCTGTGTCTCTACTGTCTGCCTTACTCCCTTCCCTTCTCACATCTTGGATCCAGGCAAGGTGACCTGTAGATCAAGACCCAAATTCTTGAGGGATCTTAATTTTAGGCAGTCTATATCAGTGTGAGGTGAGCCATCCATTAAAATGCTAGTGGAAATATTAGCCCAGCAAAGATTTTCTGTCAGTTTTTAGCTAACCACATAGGAGTATTTATGGGGCATTTTGCAAAGGCTGGTTAGACTGTGAAAGTGTGGACCATGTCACAATGTGTGTTAAAGACACAAATGTGATCCACACATCTGTTTCTGGGATTAGTTGAAGTGTACACAGGGGAATGATAACTTTAGTCAGTTTAATTTAAGGTTAAGTTTAATTATGAAATGTTTTCTCTCTGTCTCAGCTGGCAGTCGGGTGAGCAAGGAGCTACGCTACACAAAAGAGAAGCAAGGAGAGGAGTCAGTGTTCACCTCACAGATGCTGATACAGACACCCAAACAGGAAGGAACTAATATTCTTACCCAGGAGGCTTTGCTGCTCCACCTGGATGCAGCTCTGTCAGCCAGCAAAGTTCAAGTGTCTCTTTATGGAAAGTGAGTATAGCATAATTATAGGCCATTTCAAATGCGTTCAAACACAACAACTGTTTTTTTTAACATGCGCTTGTACAATTTTTACCCACAGATCTTGGGATCTTAATAAAATCTGCTTCAAATCTGGAGTTCCAATTATAGAAAATGTCATGATTGAAAGGGTAAGAATTATTTACAGCTCCTAGCTGTTGTAGTTTTTTAATAACATTTATTTTGTTCTGTACCATAACATCTTCTTTAAATATTATACACGATTTCCTCACAGATGATTGATAAGCTTTTCCCCTGCATGATTGTGACTCCTTTGGACTGCTTTTGGGAAGGCTCCAAGTTGCAGGGAGGCTCCGCCTACTTACCGTAAGCATTCTGCTTATTCCTAATTAACATTTTCAATGAAGTCACCAAGAATTTACAGGACCGTTATTAGTATTTTAAGCTTTAGAGACCAAAGCACAAGCTTCTGTCTTAACTTTGCCTCTAAAACACTTGACCCCCCCCCCCCCTGACATAATGCACGCTCCTATAACAATTGGGCTTTACCTTCAACCAAAATGGTGCTGTCTTCAACAAACTCTGACATCAAGGCCCTAGCAAAAGGTCTATTTAGTCTGTTGGTAAGCTAAAGCCTGGTTCCGTCATCACTGGGGTTTGAGCTGTCATCAGTGTGGTGAGGGGACTTTACAGGACAATTTCTAATCCTGCACCCATGTTCCACCACCCAATCCCCCGGCCTGAAGAAGCCCTTATGGAAAGGGGACATAGAGAAAGAGGGAGGGAGAGAGATGACTGCTACTGGGTGGGTAGGAGGGAAGGATGGGGGTGCAGGGGAGCCTTTGGGTCAGACAATGGTAAGCATTCTTTCAGTTTACGAGTGAGTGTCCATCAGTGAGGGGGCCCTGGAGGGGGCCTGGCTTTGTCAGCACTGGGTAACACTGTGCATTCTCATGGTAATCACCCAGCCTTGGAGCTGTAAGTTGTCCAACAAATAAAATGGGCATTATTCAAGTTGTGGGCCCAAAGAGAAAGAGAGGAAAAAGTGGAAGAAATTAACTGTGGACGTTAGACATTGTAGCTTACACTGCCACCCATCCCACTCTGCACCCCCTTCCCCTAAAAAAACTCTTTAATATTTTGTATGAGTAATTGACAGCTAAGTTTTGTACTATGTCATGCAAGACAAAAAAGGATGAGTGGCTTATAAAAATATGTTGTTATTTATTGTGATTTCTCTTTGGGTTTGAGTTAGCCATGGAAGCTAATGTCCTCACAAGCTTCCGCTTCAGTTCAGCTGGGGGTTTTTTTCGTCTAAAGGGAAAAGAGCGAGAGTGAGACAGAGAGAGAAAGGGAGGGAGAGAGTGAGTGAGGGAGAAAAAAACTTGAGGGAACAAAGACCAGCAATCTATGGAAAAACAAAAGGGCCCAGGCCGGTTCACTCAAGCAAAAAAATAGGAGATAAAGGAGACTCTCTTTGCAAGCAGGAGCAAAGGCGCTTGGTATGTGGGAATGGGAGAGGACCAGCTTTATTTGAAGCTACTCTTCATGAGTTATTGGAGTGAGATTGGGCCTAGAGTTGGGACACTATTCACTTTTATTCTTTACCCACAAATAGTCATCACGGTAAAAGCCCCCTCTCTCAGTCAGAGGGTATTGCTCTGGGTTCTTTGGCATTTTACTTGGAATTGTTTTAGCTACAGATGATGATTGTAGGTGTTTTGTTTCCTTGTTTTATATATATTTGTTTAAAAAGGCTTTGATAAAGTAAAAATCTTAGCATTCTACACTTTTGTAGTTATTAAAGTTCTCCAAAATGTGTCCAAACAAATCAGTCCAAAACAGTCCAATTGTAACTCAACTAGACATAAAGAATTAGTCCTTGGCACATCAACAGACAACAGTCCACTCAATACCCACCAACTGAGAGAAGATAGAATTAAACCTGCAGGCTGAGGGGTTGAAAAAACAGAGCTCAAAGCAGCATTCAAGACATTCAGCACATCCCTTCCCAGCATTCCCTTTGCCCGCCTTCATCCTTATCAAGATGTTTTAGAGGCAGAGGTAATTGTTATGACTCGATGCACAAAGTTAAGAGACAGCAGCCTGTAGACCGCCGGCATATTATGCCCCTCCGTGTAACAGGATAATAAACGCTACTTTATGCAGCATCTGTAGTCTGCCACCACCAGGGAGGGACTGGTGCCGGCAGGCTCAGAAAAGCAGTAGCAGGGAAGAGAAGGGGATTGCTTTAAAAAAGCTATCTTTCGAAAAATGTTAAAGAATTAACAGTATTATTCTGCTAGCATGATTGAAGTGTGGATCAATTTTGTTATCTCCTGGCATAGGGGCATGCCTGACATTCAATGGATGAATCTGGATCCCCTCAAGCTAATGGAGGAGTTAAGCCAATTTACATCTCTAGAAGGCTTTCGAGAGATGCTGGATAAAGCTCAGGTGGGCCATGCCTATATGAACCGTCCGTGCTTAGATCCCAGTGACACAGACTGCCCTCACAGTGCCCCTAATAAGGACGCATGGCAGGTGGGTACAGTGTTGTAATGCAAATAACAATGTCTTAGTACTCTGTGTCTGTATATTGCATTAAATGTGTGGTCTATATCTTATGTAGGTCCCTGACATTGCTGCTGAACTTCAGGGTGGTTGCCATGGTTTCTCCAAGAAGTTCATGCACTGGCAAGAGGAGTTGATCTTGGGTGAAAGAGTAAAGGACTCCCAGAATGCTTTGCAGAGGTGAGAAAGAAGGGGGGAGAAAGAAGGAGCAGCAAGAGGTGGGGGTATGTGGGTGGGCCTCTCTTAGGAGGCCCTTACAAGAAAGAAAGTGAGAGAGAAAACCAGAAAGAGACAGAGGTGGAGAGAGAGGGAGGAATCTTTCTGACTCCTAATAACCTCACACATCCATGGAATTCCTTACATGAAGAGGGATCAGTTTCCACCTCTGACCCCAGCATAGGCAAGACCAATTAAACATGATGGACAGCCACATAACCTATGGACAGATCTTAAATGCAGAGTAGAGGAAAATGAAAACACAACAAAAGAAAGAGCATATGATACAAAGTAAACAAACCAAAAGCAAGAACAAATGTGTTTATACCTTTAATTTAATCTTACTTGTATATATTTTCAGTGCAAAGTTTAATCTGTGATAAATGAAGGTCACTGCAAAAAGCTGTACATTTACCTTCACACAACATTTGAGCATTGTTCAAATCTCAATCACAGTGTTAAAGTGATTTACTACAGCCCAAGAGGTATCACAACCACCTTATTCCAGTCATTATTACCACGTCGTTTTATTAATGCTCACATTTGTTACATGCATGTTTATATGGTTTGATTTCACTCAGCTCTTTGTATTTCCTCCAACAGTGCGGAGGCCCTTCAGACAATGTTCCTCCTCATGAGTCCCAAACAGCTCTATGAGCACTTCAAAGATGACTATGAGATCCATGACATCAACTGGAATGAGGACAAAGCCACTGCCATCTTGGAGTCCTGGCAGAGGAAGTTTGTTGAGGTAATTTCCTTTTTCAAAACACACCCACACAGCCACTTTGTGACCACAGAGGGTTCCCGGCTGAGGTGGAAAAGTAAAAAGAGTGCAGGAGGTCACAAGTGGTGCAAGAGGGTTGTTTTCCTTAGACCAGAGGATGGCAATGTCTGCCTGAATTCCATCAATCCTCAGCTGCCTAGTAAACGGAGTCCTCCTAGGAGGCCACTGACAGACTCCCAGTTATAGGAACAAGCTGTTTTTGTGATAACTGACACCCAGCACACTTACTGAAAGTGGGGAGAATTTGAGAGAGAAGAAGAGCCACCAGTAATGCTTTAGAAAGAGAGCAAGAGAGAGGAAAGTTAAGTTAAAGGAGTTTTGGGAGATAGGGCACTGTAAAAACAAAATACAGGGGTATTCCTTTCACCTTAAGGTTGTCGGCCATTCATGGTGCTGATGGAGTAGCCTGAGACACCATGTGATCTCATCTGATCCATTTGACCTCTGCCCTTTGGCATCTGTGCTCATTATTTCTCACTTGTCAAGCTTCATAGGATCTTGTGCTATCTTGTTTGTGTGTTATTAGGATAAAATATGAGGTGGATAATAGTATGCTCCACGTTTAAAAAATATATATATATTTATGTAACTTCTTCGAAAAATGTATTCAAGATTTGGTCTAAATTCTGCAATTAGTGCATACGTTCACTCTAAACACACAATGCTACATTAAGAAACTTTCCCCACAAGTCACGTGATGTATCTTTGACACATACATGTCTAATACATTTGTCTAATCCAAATAATGGATAAGTTCTCTTTCTCTAAATTGATGTTCATATTTGTGAATTTGTTTCTAGGTTGTCCATGGGAGCATTCCTCAGAATTCTTCCTCCAATGTTTATGCCTTCTCTACAACCACTCTTAATGACATCATGAAATCTTTCTCTGACGTCAGTGTAATCAGGGTGGCAGGTGGTTATCTGCTTATGGTAAGACATCAATTACTGTTGCAGCTCTAGTTAATGTTAATGAAAATGTGATAAGCGTATTTCCATATGTGTGGAGCTATTCTCTTACATATACCTTTTTATGCACAGCTGGCATATGCATGCGTTACTATGCTGCGCTGGGACTGTTCTAAGTCTCAGGGTGCTGTAGGGCTGGCAGGAGTACTGCTTGTTGCTCTATCTGTGGCTGCAGGACTTGGACTGTGTTCGCTGTTGGGACTGTCCTTTAATGCCGCCACCACACAGGTAAAAACACACCTAAACATCTTAAATTCACACCCACCCTCAGGGTTTGACTGTAACTCAGAAATTTGTGTTTCTCCACAGGTGCTACCATTTCTAGCCTTGGGCATTGGAGTTGATGACATGTTCTTGTTGGCTCATTCCTTTACAGAGACCAGATCCAACATTCCGTTTAAGGCATGTATCTCATGAACATGCTCTGGATCATGATTTCTAAGCTCTGAAAATGTTGTTAAGACTTTCTGTTGTTGTTGCTGAAGATCACAGCTAATTAATTTTGCCATTTATCTCCATAGGAGAGGACAGGTGACTGCCTGAGAAGAACTGGCACCAGTGTGGCTCTCACCTCAATTAATAACATGATTGCTTTCTTCATGGCTGCCCTAGTGCCTATTCCTGCTCTTCGGGCCTTCTCACTTCAGGTATGAGAAAGTATTTTGTTTGTGATGCATGTCATTAACCATTGTGCACTGTGATGTGTATTCAGAATGATTGGCAGGAGTGATTACTGTCTGAAAATGGCAGTGAAATGTGACTCTAATAAATGAGCAGTCAAACTTAATTCAAAGTAAAGCTGACTTGAATAATAAAAGCCTTTGTTGTTTTACTTTTTCGCATTCTCTCTCTATTTTATGGTCAAACCCCTTTTTTCATCTAAAGTCACTGCCTGTATTTCAGGTGGTTAGGGGATACCAAGAGAGAGGTAATGAGAAGAGTGAAAATATCAGTATATCACCCAGCCATCAGACTGTGCTTCTTTGATCTCCCCAGGCTAACCCTGGGTGGTCTGCGCTGTAATGATATGGAATAAAATGTCTGTCTGAGGTTGATAGAGTTGGGGGGGGTTGTTTCTGATCAGACTCGCTGTGACCTTGGGAGTCCCCTTTCCTTGGATTGTTGACTGTTTGTGAAGTGATGGGGGAGGGGATTACTGGTTGATTTAGGGTGCATATTTTAGTTTCTGGGATTCAATCCGAGGCACTAAAACAGCCAGGGATCCTGAATGCAGTGTGTTTTTTCTCAAGTTCAGACAGCAGCTGTGGAGTCGGGTGGCAATGTAGAACTCATGAACGAAAAGACTTGGCCTCTACACTGAAGTCTCTGTTTCTCTCTCATTTTTTATTTCAGGCGGCTGTTGTGGTGGTCTTTAACTTTGCTATGGTTTTGCTGATATTCCCTGCCATTCTGAGTTTGGACCTGCATAGACGGGAGGACAAAAGACTGGACATCCTGTGCTGTTTCTACAGGTAATTGTCCTATATTTTTTTCCTAGTCTCCTTAATTATCGCAGTCTTTAGTGCTAAAGGTGTGTATTCATGTTTTATTTCCTCCAGTCCCTGTTCTTCTCGGGTCATTCAAATCCAGCCTCAAGAGCTCTCAGATGCTAATGACAACCATCAGCGTTCTCCAGCCACCCCCACCTACACAGGTTCCACTATAACCACAAGCACCCACATCACCACCACTGTTCAGGCCTTCACTCAATGTGATGCAGCTGGTCAGCATATTGTCACCATCTTGCCACCCACCTCCCAGATATCCACCACTTCTCCATCCATGGTCCTATCCACACCAACTCCTACCACGGACCCTTATGGCTCTCAGGTGTTCACCACTTCCAGCTCCACCCGAGACCTTCTAGCCCAGGTGGAAGAGCCCAAAGAGGGTCGTGAGTGTGTGCCTCTTCCCTTTTTTCGCTGGAATCTGTCACGCTTTGCAAGGGAAAAGTATGCCCCTCTGTTGCTGAAGCCTGAAACTAAGACTGTGGTGGTTGTCGTTTTTGTGGCTCTTCTAAGCCTCAGCCTCTATGGTACCACAATGGTTCACGATGGACTCTATTTGACTGATATTGTCCCTAGAGACACAAAGGAGTATGAATTCATTACAGCTCAGTTTAAATACTTCTCCTTCTATAACATGTACCTGGTTACCATGGATGGCTTTGACTATGCCCGTTCTCAAAGACATCTTCTACAGCTTCATAATGCCTTCAACTCTGTAAAATACGTAGTTAAGGATGGCAATCATAAACTTCCCAGAATGTGGCTGCACTACTTCCAGGATTGGCTCAAAGGTAAGCTATGGTTTTGCAGCAAGTGCTGCATTTTGTTATTACATCTATTACAAAAAATCTGACTATAACTTGTTCTGCACAACTGTTTATGTATTAAGATATATCAGTATCTATAAAATACTCATTTCACCATTGCTATGTCACATAAACCAACATTTTAAATTGTATTAATTTATTGTACAGGAAATGTTCTTATCTCTGAAGGTGAGAAAGAGTTCAGTGAAAGTTCATTTCATCTTCTTTTGTGTTCCTCCCACCTGCACATAGAGAGGATTATGCAAGGGTCAGGGGTTATCTCAGGCTGTTTGTTACGTCACTGCTCACATTGGTTTGCATTGAGAGCGTAGCTGTGTAGTGAATCCACAATAGTTAAAAGCCAGTGAATTGAAAAGAAGCTATTTATTGTGAAAGGCTGTGGAAACTGGAGGTAGTTGAAAGACTCTCTCTTTCTCCCATATGCTATTTCCTTTTCTTGTGAGGAGATTTCTGTAATTACAGAATGGTTGTGGAAACTGTTTTTCAGCTGTTGCCAGACTTTGTAATTTGGAGAGCACAAAAGGCTTTCTCTGGTTAGTTTATTCAGCCCACACACATTTATTCAACACCAGGCTGAAAGATGGAGAAGTCAGCAAAGGTTTTGAGGGGGGGGGGGGGGGGTTGTGCGTGATGACTGCCATTAAATCGGAGGAGTACAGCAGGATATTTTAAACAGTTTACTCACAGTTGGTGTAATTGTACATGCCTATGTTCCTTGCAGGTCTACAAGCCACTTTTGATGCTGATTGGGAAGCCGGCAAAATCACCTATGACAGCTATCGCAATGGCACAGAGGATGGAGCGCTGGCCTACAAGCTTCTCATACAAACTGGCTCTAAGAAAGAACCTTTCAACTACAGCCAGGTGTGTGGTCGAATGTTGGTGCATTCAGCTTAAATAGCTCTTCAAAAATGTTGCTGAAGATTCCAAAACTCACACTTTCACATTTTGGTTGTTTTAAAGCTCACATCCCGCCGCCTGGTGGATGAGGACGGTCTTATTCCTCCAGAGGTTTTTTATATCTACTTGACAGTATGGGTCAGTAATGATCCACTGGGCTATGCTGCCTCCCAAGCCAACTTTTACCCCCATCCCCGGGAGTGGATCCATGATAAGTACGACACCACTGGGGAGAACCTTCGCAGTAAGTAGACCTTGACAATGAGATTAGAAATGTGTTCAAATTCATTTATGCACGTTTCACAAGTAGTGCATGTTTACAAGCATTACCTCTCCTCTCTTTCAGTTCCTGCGGCAGAGCCTCTAGAGTTTGCACAGTTTCCTTTCTACCTAAATGGACTAAGACAAGCCTCAGACTTTATTGAAGCCATTGAGAGTGTGCGCACTATCTGTGAGGAGTTCATGCGTCAGGGAATCAAGAACTATCCCAATGGCTACCCCTTTTTGTTTTGGGAACAGTACATTGGTCTGCGCCACTGGTTCCTACTGTCCATCAGTGTAGTGCTTGCCTGCACCTTCCTGGTGTGCGCCATCCTCCTGCTCAACCCCTGGACCGCAGGCGTCATTGTAAGTCTGCTTTCCTCTCACTCTAATCCATTTCTACCTCCTTTCATTCTATCCTCCTATTCTCTTATTTCTCTTGCTCCCCCTGATCCCCTCAACACAGCTCAATAACTTTGCCACCAGGGCAGTTTTTGGGGAGGCCCTTGTGGGTTGTCTAGAGGGTGCTGCTTGCATACACACATATATACACACAGTCACGCACATACGTACTCTCCCCCTCATTTCCTTTGTCATTCAAATGGGTGCAGCAAGACTTTCTAAAGAAGAAATTCAAAGCTCTCCTGAAGGCTTTTACCTCCAACTGCCTTTGTCCAGAAATTTGGGGACAGGACGGATCTGCCCAGTCACGACCTTGGCCTGCTAAACCCATCCATCAGGGATTTGGTGTAGTGGGGGTAGAGGGTGGGTGAGTTATTTCAGGGGCTAGAAGGCATTTCACACAGACTGGTGAGCTCCTCATTGCAACATGATGAAGCAATAGAACTAGAAATGGCCATTGGCCTAGGTTGAAATTTATTTCAGATTCAGCTTGAATATGTCAAACTCATTTAATGTTCATGGCATTTATAAAAAAAAAATTAAACACTTTATTGCACTTTTTTTTCAAGCATTTGAGTAAATTCTCTGCTATTTTCAGTTTTACAGCCTATATGTGGCCGAAGTAAAATGGGTTTTACCATTTCCAATTTAAGCATGACCAAATTGGGACCCCTACAACATCAACGGATTTCAGGGCAAAGATTTAACCAAATTACCCATTTATTATATAAAAACTTTCTCCTTAGTAGTAAAGCACAGAGGTTTACATTACACCAGGAAACCGAGAGCAACATCTTCTGTATTCTCTTTTATCATATAGGGTCACTCATTTCCCTAACCCTGAAATTGAGAAGTCATAGAAGGGGCCAGGACATGGCGATTATGTAATCAGATACCTGGGGCAGATGACAGTGAAATGTAGAGGATATTGGCCCAGTGAGGCCCATTTATGCTTTGTGACTCATGTACAGCTATTTCCATCCACAGTTCCATTCATGCTGATCTGTTCTTCTACTCCTTAGGTTTTTATTTTGGCCATGATGACAGTGGAACTTTTTGGCATCATGGGCCTAATTGGTATCAAGCTGAGCGCCATTCCTGTGGTCATCCTTATAGCCTCTGTTGGTATTGGAGTGGAGTTTACTGTGCACATTGCACTGGTAAGGGCATTTTACACTGTAATTCATCAGTATTTGTATTTCTGTCAGTGAAATTTAATAGAGGAATTTTATTCTCTCTGTTGAAGGGTTTCCTAACTGCCATTGGGGACAGGAACACTCGTTCAGCCGTTGCTATGGAACATATGTTTGCTCCTGTGATTGACGGCGCCATCTCTACTCTGCTGGGAGTGCTCATGCTTGCCGGCTCAGAGTTTGACTTTATCATGAGGTGAGTGATTGTCACTTCTTTTGGCAGGTCTTTGAGGTCAGCCCATATGCTGGTTTTTGAAATGGTGGCAGGCCTTAGTCAGGGACATAGTTGACCATGTGGCTTTAGGATACAGGTGGTAATGTTTGTCTCTTCATCACCTGGTGTTGTCAGTCTTGATGTTAACTCCCTTTAGACCACCACAACACACTAACAAACATAATTGAGCTGCTTGAATGCACAACAAATGGAGGAAAGATCAAGGGAGTGCAGCAGCTGCTTGTAAACATGCAAATATACAACCCATTGCTCTGTGACTCAACACACACACACTTGCTTACAGTTTTTCCCACCCTAAATGCAGGGAGAAAGTCAACTGTCCAATCAATTGGTTGTGAACTCACTCTACCCCCCTTATTTGGACAGCTTTTCTGTATCATTTAATGCATACTTTGCAGGAATAAAATGGAAAATAGCAGTTTTGTTTAAGGATTAGGGGTGAAAGCAAACCACAACATTGAGAGATGCCTCATGCAGATCAATGACATAAAAATGGCTTAGTTAGAGGATCTAGCACAACACAGCTGAATTTTGAAAATAAAAACAAATGATCTAGAGGCATATTTTTTACAGCACCCACTTATTCCATGAAAGAGTAAGAGCAGTGTGGTATGGCTCTCCAGGAAACTGCAGGGGGGTGTTAGAGCATATTGCTTTAGGACAGTGGGTAAAGCTGGAAGAAGGACTGGGGGCTGGTTTGGAACAAACCATTTGGTTCAAGTGGTGTGCCAGCACTGGGGCATTCATGGTGGGAGGTCCTGTTTAGATGTAGAGAGAAAAAGAGAGGTCTGGCCCTCTAGATGGGGAGTAGCATAAATACATTGCTGTAAACATCTCCTGGCTGTGGGACACTGAATAAACAGGAGAACAAGCTCAGCGGCCCCTCTTAGAATGAGCCACCCTTTCCAACCCCTGACTTGGAATGGAAAAGATTACAGTTTATATAAACAACAGAATTCCTAACACTAGGTCTACTCTGGAGGTCTAACCCAGGCGGGGCCCATGGATGGTTTAGTCTTTTTCCCCCCATTTTTTTCTTTTTCTTTTTTTACTCCTTAAATAAATCATGCTCCACTTTCGGAATGTTGACTTAGTAAAATAAACATGCGCCCTTTTTCCAATCTTTTCATGTATACAGGACCGTCAGACAGAATGAGAGCCTTTAACTAACAAAAGGTGCATAAGTGCAGCCAGAGATGATTGGCTTCTTTGCCTGATTTTCCTTATTCTTAAAAACCTTCATGTTTTCACTGAACATTACAAACGGTGTTGATTTTGCTCGTCCTTAAACCTATATCAAAGTGTCACTCAAACTATGTAATTCTACTGTTTCTAACTGTTTTCAGACATCACTGCTGAGAGTAGAAAAAATAGTTCACACTTAAAATGGGCGATTCATTTTAATGAAATAGACATCAGAGAAGTGAAAGGAAGGAGTAGAGGGAACAAATGCAGGCTGACTTGTCTCCATAGACCAGTCTCTGGTCTAAATGTGGCATGTAATTCTGACCAGAGTCTCTGGTAGTGCTGCATTTTATGCACAGACCTGACAGGCCACCTTGGAAATTTGGGTTTTAGAGGTCAATTTAAATATTACCTCTCCCTAACTGTGCATAATGACTGAAAATAGGTGATTATAGTCTTTAAAACCAGAGGTTCTGTGATACAGTACAGGTCTCAGTTCCTCAGGGAGCACCGAAGTGACTAAACCAAAATAGATCCATATTACACTTTTCTTTGTGCAATGATGGTCAGACCTCGTAATCTTTTAAATGTTTGTTTTTCTTAATTTGTTTGATGGTTCTGAAACATCCAGAGTAAACATGGCATCATTGAAGGAGACGGGTCAGTGGACAGCAGTTTTCACTGTATGTCTGGAATTTTCCAAGCAGATATGACATAGATGAACTTTCCCCCCTCTTTCTTTGTTTCCTAAATCCAAAGTTCTTGTAGATGTGACAGAAGCAAAAATGGTCAGAGGGTGGGAGGTTAAAAGAACATTCCAGACTTGTTCCAGATTCTGTTCCTCTACCTCCAGAAGTCTGAACCACAGCAAAAACAGCTGAATTGTCTCTTTTTTGTGTAACCACTTAACTGGAGTGCTCTCTAATTTTCTCATGCACTGTCTTTATTGTGGTGAATCAGAGGCCTCCCTCAATGCTGAGCTAAAGCGCAGAGGCACAGACACCCTCACAGCTCTGCAGCCTATTAGTGAGCCCTACATGGTAACACGCAAGCCTGTGTAAAGAACAAATTTTACTTAAGCTTTTCTCAGCCTTATATTGCTAGCCTTTACTAATAAAATTTACTGCTCGCCCAAGAGTTTAAACCTGGGAATCCTCATTCACCACCCTTTTCCTTGGCCCCTTTGTTCAAACATACATTTTCAGTGCTACTTCCAGCTTTAAAGCAACTCTGCACCAATTCACACTGCTTCACCAGACCCGTTAGTGGCTGTGCCAACCAGGCCTCCGTGTTCTTGGCTCTAGAGGTGGAGAGTTGTGTTTTCTGCTAGTCTTCATTAGTGGATTGAGTTTCCTGCTTTTGTCGCCCCCACTGAGAAAATATGTTGTTTTAGCATTGATCTTAACAAATTCCCTTTTGCACACACAATACTTGTTGACTGTAAGAACTCTAGTTGATGAACTCAAGGGTCAGTTTGCAGGTTTTGCATAAAACAGTTTATTGCACATGAAAGAAAGGATTTTATAACAAATCTCCAAGCTAGTGTTGGATAATTAGCTCTTAAAGCAGCATGGCTGTGGAGATAGAGTCGGAGGAAGAAAAATGCAGAAAGCAACAGTCTGCCCTTGCCTGCCCAGCGTAAACATAAAGGTGGTGTGCCCTGACCAGGGTGAAATGGGATCTCAATAATAGGGGGTATTAAGTTGCTGAAGAGAAAATTACATTAACAGCAGTGGCAGCTTTTAGACCAGAGGGAGAGAAGAAAGCAGAGAGAGAAAAGCAATGCAGAGGGGTGAGTGTTTCTGACGCAGAGAATCTGCTCACTAATATAAACACATCTCCTCAGGAAGTGGCAGGGCAGTGGTGATAGATGAGGGCTCCCAGAGGGAGAGAAAGCGAGCACTAGCTATGAAGATGGAACCAAGGAATTTTTCTCCTGCCTTGTTAGGTCGCCAAAAGAAAGGAAGCAGGGAAAGGAAATGTAGAGAAAGAAACAATGGACAAGAAAAGCAACCAGTTACTTTTCAACATCACCTTCCTCTCCTTGTTTGAATATGCTGTTGATATTTGGTGGCTGCTTTAGATTTAATGTTCTCTCCATTTGGACCTCTATTATGCAGATACTTTTTCGCTGTGCTGGCCATACTGACGTTGTTGGGGATCCTGAATGGTTTGGTGCTACTTCCGGTACTTCTTTCACTCATGGGCCCCCCAGCTGAAGTTGTACCTGCTAACAACGCAAATCATTTGCAAAGTCCCTCTCCTGAGCCAATGCCTCCTCCTATGAACCACCATGGGTACTATGCAGGACACATCCCCAAGGCATCACATCAGGCATTCTCCGAGACCTCTGACTCTGAGTACTATTCTGAAACGACAACCACCTCTGGCATTGGGGAGGAGGAGTACAAGTACTGTGACAGGAGCGCATACATCACGCCTCCAGCTCAACCTCCAACCTCTCATATTCTGCTTGAAGCCAGCAAGAACCCCAGCTTCCCTAAGCTCACAGTAAGTCGACCTTACAGAAAAATATTAGGTGAACTGCTTGTGATTAGCTTGCACTAAACACTTTTCTAATGTTTGTTCTTGTTTTTAAGGTGGTGAAACCTTTTCATGAAGTACAGAACTGCGAGTCTAAGCAGAATGCTGTCAACTCTGTCAGTTCACAGATCAAACGGTGGGACAATAAAAATGAGGACCAAGGGCAGAAGCGACAACATTTACCTACCGACAGGACCCACTGTCATCGTAGGACTACTCAATGTGGCCCAGGGCCACAACAAGGAAGAGGGCAGCAGCAAAACAGGACTACAGCCCCAGCCCTTAGGTCTGGGGCATTGCAGCACCCTAATAATGCCATCACCATGGTTACAGCAACAGCCTCTGTGACAGTGGCAGTGCACCCCAGTTTGCCGGGGTCATACCAGGGTTACATGCATGAAGGGTTTGAGGATAATGAGTCAGAATCTTTTGATGACTCTAAGAGGACTTCACAAACCTATGGGAAAGTTACACACTATAAGAAAGACTCTTTGGAACTTCAAGATCTGGATTCCACAGAGAAAGACCAGCATCAAGCTAACCAGATGCTAGGTAAATAGCTTTATATTTAAATTGGCAAAACTAGACATGTATTTTTGCTTTTCATGAAAAAACAGTCAGTTGCCTTTATTAGTAATAACTATGGTCTATCTTTTGCCTGTGTTACAGGTTGTGCGTGGAATCAAGCAGCCAAAGATTGCTAGACTGCTACCAGCCCCCACATCCTTTTGTCTGGAATCTCTGGCTGTTTTGGGAAGTTCCCAACCCCAGCCCTGTGTCTTTTATCTCTTTGAACTGTACATAGACCTCACACAGACAAGAGGATTTATTTTAAATTTATTAAAAATGTCTTTTTAGACACACACACACACA
>CAIGQW010042275.1:1705644-1721063 GCA_903798125.1 Danio choprae
TATATATATATATATATATATATATATATATACTAAAAGAGGGAAACTATTTTAAAATGTGCTGTATAACATGTATTCTCTTGTTTAAAAGTCAGATGTATAAGAGGATTTGGAGGCCTTGTTCCCTCCTGTGTATAGATTATAAAATGTTCTATATGTAAAATATGTGAAATGATATTAGTTTATTGAAATGCAAGGTCAGTGTTTTTTTTTTATTTTTTTGCTGCTACAGTTCAAAATTAAGATGACGTGTCTTGAAAATATGCAGTACCCCTTTCCCCAACATAAGCCAAGATTTAACTTTATATTAACAAGTTCTTAAACTGCAGCCAATAGGAAGCTTATCTGTTTTGTTCAAAGATGTTGACTTTTCTTCGATTGCACTGTACAAAATCAAAACCTATTTAGATAACAGTTTTTCTCAGTTAAAATTTGCAGTGACTTTTCCTGTATTTATTTTACTTTTTTATTTACTTTTACTGACAGCAACCATTGTGCCTTCCTAACTTTTAATCTTACATAATTAATGTCAAACTGTTCAGTAATGCTTCACTGTACAGATAAGGATCAGCACTGTCACTGATATGGAAAGTTATCATCTGTTTTATGACTGTTTTACACATCATTGTTAGCATGAAATGCTCTGTCTAGTTTAGCATGTAATGAATAACAGGACTATGGGTCTTGTGTTTTTGTTACATTGTTCCATTATATAATTATTTGCAGTCTACATTTATATACTTGAAGGGGTGGTTAAATGACACTTTTTTTTGCTTTTCTTCTATGGTTATTTTAGCCATACATGAGTAAGCTTCAGTTTGTCACTACATATGCCTTAGCAAAAGTTTGGGAGACATCAGGCCAACGTTGTTTACTGAAATGCTATTCAGAAAGGGAATCTGTGAGAAGAGATTTTTGCTTGTTTGTTTTCTTCTTTTTTTGTCATCCTCTTGGCTGCTTTGTGCATAGCAAATGCCCTGTGCGAATGTTTACCTGGTGGCTGCCCTCTGGGGTTCTCTCACAAGGCCAGTGTAGGGACAGATAAACAGCTCGGGTGCTAGTCTTCCAATATTTTTTCTGCAATTCAGTTCTGGTTCTTAGCACCAATTTCAGCCAAAAGCTCTCATTTATTCAGTATTGGTCAAGTCACTGCCAGATTAAATGCAGGGAAAAAAAGTGTTACTGTAAATGGCAGCTTCTCTCCTTCTCTTTCTTTTCTTATTTAACAAAACATGTTTTAACAGAAACAAAGCAAGTAGCTACTGTATCTGAAAGACAACACAACACAACACAAAGTAAGCAATCTAAAGCACATGTACAGCTTAAAGACATGAGTGGCTTGGGCAGACAGGAGACAAGGGTAGGGGATGGGGGTCCTGCATAGGGTTTTGTTTCAAATGTATGTCATGCCATATAAATTATTTATATAAAATTTTTATTTTTGTAGTTTGTACAGATGTTAGTCATTAGACTGAAGTTATATTTTTAAAGAGTAAATATATTATAAATATAAATATATAATTATATCTATTTGTTTCTGAGATTTTTTTGTGGAGGCGGGAGGTGGGAATGTTGGGTGGATCGGGCTTTGAAATCTTCATATTGCTGTTGGAAATAATGAAGGAAAGGGGTGGCTACAGTTGTCCACCTCCTGTAGACTCTTTGCCTTTCCTTCTTCATGTAAAGATTTGAAGACTTTCTGTTTTTTGTTGTTGTCTAAAACACTGTGACTTCAGAAAACTTTGTTTAAGGAAAAATGAAAAGAAAAACCATTTGTGACCATCATTTCCTTCACCGTTTATAGGAATTCAACTAACAAAATAAATGTAAAAAAGTCAATCAACTCTTTGTTTTTCTTTTGTGGCTGCTTGTTTGAAACATCTTCGCATTTTATGTTGCTTGCACACAACACTGATTTTGTCACTTGAAACAAAAACACTACTTTATCTTGACTGAGTAAATACTGTTAAGATTTGAGAGGTGATTTGGTGAGGGGAGGAAAGTCAGTTTAGATGTATCAGCTCCACACTTCCTGTTTTATTGTTGTGACTCCCCAGGCTAGTGTCCTCAGTACAATAAGCCCACCAATGGAGATGAAAGGCGTGCGCTGTAAATTCCTCGGCTTCCCACAACACGGGCTCATCTGTCAGCTACCTCGGGCCTGTCTGAATCTGATACACCTCTAGCTTTTGAAGTTATCGAGGCCCCTTAGTATCGGTACAAACAGAGAGTGGGTCAAGGGTTTTGCCTTGTGGAGTCGAAGAGCTATGGCTGAGGCCGTGGGGCATGATCTTGTTCTACATATTACAGTTTTGCTTTCTAGAAGAGAACATGTTGCATGCTGCTGCCTTGTCAAAATTGCAAATGTGAAACTAGAATACATTGTTATGCATTGATAATAGCTATGTTTACATGCACCCAAACAATCTGTTAGGATTGATGGCTAAAACTGAATTGAAAAGCCAATGGTTCCAAATTAAATTCTGATTGGATTAAAAAGGTGATGCAGAAAATCAATATGAACTAGACAAAAAAGATTTTAAAATTCTGTCTGGCTTTACCATAGCCATTTTATGAAATAAATGCTCTGGCTTTAAATGAAATGTTACATCTTTTTGAATATTGTGTGCTTATTAAATGAACATTCCACTTAATTTTGAAAATAGGTAAATTTTACAAGAGTTAAACAGTTGAGTTTTACCATTTTTGAATCCATTCAACGATCTTTGGGTCTGGCAGGAGCACTTTTAGCTTAGCTTAGCAATGATATTATGCAGCGATGTTACCTAGTTTTCTTGATGGGGACTATTTTCAGGTCCTGCATAATATCAATACACCTGCTGCAGTCATGGTACGACAGCAAAGTTCCATGATTATTATGCCAGAATGAGAGTGTAGTTCCTAGCCATATCAGCCTAGATAATAGCAACTTTTAATTTTCTGTCTGTCTTACTACATGATGTAACTACAGAAGAGTCAAGTTTAAATAAGAAAATAATCCATTATCAATCTGATTCAATGATTTATGCTAAGCTAAAAATTAAGACCCGGAGATTAAAAACTGGTAAAGCTCAACTGTTTAACTCTAGGGGACTTCTTTAAATCTTAAAAAACTGGTCATTGGAAAAGACTAAATTAAATAGTAAATAAATTCTTAAAAACATATCACTGACATTTTTGTCAGCATTCATTTTAAAGGCAAAAAAAGGCAAAAAAGAAAACTATATTTAAAGTAGCTCTGGTGAGATCCTAGCGCAACTTTCCTCTGATTCTAGAGCGTGCATGTTTTGTTTATAATACTTACATGCAGATTTAAATAAAAATGTAAATCAAACTGCAAAGTTTAGAGTTAACATAAACCAAACTTTTTGGGTGTGTTCATACTTCATACTTCAATGAAGTACGTCATACATATTTAAACTCTTGTGCAGTTGCTAGGCTAATGTTGTTTATCTGAATAAGTGTGAAAGCTGCCATCCAAATTCTGATGGGTATTGGTTTGATCCTAAATAAACTGGTGCATTTGGACTGAAATATGAATGCAACACAGACTAAAGATGTTTAAAATAAACAAAAACAAGACATTATGTCTCAAGTTGCATAATCAGGACAGAATGCTCAATCATGCCTTTTTAAAATTTTCAGTAAGCTAGCTCAAGCGCTTCCGGTAAACCGTTATATCATTACAAACTCATGGTTTCTATTCAAGTCAATTATCTTCACTGCCTGATTGATATAAAGTGGGTCTCAGACTAGACAATAACTTCTGAATTAAATTCTATTGTTCCACATCTATAATTTAATTCAGAAGTTATTGTCTAGTCTGAATTCTATTGTTCCACATCTCTCCTCCATGAACCGCCACCTTATCGTGGTGGAGGGGTTTGAGTGCCTGAGTGATCCTAAGAGCTATGTTATCGGGGGCTAATGCCCCTGGTAGGGTCTCCCAAGGCAAAAAGGTCTTAGGTGACAGGTCAGACTAAGTGCGGTTCAAAAACCCCTTATGAGTGTATGAACATCGAGGACCATGACGTCGCCCGGTATGGCGCAGCCGGGGCCCCACCCTGGAGCCAGGCCTGGGGTTGGGGCTCGTATGCGAGCGCCTGGTGGCCGGGTTTTTTCCCACGGAACCCGGCCGGGCTTAGCCCGAAGGAGCAACGTGGGACCATCCTCCTGCAGGCCCACCACCTGCAGGGGGAGCCGTAAGGGGCCGGTGCATTTTGGAATGGGTGGTGGTCAAAGGTTAGGACCACGACAACCCGATCGTCAGGCACAGAAACTGGCTCTTGGGACATGGAATGTCACCTCACTGGGAGGGAAGGAGCCCGAGCTTGTGCGGGAGGTGGAACGGTACCGACTAGAGATAGTCGGCCTCACCTCCACACACAGCTGGGGCTCTGGAACTCAACTTCTTGAGAAGGGCTGGACTTTCTTCTACTCTGGAGTTGCTCACGGTGAGAGGCGGCGGGCTGGTGTGGGCTTGCTTATAGCTCCCCAACTTAGCCGCCATGTGTTGGAGTTTTCCCCGGTGAACGAGAGGGTCGTTTCCCTACGCCTTCGGGTCAGGGATAGGTTTCTCACTGTGGTTTGTGCCTACGGGCCAAACACCAGTGCAGAGTACCCGGCCTTCTTGGAGTCCCTGGGAAGGGTGCTGGAAGGTGCTCAGACTGAGGACTCCGTTGTTCTACTGGGGGACTTCAATGCCCACGTGGGTAATGACAGTGATACCTGGAGAGGCGTGATTGGGAGGAACGGCCTCCCTGATCTGAATCCGAGTGGTGTTTTGTTATTGGACTTCTGTGCTAATCACAGTTTGTCCATAACGAACACCATGTTCGAGCATAAGGGTGTCCATCAGTGTACATGGCACCAGGACACCCTAGGGCGGAGGTCAATGATCGACTTTGTGGTCGTATCATCTGATCTCCGACCGTATGTCTTGGACGCTCGGGTAAAGAGAGGGGCAGAGCTGTCAACTGATCACCACCTGGTGATGAGTTGGATCCGCTGGCAGGGGGGAAAGCTGGACAGGCCTGGTAGACCCAAGCGAATTGTGAGGGTCCTCTGGGAACGTCTGGCTGAACCTCAAGTCAGAGGGATTTTCAACTCTCAGTCGATGTACCGGTCCGTTGTGGTAAAGAAGGAGCTGAGCCGAAAGGCAAAGCTCTCGATTTACCGGTCAATCTACGTTCCTACTCTCACCTATGGTCATGAGCTTTGGGTCATGACCGAAAGGACAAGATCTCGGATACAGGCGGCCGAAATGAGTTTCCTTCGCAGGGTGGCAGGGCGCACCCTTATAGATAGGGTGAGGAGCTCTGTCACCCGGGAGGAGCTCGGAGTAGAGCCGCTGCTCCTCCACATCGAGAGAAGTCAGTTGAGGTGGCTCGGGCATCTGCTTCGGATGCCTCCTGGACGCCTACCTAGGGAGGTGTTCCAGGCATGTCCCACCGGGAAGAGGCCTCGGGGAAGACCCAGGACACGCTGGAGAGACTATGTCTCTCGGCTGGCCTGGGAACGCCTCGGGATCCCCCCGGAGGAGCTGGAGGAAGTGTCTGGGGAGAGGGAAGTCTGGGGTTCTCTCCTAAGACTGCTACCCCCGCGACCCGGCCCCGGATAAGCGGTTGAAAATGAATGAATGAATGAATGAATGAATGTTCCACATCTTTACATATGAAAATGTATTTGTTTTCAATGGCATTTCAGTGCTTGCCTGCTGCTTCTGAGGGAACTTGCATTTAAACATCTAATTTTAAACATCTTGCATCTTTCATCTCATTTTACGCTTGAACAACTAAATGAATGTTAACTGATTATATTTTAATTAAATTACATTATCAATGCTGTAAAAGGTAACCTTATGAAATTGAAAATAGCCACATTAACCTTTCACCAGAAGGTTAATGGTGGCTGAAAAACACTTGATGTGCACATAGCCCATTTTGAGTCCTTCCCATTTTATAAGCCTTTAACAAGTTAAAAATACAGATAAACCAATCATCACATGTGCATAGGTTTCAGATGTCTGGTAAGTTCCACTGCAATGTACTTCATAAAACCCAATTTTGTTGTTATTTTGACTTTTTATGTACAGTGATAAGAATGTGAAAAAAGTGTGAATGCTAAGCAAACCAAAATTTATTGAATAACTGATTCAAAAGAACTGCTTACAACTGTGAACACAACCCTAAGAATCGATTCATTCAGATGAAAGCAAACAAGTGCATCTAAACATACCTACGGAAAAATATTATTTACAGTACAATGAGAGTTTATGAGCCAAAAAGCTAATTTTCAAGTTTAAAACCCTTTAAACATTTGTTGAAGTGCTTTCATTTAAACATTTGCCCATTCAGTGCCTAAAATAATGATGTTTTTCTAAATCATGCATGAAAGGTTTAGTCACCCTCTGTATTAATGTATATGATGGGAATTTTTTCAGTGTAAAGATTTAATGTGACTTTAAACTGTATCCTCAGGCACTTAACAGGTTATAACCACCAAAGCGAGGTAGGAAAAACCTTGATGTATGTGCCAAGATGAAAAGAGCTCACGGCCATAAAAATTCCAATATCTTAAAAACAAAAGGAGCAGTATCTATATTAACTCCCAAAGATGCACCAAATATTTTCACTGGAGGTCTGGAGCTTTCGGTGGCTTCCGCTGGGAAGCACTGAGATTAAGAGAGCTGACGTAGTTAAACTACATCTTCCTGAGGAGCTCTGTGACGTACTGAACATACTCTGAGTGAGGAAACTAGAGAGAGAGAGAGAGAGAGAGAGAGAGAGAGAGAGAGAGAGCTGATCGCAGGAACGATAGGGCTGTCTCTCATTCATGTCTGGCTTTTGGCAGCGTACTGTGAACTGCGGGAGCCAAACAGCACTGGCACTGTGCGAAACAAAATGGGGGGTCTGACTCTCTCCCTTCTATTCAGTTCTATAAACTTTATCAGAGCAGATTGAGAGTGAGATTTAAAGACAGAGTTCTGTGTGTGTCTGAAAACAACTGTTGTAGCAGTTTAGAGAGAGCTGTACCACAGAAACGGATGGCAGCAGCTGGCACAAACTGAAAGACTCTTTGAAATTGTCTGTAATATACGGGTGAGATACCAGCTGACACCTTTAACAACAGATAGCTGCGTCTGGATGGCAACAATCGGAGCAAAGCAGTGTCTATTTGGGGTTGGGAAAAAAGCGGGAGGGAAAAATTGGGTGAGAACAAAAGAAGGAACACATGATCTGCTGCGCTGCTTGGGTGGCCAGAGGATGAGCGCCCATTGTTGCTTGAATTCAATAGGGCTTATTAGTTAGAAGTGTGTATGTGCTTTACATTTATGGTGACTGGCACGGGTCTCTCCTTCTCAGCATGACTGAAAATGGGTAAAAAGATTACACTTCTAGTCACTGTTTATCACTATTTGCCAGTATAATGGTTTTTTGAATGCTTGGGGTGGTGGTGATGAATATTTCATAACAAGGTGAGGGAGTAAAAAGGCAGATGCCACTATTTCCTTTGATATGGGACAATTTACCTGCACATTAAAATGAATGTAAGATGATCAAAATCTTAAGATTTTTATAATTCATTCATTTTCTTTTCGGCTTAGTCCCTTTATTAATCTGGGGTCGCCACAGCGGAATGAACCGCCAACTTATCCAGCATATGTTTTACACAGCGGATGCCCTCCCAGCCGCAACCCATCACTGGGAAACATATTTATAATTGTTATTATTATTATTATTATTATTAATAAGAAAATACTTTTATTTATCAAGGTGTGTTCTTCTGAATTTCAAATAATCTAGAATTAGTTTTTTTCATATATACCAATGCAAAACAATGGGTATTAAAGAACCTAAACCACAGCTCTTCATACACTAAAACAGAGGTACAGATCAGCTGAAAAGCCACAGGGAGGAATTCGGAAGAACTGCTCCCTCCAGCATGTCCATCTATAGGTTGTGTTTATTCATCTAACTATCCTCATTAGTTCTCTGACCTCATTATACAGAGACCAGATCAATATTTACATAAATCGCTTCAAACTAACAAATGTGTTTGCAATTTCTAGATCTTATTCCAGCACAGAAACAATATGAATTTTCAGGCCGGCCCCTGCAGTGTAAACATGTTTTAAATAAACAGGAACTAACGTAATGCTCTTTTAATTGATTCATTCTGCCCAATGATGTTTACAGAAGGGCCTAAATATGAACTTGTAATGCAAACCCAGTGTTTAGAAGTGGTTTGTTTGGTTAAAACAATAACAGTTCGAATGCCAGCCATGTTAAGAGTTGCATTGTGTGCTGCAAGGGCTTTATTTGGGGATGTAAATCTTTCTAGGCTGCTTTCTACAAATTGTACTGCAATTCGCAGGGCAGAGCTTTCTACATTCGAAATAGGAGAGGGAATAATCATAAAGCGGTTGTGTGCAGTATGGCACTCTGGGTAAAAGACCATCAGATTATAATTAAACACATGTGAGGGGTAATAAAATGTAATGAACGTAGTGAGGAGACTGGCAGAGCCATTTTATGTGGCCAGCACAACATGTTGTGTAGTGCTGAAAGCCGTGCCATATGTGTCCTCGGGTGCTCTGGGTTTAAATGTCTGTCCATATATGGTATCCATAGCACTTTTTTAAAATGTTTTCATAGGACTAACATGGAAGTGGCATTGTGGGTAGTGAAGACGATCCAAAACTTTGCGCTTAGGGTTTTTTTCAGAGAGCAAGTTAGATGTTGCTGTTCAGATCTGAGGTTACGTATTATGTTTAGGGGAAAAAAACAAATGTATTTATTACTGAATTTATTATGAAAAACATTTACTGTAAACTACAGCCTTGGAGATTTTGTCGGCTCACACTTTGCATGCAAAACGGACACCAAAGTCAAGCAATTTTGTATAATCAAAACAACCAGCTTGACTCAAAAACTGGTTTTAAGCACTTTCTGTGCAGTGTAGGCATATTACATCTGCAATGTTTATGAGAGTCTAAAAGAGTTAATGTTTTAGCACAAAAAAAGTGCAAGAATTTACAAGCACATGCGTTAACTTGCAAGTGGAAGTTTCAACTGGAGTTATGAAGGTGTTTAATCACTAGGAGGTGCTGTTTGAACTATAATGAAGGCCGAAATATGAAAAACAGCAACCCACTACAGTCAGATTTAGCCTTCATTCAGTTTGAAGTGTACTTTGTGTATTAAACTTGAATTATAGACATATTAAGATGGATAAACACACTAAACAATACTTGTAAATGAAAACACTTGCAAACTATCATAGTAAGTCACTGTAAATGGTGTTCTCATTGGGTACAAGCGAGTTCATTCCCTCATTCAGAGCTATGTATTCAGTCTGGCATGTTCGGCCCAAAGGGACGGGGCCAAGGCACGAGGAGGCCCAATATTCCAAACAAAATGCCTCTCATCGCCCAAATCCATCACTGGCGCAGAGACAGGCGAGTCCCTCTTTCTCTGGATGTTTAAATGAGAGAGTGTAAGCACGTATGTGTTGACTGGTCCTGAACTAGCGCAGTGAAAGTACAGCATATCTTTTTGGTCTCTGAGATGATCCACAGAGACTTGACTGGCTTGTCTTTAAGGCAAGGTAATACAGGCAAAACTATATATATATATATTGTCAATTGTCAGTATATATTACTTGTCAGTTTAAAAATTTGAAACTATTTTGATTCTATAACATTTTTTTTAGAGTTGGGGAAGAAAAACACCCAAAATTTACATTTAAGTGTTTATTTTATTACACTTGACCTTTTTGTGTCTTTAGATTTCATTTTGAAAGACGATTTCTGCTACAGATTTCAAACTACAGTTGTTTTCTATCCCATATTTTAAAATATTTTAAATAGGGATTTGTGGAATATATCTAAACATAGTTAAAAACCTTATTACGTCACCAAAAAAAACAAACAGAATTTCAAAAACATGGTCTAATGTTCACAATTTCTGAACCAGAAGTGTATGGAAATCACTGCATATATAATTATATATGCTTATTTTGCATATCATTTCATCCTAGAAAGTTTGCAGTACAAACAGATTTTTTTAAATAACTGATAACTGCTAGTTGAAATCTTAATTTTTCGGTAATGTCTGGCTCTGAATCATTACCAACAATCAGAATTTAGCTGCAAGATGTATAATAAAACGATGCATCGCTGGCATGCTTTAGAATGTTGTTAGCGTGTTTTAGATTTGTTGTTTACATCCATCAGAACACATTGTTAAAATATTTTATAATACTGCTAACATGTTTCAGCATAATGTTAGCACTCTTTAGGAGGCTGCTAACATGTTTTAGCACATTAGCATTTTAATATCCTGTTTCTAACATGTTTTAACAAGTTGCTAGCATGTTTGATGCTGGTCTTGCTGGTTTCAAGGCTCGTTTTGCTGGTCTCAATGCTGGTATTGCTGGTCTCGATGCTGGTCTTGCTGGTCTCGATGCTGGTCTTGCTGGTTTCAATGCTGGTCTTGATACTGGCCAAGACCAGCACTGAGACCAGCAAGACCAGCATTTAGACCAGCACTGAAACCAGCAAGTCCAGCATCGAGACCAGCAAAGCCAGCATTGAAACCAGCAAGACCAGCATTGAAACCAGCAAGACCAGCATCAAAACATACCTTACCAGCATATGCTGTTTTTTTCAGCAGAGAAAAATGTGGTTTTCACTTTTCAAAAGCAAAATCTAATAATATATTAGAATTTCTATTCCATGCACAGTGTATTTATATAAAGGATTAAAAGATGAACATCTGTAGGAGTTTGGATAATAAATCCTCTTTGTTAGACTCTGTGGTTTGCACACCTGTGTTGACGGGCACGCTGTCCTCTAGCCGCCTTGAAATGGAAGCATAAACAAGCATATTCAGCTGGGGAAACCCAGACTCACCACAGCCCTGCAGACAGGCCTGCCGCCAGCGCCTGTATCTTTTCACACTGAACACCACAGACACGTGCATTTGATCATTCCACCTGGAAAAGAAAGGCAAAAAGTATTTCAAAAGACATAGCAAGCAATCTAAATTATCATTAAGAACATTCAACAATTCCTTGACAACAGTGAGGCATTCATGCACAAAATCAAATATTAAAACACCTCTGTGAATACATTAAATTCAGACACCTGGCGCTGGTGCCAATGAGCTTTGCCAGGCAATGCCAAACTGCATGAAAAATAAGCAAGCTCCAGTGTGGCTTACTCTGAAACTATTCTGATGCATCGGGGCCAAATAAGATTCTGGGAATTTCCTAGTGTGTTACGGGGATTTAAACGGGTAAACATGGCAATGAACACCTAAGCACTAATACAACAGCAGAAAATGTTATTTCTAACGCAGTACTTACATGTTGGTGGATTTAAAAGGTTTGTGTGTATAGTTTGACTGCCATCTACTGGTGACAACATGTCGTGCTGCAATACCTATGATTACAAATAAACAACATTTAAATTACTAGAATAAAAAGTTAAGCAGATGTTGTTTTTTTTCATGAGAAACAACATTGGACTGAGAAAGTCTTAACACAAAGTTTAAGTAGTTTTAACTAGTTTTTAAGGCAGAAAAAGACATTAAGACCATTAGAAAACACGTTGCTAGCATTAATTACAGATTTTGGCGCATTGTTAGCATTAGCAGTTTCACTGATATCTTCTAAGATAATGATGCTAGAGATGAAGAGAAATGTAGGCTATAGTTTAATTCATACAAATGTGACCTTAATGTGTAACGTTATTCCGTTTACATAGTTTACAACAAATGTTTCGATTAAATCGACTCACCCAAATCCTTTCAAACCTAACTAGGTAACGTCGAGAGATAAAATGAGAGGCAGGTAAGAATCGTGCCCCATATTTGTAACTAAAATCATAGATTTGTGACGAACAGATTATCAATTAATTGTTTATTTCCAGTAAGCAAGCTGGAGAATAGGGTCATTATCGAGCTAATCTGACAACCGGATTCATATACGAATCATTCTTCAAAACAGAATGAATCATTCTTATAAACTTCGCAATGAGAAGAATGGAAATATTGTTGTTTGTTTGTTTTGCAGCTCATTTTACATAAAATATCAAAGAGGATTTCATTTTTATGAAGTATTTAAATACTTTAAGCATATATTTTATTTTTGAAATAAGCAAATATACGTTTTTTAGGCCTACAATTAGGCCTCAGTTATTTTTGAATCATGAAACAATTTTTTTATAGTCAATCCTGACTGACCTTGCTACATATATATAAAGTAAAATACAATATATCACATTATAGACTGTATATGGGTGCAAGAAAATGGAGTAATGCGTGGCATGTGTTTATGGAAAGGCTCTTCTCCAAGCACCATAACACATTCAGGCAGGCCTGCGTTGACGGACGCTTTCCCCATCCAGATCCATTCACAGACAATCCAGAGCCACACAATGACAGAGAAGAAAGAAAGGGGTCAGGAGGAAAAGAAAAACAGAGGTTGTTCTGCATGCTCCTCCGATGGGCTCGCTGGGTGGTTTGTCTGTTTATTTAGTCTGTGGAGGTGATGGGAACTGAGCATCAGCCACTGCCAGTTTTCTCCACACTGAAAAAATATTCATGTGGACAGCTGGAATCCAGAGAGCACAGTCAAACACACTCAGGGCCAACAGATACAAGACTCAGCTCGCATGAAACACATTTCCAAACCGAAAATCCCAGCAAAAGCTCCTTCAGCTTTCTGGTATTCTTTAAAATGCGTGGTGGATAACAGAGAAGAAGTAAGCATGTCTATAACAAGCCAGTCAGTCCTTTTAGCTATTCTAAGACTGATGTTTCAGAAGCTTCCGCGTAAGAAGATAACAGAATCACAATGCCACACTCAATCAAAACTATTCCAATCTGTTAAAACCACTGAGGGAGTCAATTATAATCAACTCTCCAAGGCCTCAGGAAGTTAATTAATGTTTTGCTGAAGTGAAACTCCAAGTCCCTTATCGTGCAGCAGTATGGATATTAAACCAGATTAAAAAGATTTACTCAAAAGAAAATATTCTTGTCTGCTCGAATGGTAGTCATTATTCATTTGAACGGAATACTACTATATTTTCGTTCTTTTTAAGGTCAAATTTTTGTATTCAAAGTATACCAAATTAGCTCCCATAAACTTTAAATCACTTTA
This sequence comes from Danio choprae, assembly GCA_903798125.1. NCBI lineage: Eukaryota > Metazoa > Chordata > Actinopteri > Cypriniformes > Danionidae > Danio > Danio choprae. The sequence continues at coordinate 1,718,815 of CAIGQW010042275.1, forward strand.
AGACTTTAAAAAGAAAATTGACAAATGAATGGGAATATCAATAAAAACACTATCAAGGTTATCTTTATTGTAAATGATCATAGTTGGCATTGATGTCTAAAAATATGTCAGATATTAGTTCTTAGTATATATTTTTAAAACTGTACCAAATGTTTTTGCGAGATAAAATTATAAGTCCAATAAATAAATATGAGGGGTAGTGGATTTGGCTCTTGAAGCTCTTGTTTGGGAAACACCAATTTTAAAGATTTGTATTTTATTTTATGTAGTCTGAAAAAATGGTAAGCAATCATTGACTATCAGTTCTTTCACTTTCTTTTATGTATAATACATGCTGTGACAGCAAAAATGAAGAAAAACAAATTCTTGTTTTACAAATATAAAAGTAGTGAAAGGGCAATTTGCCTTTATTTTTGGACACATATTCATTTAATGCTATTTATTTTATATATGAAATTATGAATATATATATATATTTTTTTTTTTGACTTGTTGGACATTTTTAACAAATAGGGTTGTCAAAAAAGGACACCTTAATTTTATAGTATAACAGGAGCACTTCAGGAGCTTCAGTCACATGATTTATAATTAGTTAAAGGATGCAAGGACCTCATTAAAGTTTTCCCTGTACTTACCTGATTTAAAATTATTTTACCTTTTAATTTATAAGAGTTGTATTTTATTGAATTATGCTTGAGACAGTCACACTATAGGACGGGTTTAAGATTTGGCTCAAAATTGTAAAGCATTTAATAACACAGCAGTGATTTGTTTTGTTCTTTAACAAGAGGTCCATGGAAGTCAAAGTAATGTTTAAACATTTACTTTAGTTGAAGTCAGAATTATTAGCCCCCCTGTATACTTCCCCCTCCAATTTCTGTTTAACGGAAAGATTTTTTTCAACACATTTCTAAGAATAATAGTTTTAATAACTGATTTATAATAATTGTTATTATATTCCTTTTATCTTTGTCATGATGATAGTCAAAATGAAACTTACCCCAAAAGAAAAAACAATATCATAGAAATACTGTGGAGAATTCCTTTCTCTGTTAAACATTATTTTGGAAATATAAAAAAAATAAAAATAAATCACACACGAACTAATAAATGTGACTTTAACGGTGTGTATATATACATAGAGCTTATTCCTGTAATTCAAAGATGAATATGTAGCATCATTTCTCCAATATTCAGTGAATTCATTTGAATATGCTGATTTGTAAACGTGAGTAAACGTGAGCATGTTCCAGATTGTCATAAACATGCTCAGAACTGTTTGCCTAGGCTTTGGATAAAAGGTAAGCATGTTATAAATAATGTGAACATTTCACTTCAATAGATCTCAGTGCATTATTAGGAGTCAAGGCATTCGTTTTGCTTTCGGTAGCAGAAGACATTTGTATTTATTAAATCACCATAAAAAAAATCTTTATCTTCATAAAACTTTCTTTAATTAAGACTTGCCATTTCATCAGCAGTTGTTTGCTGAAAGTCCCTGTTAATCTTAGTATTTCTAAGTGTTACTGAGTCAGTGAATTGTGAACAAATCAGGCAATTTGTAAAATGGATCAACTGGCTTCAACTCACGGACTCAGTGAGCATGCCTAAGTGCTTCTGAGGTCAACAGCTCACTACAGGGTACAATTAGCAGCATAAACTTGAATAAAAGCATTTGTGTTCCATAAGGGTGAAAAAGTGTAAAGGCTTAAAATTGTCTGTAAATAATTTCATTAATATAAATTTTTGGGTGAATTGTTGCTTTAGGTCATGAATGATTATTTACTTACTTTTGTAATGTAAATACTTTACAGGTTTCACAATGAAATTAAATAAAAACATATGCATTACTCAAATTTTCTGGTGAATCAAACACTTCCAGAGAAGGATATGACTACACACTGTTTTTCCATAGAAAAAAATAGCATGTCGACCAATTTAAACAAAAACATCAGTGTGATTCACTGTGGTGTAATGAAAGAAACTAAGAATGAAAACATGACTATGCAGGGTTGAAAAACAGCTCATTATGTTATTCATAATACAAAGCATTAACTTGATGCATATGCTATGAAACAAAAAAAGATGAGACCAATAGAAAATTCACAATTTCTGTATGGAAGTATGTGCTTGAGGAATGTTTTATAATTTCTATTTTCTCAGTATGTTTGCACATATAATGCATAATAAATAAAATTATATATATATATATATATATATATATATATATATATATATATATATATATA
>CAIGQW010042275.1:1721073-1737288 GCA_903798125.1 Danio choprae
ATATATATATATATATATATATATATATATATATATATATATATATACAATAATTGAAACAATTATAATTAAAAACAAACTTAGTAATTGAAAGAAAAAAAACTTAGACAATGTGGATCTATATGAGTGTTTATATTCCAATACCTATTTTATAAAAAAGTAAACAATTAAGCAGTACTGCCAAAGGGCTTATGAGCTCTCCATGACTAGATGATTAATATACATTCAGAACATTTTCCACAAAATATTTGCACCCCCCCAAAAAATAAATAAATAAATAAAATCTTGGGCAACAAGAATACATTGAAAACTAGATTAACAGAAGGACAATTATTTATTAAATCAAGCAGTAAACAAAGTCTTGAACGCATTTTGTAAAAGTAGTAAACAAAGTATATATACAAATCAAATGTAATGCTAGAACAAGATACATTTTCAACTTGCATTCCTCATTTTAGCGCAATATATGTAGCACAGCTATGCATTTACAAAGCACGGGTAAATAGTTTGGGAGGGGGGTGGGAAATGCCACCCAACAAGCTCAGAGGAAGCAGTTGAGCTTCCAGGCCTCACACAGAGATGTAGGGCCACCCACTCACAGGCCGATTTAGTTTATTTTCATCCTTTGAGGTAAACTGTTCAGTGTGAACTGTTTATTAGGCCTTTGATTTGTCATGTGTCAGCTTGTGCTCACAGGGCAAGTGTATACACTGGTTGTGGCTTGTATATAGAAGCGGTTTAGAGGTCAAGGCTGGTGCGGGGGGTGATAGGAAGGGTGGGTGGCAGCACTCGAATCTTTCATTTTGTCATCATCATCATGATAAAAGTGCATTTTTTTTTCTACATCAAGGTGTAGACTTGAAACGAATCCAAATGCAAATAGATGAAGTACGAGAGGCGATTCATGAAGACAGCTTAGAAAAAAACAGGACACAACATTCAAAATGTGACTTACAAAAGATCCAAAACGAGAGAACCTTTATTCAGTAAACAAAAACAATTAAAATGCACAAACAGTACAACCCCCCCCCCCCCCCCCTCGAACTCTTCATATCTCTTGTAGCCAGATAGTAGATAAGATTATTAAAGGAACGAATTGAAGTTTCATTAGCTTTTGTGAGAGGTATCGTTGCAGCTGAATCTCATCTTAGATTAGTTTGGTGACATTCTGACCCTCTGTTCTGCTTCAATAGCTGATCTCAAAGCCTGGTAAGACTCTATAACAAGAAGAAAAACAATTTCAATGCTCAGCAGGAAATGGCCAGCTTTTCTCAACACCCTCTCAAACCACACAGTTTGTGTCATTTCGACGTGTGTTGAAACTCAAACAAGTTATTATATAAACCGAAAGTGTATAAGGAGAGAATAGAACGATAATGTTAAGATAACTATATATGTTCCATATCTTGGATGTTCTGAGGACCTTTATAACATATTTATGTAAAATATTCACATGCATATTAAAAAGTTTGGATGGGATTTTTTTTAAGAATCCAATAAATTGATCACAGAAAAGTCAGACAATTTAAAAAAAAAGTGTATAACAACATTTTAAATATAAATATACAAGTATGCAGTACTAATATTTGACCCATGTCTCTATAAGAATTGAAATTAAGTACCTTGCAGCTTCCTCATGAATGAGTCAATGTTTGATAAATTTGCTACTATGTCAAACGATGGAAGCTCCATAGATTTGGCAACCTCACTGCAACCCTGGAAAAAGGAGGGATGAATGAAAATGAACGCAAACCCTCTAATCCTACGATTTCAAGCAGTTGAAAATGCATGCCTGAAGAAATACATTCAGGGGTAAACAAACATCAAAGCAGTGTTTTGTAACTTCCTTGCTACGAGGACCTTTTTTAACTATAGCGAGTTTTAAAACAATGCTGCCTACTCAGAGCAGGTATGTTTACACAACAAACCTTGAAAACAAAAAAACTACAAACCTTTAATTCTTCATAAAACCTCTCCTCCATCTCAGACACTCGGGATATAGCTTCAAACTCTGGCAGGACAGACTCCTGAAAAAACACCATATGTTGGAGTTTTATATGAAATTTCTTGCCAAATCTAAATGTACCCATGCAAGTTGAAAATGTAATATGAACTTTAATATTTATGATTTATTTTAATATTATCAAATAACACAATAAAATCATTTACATTACAATGGATGGGATATAAATACAGTGGTTCAAAAGCAAATTAATTCAGTCCAAAACATTAATGAAGCTGTAGAAAAAAGTGATTTACTCACCTCCTCTGAGGAGTTTCCCTCCTCAGAAAGTTCCAGTTTTGAACCATTTTCCACTGAATCTCCCTTAGTGATTCCATTCAGTTCTTTTACCCTGTAAAAAACAAACACAAAAATCCCTGCATCACCCAAACCACACCACCAGAGGGCCTCCGCAGTCAGAAAGCAACATCAGTGCAAATCAAGGAAGATAAAAAGCACCTGTTTGCATAACGTAGTGTATTCAGAGTGTATTCACAAGAGCTCATGCCAGGTGAGATCATTGCGATCTGAAATGGGTAAAAGCACAAGAAGGTTGAGAATACTGAAACAACCAAACATAACAGAATTCACCCAAGTCCACACTTACCATACAGGTCCGGGAGTTTTCACCAATGAAGGAGTCCCGAAGCACCTGGGTCAGTTTGCTCATCCTGAATGGGATGTGCTCACTGTTCTGACCCAGAGACCGGATGCATTCCTGAGAAATCAGGCAAGACGTGAACAATTTATTGCATTAACATTTTGAAATGGCTTCTTTGTGCTTGTCAGAATAGTGAATAAACAACAGCAATTACAACAAATATTAAAAGGTCAGCTCACCCCAAAATGAATCATCATTATTTACTCACTTGCATACCATTTCAAACTAATAAAATAATCTTCAGAAGTCCAAGAAATATTTTTATAAAATCGGACAAATTGTGGTATTTCCACAATGCTTGTTCTGTTCGCTTGATTCATATAGACTTATATTTTTTATCTCATAATAAACATTTTAAAAAGTCAGAAATGGATTGACCGAAATCCATCAGGTTTTAATTAAAATATCTTCATCTGTATTACATGCGGGCCTCACGGTGGCGCAGTGGGTAGCACGTTCGCCTCACAGCAAGAAGGTTGCTGGTTCGAGCCTCGGCTGGGTCAGTTGGCATTTCTGTGTGGAGTTTGAATGTTCTCCCCGTGTTTATAAAAATATTTCGTTTTCCTCCGGGTGCTCCGGTTTCCCCCACAAGTCCAAAGACATGCGCTATAGGTGAAATGGGTAAGCTAAATTGTCCGTAGTGTATGTGTGTGAATGGGTGTGTGTGTGGATGCTTCCCAGGGATGGGTTGCAGCTGGAAGGGCATTCGCTGCGTAAAACATATGCTGGATAAGTTGGCGGTTCATTCCACTGTGGCGACCCCAGATTAATAAAGGGACTAAGCCGAAATGAAAATGAATGAATGTATTACATGCATTGACTGCATGAAGTTGAGTAAAAGATGAAAATCTTTAATTTGGCATGAGTCAACTCTGTAAGCTAAACATAAGTAATGTTGCACAATGGTGATTCATTTTATTTGTGTATTAATAAAAACATTATGGTTTCATGCAGTAGACATTAATTACCTTCAAAGCCAGAAGGCTGCGGTTGATCTCAGCGGTCTCCACAATTGTGTGCCGATCATTGCTGCTGACATCAGTACCGCGTTCATTCCCGGCAAGGTCCACCAGTGAAAATTTCCCATAGAGAAAGTTCCGCCGTCTCAGGATTACTTGCAAAATTGCATGTGAGCGTGATGAGCTGGCATTAGCGAACGTTTGGCCAGATGTTCTGACATAAAGTGAGATAGTGTTGATAGTGTTAACTAAACTATAACAAAATGTTTGCAGTTATTCAAATAAACTTAAGGTTAAAACAACAATATCATGTTACCATTAAAAATACTACTGTCAACTTCAAAAATAAAATGATAAAAGGGAGAGAGGAATCAAGGTAGAGTTGTACCATAAACAGGATTATTTTACCTGCATGCACTTCCTCTCTCAATCATCTTGATGACATCATCAACACATGACACAGGCACTTCCTGCAGGCCAACAACATTGACCTGTTGCTTCTCATCCTCCAAAACACGCAGCTTTGCTTTCTTATTCAGCAAGTCAAAAACCTGAAGTGCACAATAAACATGTCCACCATCATGCCTGAGTAGGTACTTTAAAATTTGCAACCACAATCAAAAATCTAATTAGCATAACATCTAATAATACTACGACTATTGCTCAACCTACCACAATGAGTACATTAGTCATTTGGAAATTTATGGTTTATTCACACTTAACAGAAAAATGCAATAAGCAAAATCAAAAAAATACCAAGCCTTGACAATAAATCACTGTAGTGTTTTTGAAATATGTAATATAATATATTCAAACCTTGCCGTTGTAGATTTCAAAAAAGGTGACATATGGGCAAAGGTCCATATCAACATATCGTTTTTGCCTCAGTAGGGTAAATACATCCTGTGCTGTGAAGTATGCAGAAAGATTAATACGTGAGTGAACATGGATGAATGAAACGGGCCACTGTGTAAAGTGCATTTGACAGTTACAATCACCTGCCAGGGCGTAAATCCCTTTAGAGCTGTTTTGGCTCTTTCCAGAAAAGTCTCCGCCCATAGTCTGTAAAGAATGTCTTGGATGTAAAACATTGAGTTTTGGAATTTTGTTAATGTATTTTTGGAACAGGAGGACTACTTACATGGGTCTTTCCACTGCCTGTTTGGCCATAGGCAAAGCATGTTGCCATACCACCTTCAAAAATGGCCTTAACCAGTGGTTTAGCGGTGAACCTAAAAGTTGAATTCATAACCATTAAAACACTTTGTAGCTTAAACTCACATGGATCAAACTGGGATATTTATAGTAAAATTTGTTAAATTAATAAATTGCCAAAAAACATAAATGAATTACCAAAAGTTTCTGTGACGCTAATGACTTCTTTAAATGTGAAACACACAGAATTTGTTGGGTAATGGTTACTCTTTTATAAGCATGTAATTACAGGGCATGATTCCTGTTTCTCTAGGTAAAGGAACGCTTTTTAACCTGCAGTTACAAAAGTCCAGAGCAAGGTTAGAACGGCATACTCATAATACCGACAATTTATAAAGTGTACTATACTAGCAATTATTAATATGAGGATGCACAACACTAAAGTTAACATAAACTAGGCTTAAAGATGAAGGCTGTGTGTTGTGTCTGCCCAATCAATGACACAGACACCCCAAATATTTAAATAAAATGTTAACACAGGGTTTATGAAAGTGCAGTGCAAACTATTAGTTCATGAATACCTATCACTGTTTGTTAATCCCAGCAAATTATGAGTAGCATGAGCCAATACAAGTATACAAAGATTTAATTTACTCAGGGTTTAGAATAATCTATGGTTAACCTTTTCATCCTTGAAAAGGCCTAAACAGCCTAGGAAAGGTCCTATAAAACCTTTAATGAATAATTGAATTTGTTTTTAGGGTGGATTTTCATGGTTTATTGTTTTAAAAGCACATTATTTTCAACATATTTTATATGAATGTAACACCTTTTGTTAATCGATCTTCGTTCTCTGCTTAGCTTAAGCAGATCCATTGTGAAACAAGTATGATAAATGGTGACAACATGTGACTAAAACAGCTAGTCTTCCCAGTCCTTTCAAGCGCAACTCAAACAACCTCCATTTTTACATATTTTGGTAGTGTGGGAATTATGTAAATAGGGCATTTTAGGGTGCATAAAAACCTGTCATGGACATATATGGGAATAAATACATTACAAACTCAAAATATGCAGCTACCTGTATACCAAGTCATTTGTGGCGTCTTCATCAAATGAGTAATCAAAATGAAAGGTCTGATTCTCCAGGTACTTTGTTAGATCAACTTTCTGCTTGGGCTCATGCAGTAGTAGAACTCCATTCCCAGGGATTGTCACCACATCAATCTCTTTCTTTGCCAACTCTAAACACAAACAAATGGGAATGCATAAAAAAACAAAAAAAACAAACAGAGAAACAATTCAAAAATCTATTTGAGGGGTTATTTTAGCGACCCACCTTTTTTATTCACTGGTCGTTTGCGAACGCAGACACAAATTCGGTGAGGTTTGACCTAAAACAGGCACTTTATGTTAACATATGAAAAGAAAAGATAGCATATTAATACTATGCTTAATAACTTACGGGATCAGACAGGGACATGGGTACTTTCTGCACTGTCTCTCTGTATTCCTCAATCATCTGGTAAAACTGCTTAGAGCGATTTGTATCTCCAAACTAGGAGTAAAATGAAAAAAGAAAAAAAGAGAATTTGCACAAATTGCACTTCAAAAATGCAAGGCCTCTTACAGAACAAAAAATAAATATATCTAAATTAAACCATTTGAATTTAAATATAATATTTAAAAACTTTTTAAATATTATATATTAAATATTTGGTATTCAAAAGTAAATTACTTTCCACACTGCCCAAGGAGCAGAAAACAAAAAGTATGGATGAATATTTAACAAAACAGCAGACCACAAAATGTGTGAAAATGCTCATAAATGGGCCTTTAGTCCTTTTATTTATCTTTTTTTGTGCAATGAATTTTCATTATAGGACCACAGGTGTGGTATCTGGATGAAATGTGATACCTTTCCTCTCTTCTGTGTATCAGGCATTTTTGCTATTGACAACCGTTTGTTTGCCACCTTATTAGTCTCTGTGACCTGGGACATGCGATGGCCTAAAACATATATATATACACACATTTGATATACATAAATACAGAATTGCTATAAATCACAATTTAGGCAATTGTGGTAGAGGTAACTAAACACCACATTCATGATATGAACATGCATGACAAATTCAAAACTGTACATACTTGGTGGACCCATGGGGGCACATTTGGAAGCCTCACTCTCACATATAGCCTCGGTGGACGGTAGCAGAGGAGAAGCTGGTTTTGAAAGAAGTCTCCTCTGGTAGCCTGCCAATCCAGATGGCAAATTAATGAAAAATATGCAAGATGTTTTGACAATGATTCTGTCCAGTCTGCAATGGCTGTCACAGTTCATACACCCCATGCAAGTTATCACTCAATCATTCACATTTTAATTATCTTATATATGCATTTTTATGGTCTATAGAGCAATTAGCTCAAGAAAAAAGGTTCTCTAAACCGCTCATTTCAATAACTTCTACAGTATTAGGCTTCTGCTGGCATCAAATTTTCTTGTCATGATTAACTGCAAAAGCTTATCATGATCTATGATATTATCATTACAATGACCAAAGCAGCAAAACCAAACAACTAAAAAATACTTAATGCTTTATTGTATATGCATGTTAAAAGTAAAGAATTTTTTTAAACAAATTAATTTGCACAAGGGTTTCAGGAGTACTGAAAATTCATACTCTAGTAATAGTAGCATGATCTAAATAATACTTAAGGTATTTGATCTAAATAATACTTTATCATCCTTTTTGTATTTACAATCTTAAAGTGGGACTTCCAGCAGTAAACTGAAGCGAATGGTTGCTTAACTTCTTTGTCTCTTGTTTGGTCGGAGTTAATTTCCCCACTTTGATTAAAATTAAAACTTATTTCTTGATCAAATTTAATGAGGGAAGGGGAGAAAAACAGAAAGGGCGAATGAAAACAGTTTGGGAAAGCAGAGAAATGCGGTAATATAATTTTAGAAACTGCCGTGGCTGAGGAACAGTGTAATGGCAGAGAAGAGCAAAACCCTAAAAGGATGATCAAGTACAATGGGTAACAACACTTTATCAGTAGTAAAAAAGTTAAAAATTTCATTTTAAAGTTAATAACAAAATAAAACTGAAAATAAAGTTATTAACTCCATTTAATAAAATGATTAAAACATTTGAATGCATTATCAGGTATTAAATAAGAACTTAAAAACAAATAAGATTAATACGTGCTTTTGTAGTTGTCATTACACTGACTAGTTAAATTAAATGAAGAAACAAAAGGCCTAAACAGTCACAGAAGTTTCAATGTCAAAGGTCAGTTAACGTGAAAATGTTAATGTTTGAAAATAAACGGCCTATTAAGTGTTCGAGTATTTGGTGTTGTGATGAACACTAAAGAATACTCAGATTGTTGTATTTGCAGTAAAGACACTAAAAGTTTAAATAAAATATATTCACTGTATTTTGAAGTGCCCACAATATTAATATCATGCATGTTCATCATCACTATATTGATTTATTGGATATCGGCATATGTCTAACTTGAATACACAGCAAGATGGTTTCAATTCCTTTGGAAGTGCATGCAAAGTAGATCTGCTTTCAAAGACAAACTCTGTGGGTCTTCTTGACAATACAAACAAACCGCCTAATGGGGTTTGTTCTTCACACCTTTTTAAAAACATCCAATTTGATATATGACAGATATTTTAACTGTGGTATCTGATCTCTGACTAATTTGGCTATTCATACAAGATTGCGGTTCTGAGATTACTGTGTGTTGTTACATTCATGGGAAAAGTAGATTTACTGATATTTGAAACAACAATCAGCAGTGAATTAATTGGCTGCTATCAAGACATCGATATAATGACATCAATTACAACCAAGCAAATAGCCAACAAACAAGTTTTAAAAATAGTGACTGTTATTACCTGTCATTATTACCTTATGATTTATTCCCTTTTTTCACTATTTCTTTGTAGACTTTGTAGAATTTTCCCTGCTAAAAAGTATTGTAAACTAGCAATTAATAAAATTTGACCTGTAAAGCAGATTTAAAGTTAAGCCATTCCCAACATAACTTACTTTAATTAATTTAGCATCATTAAATGATTTTAGGATTTCAGAAGTGCAGTGGTCTGAATCTCCTGCATAAAGCCACCCACATAATAGCTGTCACTGTTCAAATTAATGCACATCTAAGGCAAACCGCAGTGTATGACTGCACTACAATTATGAGATAATTATTGCTTCATGAATAAATCTCTCAATGAGTTGGTCATGTCTATTAGATTGCACAACATTTTAATTAGTTTTCAATACAGGTTTAATTATTATTTTTTTTTTAAATAGCATTTGCTAAAATAGCATTTGCTAGATCACACTTTCAGTATCAACTTCACTGAAAAATTATACAATCTAATTCTGATTATGTGAAATAAGCCTTCTCCAGAGCAGGTTTAAGCTCCTGTATCTGTTGCCATGACAACAACTCCAGGATGAGATCTGAACAACCCTAGTCATGGATCATGTCAATGTTAAGCCTAGCTAACGGAGTAAACCACATACAAAGAATGGGCCCAGGACTCAGCTACAACTAGTGCTTATTTGTGGGTCAAAACAGATGTTGTTTGCACACAACCAATGAAGACCATAGGCTGGAATTATCCTAGTTCACTAGTTAAAAAAAGACTGGTAACACTGACAAATGTTTTTTTTTTATTTTGGAGGGCAATAATGAGCAAACTAGGGGTCCTTTAATATCGTGCTGATGTAAACACAAACCTGAATGTTTAGGGATCGTAGATGAGGGAAGATTCTGTGAGAGAACCTCATCTGCAGAAGATGCCGAGACCACAGGTGGAGGGGCAGGCTGTCTGAACAAACACGTCTGCCGTGTGGTCATTCTTCTCAAAGCTGAAAGGGCAAATGTTTGCGTTTAATAAAAAGATAAAACTGCAACTAAATCCAGATGCAATCATCTAACCAATGAGATAATCTTCCAAACTGTTTGTCGTGATTCCATTTCTATCAGCAATATAATTGAATACGTACAATCTCCTCAACAAAGGCTGGGCGATATGACAAAAATCTTATATCACTATATAAGTCATCTCAGATCCTGATAACAATATATAAATCACAATATAGTACCTTCTGGATAAAATTCAATCAGTAAATATTATATATACACATTGAACAAATGGAAAGTACCATTTCTTTTTACATTTTAAAAGTATACACACTCAAAAATCGACTCAATCATATGCGATCATATTTCTCACTTCATTTAGAGGGCAAATGTTTGATTAAAAAATGTAGAACGAAAATCAAAAATGAATAATTCAACAAAAATAAAGATTGCAACTTTCTCACCATGCTGTTATTAAGGCTTCTGTCTGCATCTCTATAAATGTTGTGTAATATTGTGCTCATATTATTATGAAAAAGTATTACCATATACACTACTTTGTAACACCACCAAAAAAAATGACAGAGCATAATATGAAACAACAGACTTTTTATTTTGTCCATACAATATATATTGTCATATTGCACAGCCCTATCCTCAATTTTATTATATAATGTGCAGGCAGCAAAGAAAATATCTAAAATGAAAAAAAAAAAAAAGAACAGTTACTGATTTATAAAACCCAACAGTGAAAGAAAACGCCAACAGTGCTTTGATTGCTGCAGGAACTAATTAATATCTCTGCCACATGACACCTTACTGATCTGACAGAAGAAGAAATTGAAAGGTTATTTTGGATAAATGGATAATTTATAAAACAGATAATGTGGACAGAAGTGGGAAGAGACAATCTGGTCTAATGATCAGAATTATAATTTAACTGTGAGTAAGTGTGATTGGAGGACATTAAGAGCATGCACGTCATGCAAACCTGGCTCTTCAGATGGACAATCCCGAGAAGCAGCTTCAAATAGGAGACACACCATAAAAGATTACACTGCTGCAGGTCAGCTGACCAACTAGGAATTGGAATAAACTCACTGACATTAAAAACTTACGTTCTGACGTAGTAGGTATTCTTGATGACCTTAAAGGTAGTTCTGATGCTTTGACATTCTGAAACAAACAAATATTACTGTGTAAATGTAAATGACTACATCATGTTTTTGGTAAAATGTTTGTTACAGTAAGGGGTGTTTATAAAGTAGATTTTCACCATTAGTATTCATTAAAAAAAAGATGCCCATATTTATTTTTGATAGTTTTTAAATACTGCTTTGTGTAAAAATCCTTTACCTGTGGCACAGAATCCTTCACAAGCACAATAAATAGCTGCTCCACCACTTACAAATGATTTAAGACATTTGAGAGTACAGGGTTTTGTACACATTTTCCCTACTAAAATTCCATGACTTTACGGGAAAATATTTATGAGATAATGTTTCATGTAATTATGTAATAACTATGCATTCACATTAAATTAGAAATGCAAGTTTATTACAACATAGAATTATAAATTACATGGATTGTCATGTATTTTACTCTAAATCAAATTTATTTAGATAATGCTTACCCAACACTAAAATGCTACACTTATGTGAGCGCATGTGATTGACCAAGCACAGAGGAGTAAAGAGGCTGCAACAACTAACCAAGAATAATTTGGACACAAAATAATAATGATGATAGAAAACTACTCAAAACAAATGATAGAACTAAATGCCTTGTAGAATTCATTCAATTTATATTGAAAAATATGCAAGTATAAATTTTTGTTAAAATAAATTCCCCTGACTTTTCCAAAACTATTTCATTCATTTTCTTTTCGGCTTAGTCCCTTTATTAATCAGGTCACCACAGCGGAGTGAACCGCCAACTTATCCAGCATATGTTTTACGTAGCGGATGCCCTTCCAGCTGCAACCCATCACTGGGAAACACCCACAATATGGGTTTATTTATTTTTTCTAAAACTTTTCCAGGAATGAAAAATGCCATGTTAAAATTCCATGACTTTTCCAGGTTTTTCATGACCGTATGAACCCTGAGAGTAATAAATAACCACCTAACCCAGCACTTTTTATGTTTCCTGCATTATTATTCTGGTGTGAGAATGTGGAACAATCTGAATGAACAATATAAAAGTTAAAAATTATTTCTTTTAGCAAAACTTGATTACATCAAAGGAGTTTAGATTTATGCGAATCTGGTGTAAGTTTAGAATCCAAACAGTTAATAAAAAACACAAACTTGATTGTCAAAATATTAGATAAAAAAGGTTTGTATATCAATTTCATTGACAAATAATGATTGATCAGAATTTTTCATTTGGGGCTCCTGCCTCATGAGATGTAGCTACAGCCTACATCAACAGGTATGAAGTCTAGATGTTCGATTTTGTTGACTACACCAAATTAGATTTATAAAATGTGATTTTATATAAACAAAGTATATTTAATGCAACTATGAATGAAATATCAAAATATGGATGAAACTTTTTTTTTCCATCATTCAGAATAAAAGTTAGAATTATATAGCTTGTATTTTGACCTGTTCTTATTAAAAACATATATATAAAAGAATCAGTGATCCATTAGTGGTAAATTAAGGGCTTCACTTTTAATAGTATTTTAATGTCACCAAATTTTAAATACACCTGACAAAAGTTTGGTACATAAAATCATTACACTGAATGATCACGGTATTAGAGTAATCCTTTTGTGTGTGCATGTATTATTTCATAAAATTAAAGTTCTTCACTGATCTTTCTCTAAACATTGACAGCTTCTCACTGTTGCAGAACAAATTGTCTAGACATTGCACCAAACACCTATGGCATTACTATGGCAACCGACATGCATATATCAGGCAATGACAGCACTGTCTGAACAAAAGGACTCAATTTAATCCCTTGTGAAATTATTGTGCAGATAGACAACCCTTAAATCGATATTAGAAAAACAAATCTTCATTTTGAACCAACCTTCTAAAGGAAGGTTTATACAAGAATTGTAGAAAAGATATACAAAACTCACTTTTGTTGATCGTGTCATGGGTGCAGGAATAGGAGCCGGTGCAGGTTCCTCTTGATGACATGGTTGAAGGTGTTGCATTAGGTCAGAATTGAGCTGATTAAGTTCATTCATGTCAACCTAGATGAAAACAGATTTTTTTTAACCTAGTTTACCATGAAATCAATCATCATCAATGCATTAACTGCTCTATACAGAAGCAAATGTATTATGAAAATGTATAAGCAGTGATCTAGAGATATAGAGTGCATAGATCAGTATTTTTAACATTCAGTACAAACCTCTTTTCCTTTAGTCATGCCATGCTCTGCCCATTCTACATTCACGGTGGATTTAGAGACGTTGAACGTTTTCACAATAGCGCTGTGTATTCTTCCTACATTTATAAGAAACAGTGCCATAAACAAGCAGCATTTTCTGTTGAACCTTGAGATCATACATGACAGGCTTTGTTCGATGGTGCAAAAATGCATTGTTTTTCCATACAATAAACTATGGCAAATATGTAATTTTGGCCAAAATTCTTTCAGATAACAAACTAATTGATATGGGTTTGGAAAAACATGAATTATCTGTGTGTGTGTGTGTAATCACAACTTCTCCCCTTTGGTTAATTATCCATTTAAGACAATCACTGACAAATATGTTCTGTACGTTTCAGTCATTAATTAGCAATCCCACAAGGAAAGGGTGCACAGGGAGAAATGACAGGTTGTTTTTGTGTGTGCAGTGTTTCCGTTACACGCTTTTAGATTTAAGATGGCCATTATTCATGTTAAATGCCTTTCGTTCTTTGAATGTTGATCTTTTAACTTTACCTTTAGAAAACATTCATTCCCATAAGTCATTAATGCGTGTTGTGACGTTACTGCATCGCAGCAAGCTAAACGTAATCTACTTTTACTTGGTTTGACTTTTACATCAGCTGAATTGATACATTGCGTGCCAGATTAGCATTTAGCAAACAAGCATCTTACCATCACTACGACTTATATTGACAGCGAGTCCAATAAGAAGTTTCGACAAAGCAGCATCCATCTCAGGTATTATTTTGTTAATTAAACTTTTTTTACGTGTCTGTAGCTCCAAGAAACTACTATTTTCTGCTAACGTTACTTTGCTCTTAGGAGTTGCAAACCAACATTAACCGCTCTACATTCAAATATCGTCAGCGGAAGTTATTGGATTGTTTAAGTAGGT
The DNA here is from genome assembly GCA_903798125.1 of Danio choprae. NCBI lineage: Eukaryota > Metazoa > Chordata > Actinopteri > Cypriniformes > Danionidae > Danio > Danio choprae. Next base: position 1,735,038 of record CAIGQW010042275.1, read on the forward strand.
AGTGCTTACTTTAGACCAATCAGAGCATTTTAAAAATGACTGGCATTTCATTGCGCCAATAAGAACATAGAATAGCACTTGGTTCGATACCCTTTGGCAAGAAGCTAACGTTGTGTTCAAGAAAAGTCAAACCAAAAGCCAGTTTACTTCATTTTACCAGAAAGTCGTAGGAATCCATCAGACTTTGAAAGCTGGTGTCTTGGAGGATAAATTATGCCAAGTAAGCCTGTTCAAGTAATAAATGACCTGAATAGTCACCGAGGACAGATATTGAAGGAGTAAAAATAACAAATCAATTCAACTCAAGCAGCCGTTTGAATTACATCAGTCTAAAGTCTAACGTTAGATAAAGTTAGTTGAAATATCTCTATATCAATTATACAAGATTATTGTCAGTAGTTTACACTGGACTGGAAAATGTATTATTCTTATTTATACAGAACCCATAATGTCATATAAAATATGACATGTATATATTTAAATATTTTTTGTTAAAACCCACATTTTTAATACCCATTTGTTATTTATTATTTATTGTCTGTAATAATATTAATCATTTTAATATTATTATTATATAATAATATTTGCACTGTCTGAATGCTTTCTGCACTGGAAGCTAATGTCACCAAGACAAATTCTTTGTCTTAGCTATAAAACCACTTCACTATAAAACTCTTTCTGATTCTCAAACAACATTTTAAAGCATATAAATTTATATTTTTGGGAAAGCTATCTATTTAAACTGTATTTTTTAAGACAATACATGTTTTTCTTTTTTCTGTAGTAAATTAATAATAAAAAAACATGTGATTTTTTTTTTTTGCCATCTGCTTAAAGTTATGTTAGTATTTTTTTTCCTCTTTAAAAGTCTATTGTTTTTCCATACATTATTTAAAATTGTGAATTACTATAAAATGAGCAAAATGTCGGGGTTAGTAAATTGAATTGTGTTCTTATTTTACTGCTTACAGGTGACGGTTGTGAGTGCATGGAAAACACATTGTCATGTTAACTTGCTAAACCAGGGTGAGCGTATACCTTTTCTACCGTTATCACACACTTTTTTTGACTGTTACTTTTCATTTCTTTATAAGTGTTTTTTAACTGTCTGTCTAGACTAATATTAGATTTGAAATATTACAAAGGAATAGGACACAAAAGTACATGAACAAATACAGTCTGTGCCAGAAAGGGTTTATGAGATAGACACATTAATCATATATATATATATATATGAAAAGAAAATGTCACAAATGATTCAACTACATTTTCCGCCATTATGCTCCTATTTTTTTGTGTAGTGGTAGTTCTTTTGAATTCATGTCCCTCTATTAGGTCATTGTGACTTATCTGAACATGGTAATATTTATTCGTAAGATGAAGTAAAGCCATTACTGAATCTATTATGTACTCCTTACCCTTTTCTTCTTGCAAATTTTCTTGGAATTAATGCACACATGAAGTAGTTATACTTTAAAGGTGCTATTTTATTAGCCATTATGAAGGAAGATTTGTGTAGTACAGATGGTCTTCATTATCTAATGCAACTGCGTCAACATGTATCTTTAGTGTTAGCTGGAATAGTTGTGTATTATTGTGTATACTACATTGATGATTTGTTTCATTGTTGATTTGCTTAATTCATATATTGTAATTCGCTTAGAATAAAAAATACTTCTAAATCTGCCAATGTTAATACATTTAGTACTAATTCTAATAGAGCAATACATTCAGTGTGGGTTTGAGAAAACAGAATATTTATAATGTAATAAAAAAAATCACTTTTTTTTTTCTGTCTTGCTCATCCAGCATGCAAATTTTTTATGGAAGTGATAAGTCAAGTTAGGTTGAGCTTTATTATCATTCTGCTGCATAGTGAACGAAGTGTTGTATCTTGCAGAACCACAGTGCTACATACAGTTCTACTTAAACTTAAATATGAGCAATAATACAGTATAAGAAAAAAAACATAGTACAGTTAATACAACCGTCTGATTACACTATAACTGCTGTAAAGAGTACTACTACACATACACAAACTTATACAGTACAAATTTTTTTTACAAATACTGGACATGCAATTGTGCAAAAAAAGTTATTATGTAAATTATATTGGGCAGAAGAGAGATTTTGGGGTAAGCAGCACATAACTGATCGGTACAATCCGCAAGTAAACATACATTATCCTTTTGAGAGTTTGTAGTACTGTTTGTAGAAAGTGATTAAATTAAATTTATATTTAATTTAATAT
>CAIGQW010042275.1:1737688-1764022 GCA_903798125.1 Danio choprae
AAAAAAAAAAAACATGCGTACACATCCAATGAAAATATACATTCCAGCACAAATCATAAAAGCAATTGTTTTGTATCATCACTAAGCACACAACACCAAACATATCATTTTACATTTTTGCTTTGTCCAAATAAACAAAGAGCATCAAGTGTGGGTGTGAACACATCCTGCAGATCCAGAAAAAAAATTGTAGTAAAAACTGCTCTCACTGGAGCACTGTAAAAAATTGTATTGTATCTTTGCACAAAGCCTGCAAGCATTTTGATCCTTAGCATGATTTGAAGTTGAGCTTCAAGCTGAGATTTGTTCCTGCTGTCTTGAATATCATCCTGGGAAGTTATCATTATATTTCAGACTTAATATTTGAAAAAGGTACTGTGTAAAAACAAAGTGATGTATATATTATGTGCTGCGCTAGTTTGTACCCTATTAAAAAAGATCCTCCTGTGGCACTTTCGCAATACACTGTAATAGTGTAAGGGTTTTCTTTATCATAGAGTGTGCCACATACTGTAAAACATTGAGGTTACTATTTCAAAGAAAAGTATCCTTTTCATTCGCTTGTTACACTACTGAAATATCTTGAAAACTTTACAGTATTATAAGAACAGTTCATTTTACACTGCAGTTGTAATGACCCCCACTGAGTGTGGTTGTTATGTCATACAGCAAACATTTTCACTGGTAGCTCCTGTATTTTTTCCATTACGCTTTTAGATCGAAGGGGGGTCCCCCGTGGTTGGAGCTCATTTTGTAATACTGTATGTGCTTCAAACATGATTTGTTTAAAATGAATTTCCAGTTCAGTAGCATCGTTTGATTGACATGTGAACAAAATGCTTACAGTCGGCCATGAAGTGAAACTAAAATCCTAAATGATTTCTGTATTTTGTTTTTGTAGGCACATGTATGAAATCCAATATTGTATTACTTAAAAGCTAAAATGTGTAAATGAATGCTTAAAGGGAATATTCCAACTGGGCAGCATCTATAGAAAGTGAATGGGTACAATACATAAAGGTTAAAACACTTGTTGTTTAAATAGTGGAGCCACAAGATTTAAACAATATGTGTGTTAACATGATTTTTAGACTATAGTACAACATTTCTCAATAACCTTTTCCTTGTAAAGTTAAATTCAGTTTTACATTTTTTCCATAAAAGCAAACCACTGTAAAAATTATGCTTAAAACCGTTTTACAACTTAAATGCTACGGGCCTCACGGTGGCGCAGTGGGTAGCACAATCGCCTCACAGCAAGAAGGTCGCTGGTTCGAGCCTCGGCTGGGTCAATTGGCATTTCTGTGTGGAGTTTGCATGTTCTCCCCGAGTTGGCATGGGTTTCCTCCGGGTGCTCCGGTTTCCATCCGCTGTGTAAAACATATGCTGGATAAGTTGGCGGTTCATTCCGCTGTGGTGACCCCAGAATAATAAAGGGACTAAGCCGAAAAGAAAATGAATGAATGAATGAACTTAAATGCTCAAGGAAATTGAGTGTAAAACTGTTCTTTTAAAACAAACTCAAAACATTTACAGTAATCTTGTGTTTTTATTCTATTTTTTACATTTATTCATTTAAAAAACTTTTTTGCGGTAATCAATCAGCATTATGTTTCAAATGCTCCCTATTGAGCTTATATTGAGTTAACTATCATTTAAATACACATTATACTCTGCAAAATACCCTCAATAAGAAAGAAATCCTTTGAATAGCAGTTCATATTTCATAATTGCTCCACATATGTGCAGTGTCTGTCTCCGGAAGCACATTTACGCGGCAAAATGAATGGGAAAGTTAGGAAAAACATATACTTTGCAGACATTGCCAGAACATTGTGAGAACTAGCTTGCGTCCGCAGAAGAGCCATTTTCTTACACAGATGAGAAACAGATGAACATTTTTCTGCATTTGCAAGTAGAACCAGTGACTGCAATAAAGATACCAAAGATAGAACAGACATTTGGAGACACGGGGTGAGGCAAAAAAATGCCTCACTTTGCAGTGAAGCAAAACTATCATGGAATCGGTGAATGAGTAAGGGATATGTTTTATCGCAGTTGCCAAAATCAATCTTGCCTAGAATTTCCATTTGTGGGGTGGGCGGATACAGAACCATATGCTGCTTTATATTACATCAGGACAGTGGCACGGGATAAGGAGTGGTGGGCCCCTGGGTATTGCATGTCAACACTGATGAAAAGAGAACATATGCTCATGAAAACTAAATAAACGAATGCATAAATTACTAACTCAGACTGATGGATCTCCATAATCAGCAAAGCAAACGCCTTTGAAGTCATTTCAGTGCTTATAGTAGCCATTTCTCAAAATCTTAACGTAAATAAAAAGTGCCTTACCTCCTTGCTTCATTTGGAGATTTCTGGCCTCCAAACGTCTATAATATTTAGTGATGCATTTTTCATTTGATTTTGTTATTAGCAAAACAGTTTGAGTGAAAGACTTGAATTGTTAATATAATGTCTTAGCATTTAGTTTGGCCCAGTTCGATTCAGCAGCAATCAAGCTACTTCGAGTAAAACTTGATGATCATGTTTTTCAGCATGATTTGAGACAGAGCCAAAGAGCATCTTGTGAGTCGATGGAAGACAATTTGACATATTGTGTATAAAGAAGTTCACATGGTCGTCTTCACCATTTGACCAAGAAATAGTGGAAAAGCATGTTTTTAATCATAATATAAATCTAGACACATAATGTTCACAGCATGGCTGAGTATTCTCATGATTCATAAATCAGAGGAAAATAACAGGCATGCGCTGAGCTTGGAAATGGTTCATCTTTAAGCTCGAAAGAAACAGCATCTTGTTATTTGTGGTTCCACCTCTGCGATTGCCCATCGCCTATTTTGAGATGACAATGAGGTAACTTAAAATGTAGACATACCGCCTGATTACAAGGCAGCATTTGAGCCGTCCCACCCTCCTTTACCACAGAATGCGTGCATACAGCATAATTACCCTCCCCTTTCACACACAATAACATCACATACGCTCACACGCTCTGTGCTGATACAAACACACACAGCTTGGGATATGCATGGTTTTCATTATGGTGCATGTGATTCTACGAGAAGTCTGATCCAATCTCAACGCAGTTTTCATGAAAACTTTTTTTTTTTTTACTTGACAGTAAGATGTCAAGCATGGGGTTGAATATGATAGTGGATGGATGTGGGAGTGAGTCGGTAATAGATGAATTGTTCTTTATTTGTTAATAGTTAGGTTATTGTTTTTTCATCATTCATGTCATTGTAAACCTGTATGCCTGACTTACAATTTGAAGTAACTTTTGTATACACACAAGTAAAATGCAAGAGTAGATGCAAAGTTTTTTTGTGCAATTAAAATGTCAAAATATGGGTGAAATAATCTGTTGTCATTGCAACTGCATATTTGTAATGACCTGTTATTATTAAAATGTATACAAATAAGTGATTATACTAAATGTAATTATATTTTTAAATAAAAAAATGTCTGACAAATGGGTACAACCTGGCTTTAAGTAGCCACGTACAAATAATGACAATTGTTTTTTGGGGCTGCTTCATGATCCTTATTTAGAGTAGTTTTATTTGCCATTAAATTATTCTTTCTATACATATGGCTAACAAGATTTGTATTTTTTTTAATTTTTTATATTGTTACACTGATTGCCATTTTATTTGGTAAAATCATGGGATGGATGAAAGTCACTATTTTGCTCAGAACAAAAAGCTATATCAAAATGTTATTGTCTTTCAACCAAAAAGTTTTATGTGTATTTAATTTTCAATGTATAGTTTAACATGTAATTATATGCAGTCATTTGTTTTACAACGTGGCACATTGGTGTAAGCTTAGCCATAGGCTGGAGTCTTGTGGTGTGTATGCTAGTTATCCATCTGAGTTGTGTAAAATCAAACATTGTTCATAAGGTTACACTGCTGTCTCTTCCACCCACTCATCAGTCTGAGTTCAGTGGAAATCACTGGTGCTTGAGCCAGAGCTGCTCATGAACATGGACAGAGAGGAACTCTCCGGAACTGATGGACTGAATCGAGTGATGTAATGCATCTTAATCTCATCTTAGTCCCTTCTGAAATCATGAAAGGCCACATTTGTTTTCCAATTTTCTTTTCTGTTTGAAAAAAACAAAACGGGAACCACACTGACAGAGGAAAAAAAAGGTTCTATCACAGTTTTGTTTGAAACTTTCAAAAGGAACACTCTGTAAAGACGACTAGTGGGTGGCAAAAAAGAATTTCTTGAATGTGCCTACTTTGTACTCAAGTAATTGAGTACAAAGTAGGCACTGTGTTGTAGTGAGCCATTTTTTTGTGATTAACTACTTATTCACAGCTGTAATTCATTTAAAATCCACAATTGACCCTGCAATTATCACTAACCCCCCCCCTAACCATATTACCCTTTTCATTGTACCTAACAATTTAAATTTTTTTCATCACAGTACATAAAAGTTTGGAGTGAAATGCCAACGCTATCTCACGGCTATTCGTAACTTTTTGATTTAGTGGCTAATTTGTATGAATGCGTACGATCTCATTCCTCAAGTTGTTCATACCCAATGACCTTAATATTGCAACCAATGACCCAATGGGTTTAGGGGTGGGGTTTGGTGCCACACATAAAATCAAACATTTTTGTACGACTGAACTCATTCGAATTCATGCGAATTAGCCACTTAACTGACAAAACGTAAAAGAGTTGATGTGCGTTTCCTTGTGGAATCAGGCTGGAAACGCAGTATAAGGTAAAACCTAAGTCCACCCCTCACCCTCTCATTCTTTACATCAAAGTTCATTTTCTCCATCAGCAAAAATTATGGTTTCCTGTATTTAAAGTTGAAATGTGTAATTTCAACACAATCAACCACAATTCCAAAAATAACTGCTGTTTTCAAACAGGTTTCCTGATTGCTCTGCTTGTGTGACATTAGTTGTCTCTGCATATTACATTTTGACAGGATTTTAAAAAACAGTATTATTAGAAATCTGGTTAAGACATTTTAAGCTGTCAGAATGATTTTTAACAGTGATAAGTGAATAAAATCCACCATCACTTGCATTGACTTCTCACTCAGTAATGAACAGCGGTTGTTTCTCCATGCTATTTTAGTATCTGTAGATCTAATGTGTAGATACATAAATGAGAGATGGCATTGTGAATTGATGCAACAGTTAATATAATAGCTGTCATAGTTCTGTTAGTTAAGCTCTATTCAAAAGAAAGACGTCCTGCACTATTGCTTTGCATTTTTCTTTCTATCTACTTGGGGTGCCGTAGGCAATGGAAGACTTACAGTTGTTTGAGTGGGCTGAAGTTCTCCAAATATATTACATTTACCACCCACCAGCAAACCACCTGAGGGAAGCTCAGCATGAAAACATCATTTAATGGATTGTTCATAATGACTTACAAAGGATGACAAAATTCTAGATGCTCATAAATTCCATGCTCAGAATCTACTGCAGCAGAACTTTTCAGTGTAATCTCAAAGACCTGACACAATATCGGCCTTGTTTGTCATTTTTCCACTCTGGTGTGTCTAATATATGGGTAGTCTTCATGTTATGAACTCTTCATGCTATTGATTAGATTTTTTTCCAAGTTTAAAATAAAAAAAAATGTGGCATTCAGGGCATGTTTTCCATAAAGTAAGAAAAAGAGACCATGTTTTCAGACATGTTTATTTTTAGACAAAACAATACCAATGTTTTCCCTACAAAAGAGTTAGGAAAGCAATATTTGTTGGAATAACCCTGCACAGCAAATGAACAGCTAATGAATATGAAGTGAAACATTTTTTATTTTGACCAACTATCATTATCTATAAAAAAAAGGTCTAAAGGAAAATATTTTTATTTGACATCTAAAATAAATGTTTTCAGACCTTAGAATAAAGCAAATATTACTCAAACACCCACTTAGTAAATAAAGTACACACAGAAATTGGGAATTTTCTATTGGTCTCTTGTTTTTTTCATAGCATATGCATCAAGTTAATGCTTTGTATTATGAATAACATAATGAACTGTTTTTCAACATAGTCATGTTTTCATTCTTAGTTTTTTTCATTACATTACAGTAAACCACACTGATGTATTTCTCCTTTTTAATGAGATTAAATTAGATTTAATTTGGTCGACATACTATTTTCTTTCTATGGAAAAAACATTTTGTATGGTCATATCCTTCTCTGGGAGTGTTTGATTCACCAGAAAATCCGAGAAACACCATATGTTTTTAATTTAATGTCATAGTGAAACCTGTAAAGTTGTTAGTTATTCATGACCTAAAGGGACAATTCACCCAAAAATTAAATGTGAAATTATTTAGTGACCCTTGCGCAATTTTAAGCCTTTACATTTTCTCACCCTTATGGAACACAAATGCTTTTATTCATATTCACAAGTTGTTTTGCTGCTAATTGTACCCTGTAGTGAGCTGTTGACCTCAGAAGCACTTAGGCATGATCAGTGAGTCAGTAAGTTGAAGCCAGTTGATCCATTTTACAAATTGCCTGATTTGTTCACAACTCACTGACTCTGTAACACTTATCACAGAAATACAAAGCTTAACAGGACTTTCAGGAAACAGCTGCTGATGAAATGGCAAGCGTTAATTAAGAAAAAGGTTTTAAGCAGATAAAGATAAGAAGATAAAGATTTTTTTTGCAGACACTGTGGTTTGTGGTGATTTATTAAATACAAATGTCTTCTGCTGCCAAAAGGAAAATTAATGCCTTGACGTCTAATGATGCACTAAGGTCTACTGAAATAAAATGATTGGTCTGTGCAAGTTAACATTATTTATAACATGCTTACCTTTAATTCAAATCCTAGGCAAACAGTTCTGAGCATGTTTATGACAATCTGGAACATGTGCAGATGCAAACTCACATGTGAACTGATGCAGCAAATCAACATAATGGTGCTAAATATTAATCTTTGAATCACAGGAATAAGCTCTAATTCATAATATGTTCACACAGAAAACAGTTTTTCAGATTGCATAAATAAATAAATATGTTTTTAATTTATTTATATTTCACCAAATTAATTTGGCCTCAATTGGTAAGCAGAGGTGACTTCTTTCTAAAAACATTTCAAAATATCTCAGTATTCCAAAATCTCTTAAATGGCTCTGTATGGTTATTGTTGGGTTGCTTGTTAATAGATCTCAGCTAACATGTATTCATAACTTTATTTTATAGTGCGGCACTATCTAGATTCAGTTCTTTTATCTTGTTTATTAAACACCACGAGAATTACAGCATGTCATTGCTATTAAATTATAGAGGGGCTCTGGATTTTGTATTATTTTCCAGGACCCTTTTGCCAGTCAGATCTCATGGCTTACAAGAACACCAGCTGTTCCACTTTCAGTAAAACATTTCCGCTATACTGTAAAATGTAATTTAAGTTTACTTAGTTAAATTATGCAAAGTTGATGCTCTAATTCACCTTTCGTAAAAACCCCGTCCCGTTCTCCATGTCCGACAAGCATTCAGTATCAGCCATGGCACTCTTCTGTCAATTTGTGCACTTCACAGGGAAACAGTGAATAACTTCTGGAAAAAAATGCTTACTGATTTCAGACAGAAACAGACAGGTCTACAATTTGCATATGAGGGGAATATTCAGGATTTGATTGTAACTTAAAATGAAAACAAAATAAAGATTGAAGCTACAGCTTATAAATATAGCAAGCAACAGGAAGTTTGGTTCATTTTAATATGATTAAAATATATTGATTCCCTAACATAATTCACAACACAGGCAAACGCTGGCCCCTCAATCAAGACAAAACAGTAATGCATTTATGAAATTATAAGAGATAGTAAAGATTATTTCATTGTTTAGCAGGGTCTCTATATATGGCTATGCAGTTTAAGTTACTTCATCCCACCTGTCACCTTTCATACTAACTTACAATGGTTGTCTGCCTTGTAATCAATGGTTATTTTTGGCACATCACATCTTCATTAACCATATGTACAGTATGCTGTGCTGGTCTGATTAGTCCATCAGTCTCAAGTCCTCTCGATTCCAGATGTTAGTTTATCAAGTGATAGCACCATTGATTGACCATTGATGGTGAAGCTGTCCACAAAAATTTCATACTCTTACTCTTTCGGGAGAATATGAGATTGTATTTTTGGGAACCTGCTTTCTGCATGGCAAGTCCCTATTTGAGCACATTATAAAAAAAACAAAAACATTTTTTTTCTTAGATATTTGTGGTCTGCCGAATACAGGTATAAGTGCAGTGGTATTTGTGGTGTAACAGAACAGGATTCCAAATCCATCCAAGAAGGAGGACTGTCAGAAGAGAAGTAAAACATGATTGTATGCAACTGAGCTGCCCAGTAATACCACTGAATGTTTGGACATTTAAGTCCTCCTCAATCAAATGGTGGACATAATAGAGTTAGACGTAGTCTGGGACGTTTATTTTGCCAAATAAAATTGCTAAACAATTTCTTAATTCTAGTAAACAATGGTGAGGGAGGGGGTAAGGGAATATTTTGGAACAAATAAAAAAATATAGGGAGTATATTCATTTTTAGGATATTTATCCTGCCAATCATTGAGATGGGTAAAGATGTCCAACGTTCTACTGACGATGTAGTAGCTTCCAAAATTGAGTCATAATTTATCTGAGCTATCTTATTTATTTCATGTACAATTTTAATACACAGATATGTACAATTATCAGTTAAATTAAAGATAGAAGCATAACCTTGGCTATTTGTTCTCTCTGATTCATTAAGTAACATAATAGATGATTTAGAATGATTAACTTTATATCCAGATATTTTTCCAAAAGTTTCAATAAGATCCAGGAGTGCAGGAATAGAGCTACTTAGATTTTTTTAGAAATAAAATTATATTGTCTGCAAATAATGCTAAGTTATGTTCCAGTTGAGTGGCTCTCTCGAATTCCATAAATGTCATTATGCATTCTCACTGCTATGGCAAATGGTTCTATCGTGAGGATAAATAATAAAGGGGATAGAGGACTTCCCTGTGGGCAACTCCTAGAAATTTTAAAGGGTTTAGAAACAGCATTATTGGTCAAAACTTCTGCAGTGAGCGATGTACAAAGTAATTTAACCCATTTACAAAATGTATTTCCAAAGCCAAAGCGAGTGAGCACCTCAAATAAATAGTGCCATTCAACACGGTCGAAGGCCTTTTCAGCATCAAGAGAGAGTAGTACTGTGTCTTTCGCTCCTCTCTGGCTATGTAAGATATTGAGTACTCGTCTGACATTGTGGAAGCCCTGTCTCCCTTGAATAAAACCATTTTGGTCTTCTTCTACCACCCGAGGGAGTAAGTTCTCCAGTCTTATTGCAAGAACTTTGCTAAGTATTTTTGTATCTGAATTTAAAATGCTGATTGTGCACATATTTTCACATTTTATATTTGGTCTTCCCGGTTTTGGAAGTAAAGTTATTAGGGCACTCCTCATAGATGTGGGAAGAAGATCATTCCTAAAGGACTGCTGAACATCTCCAAAAGAGGTGGAATTAATTTAGACTGAAATATTTTAGAAATATCTATAGGTGTGCCGTCTGGACCTGCCATTTTCCTTGATTGCTTCTGCAATTTCTATTTTTGTTGATTCTCCATCTAATGCTTTACTTTCATATTCTGAAATTCTAGGAATATTAATGTTATTTAGAAATTGCGTCTGCTCATCGAGTTTGGGAGTACCCTCAGAGCTATACAATTTCTCATAAAATACTTTGAAGGCCTCATTAATTTCTATAGGATCTACTATAGTTCTGCCGCTTGAATCTTCAATGTAATTAATAGACCTTTCTGTTTGTTGTTGTTCAATGTGCCATGCTAAAAGTGTCCTAGGTTTTCCTCCTTGGTTGTAATAGGATTGCTTAAGTTTAAGTAAATAAATTGCTGCTTTATTAGCTGACAATTCGTTGTACTGTGACCTAAGAAGGAGTAATTATGCATTTGCATCTATAGAGTTAGGTTTGTTATTGTAGAGATCTGTTTCAAGTTGTCAATCAAACAGCCTAAAAGTCTATTAAAGTCTATAAATCTATTTAAAGTATTCCTCACTTACACTGAGTGACATCTACCTAGCTCATTTAAGTATTGACTTAACTGAATCTGTAATAAGAATAAAATCTTTTCCAATTAACCCTCATTTACTGTTATTGGCAGTTATTCGCTCAGGAGACTATTTATATACTTGCATGATTATTGTTCATCGTGCATTACATATAGTTCATATAGTTGGATTAAGCATTATATACTGTTCACCACAATGGTAAAACTACAAACGTCAACATAACAGAAACCTCTGTAAATGTCTACATAGACTATTATGTCTCCCAATGTTAATGTTGAGCAAAAACACACTCAATAACACTTTATTTGACCATTTATATGCCTTATACAGTCTAAAGCAAAGCATAAATCTGTCAGTTTAAGTTAACTCAGGCAGTTTAAGTTCTGCTTAGTTTAATCTAATTTAAATAGCCGAGACTTTCTATTACAATGAACTCTTTGAGTGAAAGGAACTCATTTCATTTAATGAATTTCACTGTTGAGTTTTACTATTTCATGAGAATTGACATCCCTATTTTCTCAATAGCATAAGAAGTACAATACACGCTTCTTATGTTTCCTGCTCCTTGCCTTCCGTTAGCGCTGTGTATCTGAATCTTATTTCATCCGGTAACCCAGCACACAGTCTACCACAACCCTTCAACAGCCAGCTAATTGACTTCAGCCTGGTGAGATGCTCAGAGCGCGGAAAAAGCAACAAATAGATTTACATTTCAGGGTTCAGCTACGGATAGTTGTGACAGCCTTTTACCTCTTCCTGACAGAAAGTTTGGCTTAAACTCACAAACCATATATCTCTAACAAAGAGCCATCTGTCGCCGCTCTCTCTCAGAGTGTGAGGGGATGAAGAGAAGATGATCTCGTCACACGCAAGCCGCCGAAACGCTTATTATGTAACTGCGGAGGGTCCACAGCTGCAGTGAATCTGTGTGCTCTGTAAACCTGAATGTCCTTCTTCATGTCTCATCAGTCGACCTGTTATGAAACTGTGGAAACAGAGTCTTTCTGCAATGATCGGACTAACTTAAAAGGAGGTTTTGTGATGTATTTTTCTTATTTGGCAACTTTTGCATGAATATATGCATCAAAATGGACAAAAGTAGCAACAAAATGGACAAAAGTAGCATTTTAAAACGTTTAATAACACCTTTTGAATAACAATTCATACATTTATTACTTGCTCATTACCTGCCTGTTATCAAGATATTAACTGTTTATTAGCACTTTATAAAGTATGGTCTTTTACATCCCTAATCAATACCTAAACCCAACTACTACCTCACCAACTATTAATAAGCTGACAATTTGTAGTTTATTAAGCTAAAAGCTTAAAGTTAATGGTTTGTTAATAGCGTGTACATTAAAATAAAGTGTGACCAAATGTTCTTTTATAGTTTCTGTCTTAAGTGCTCAGGCTAATTTGTAAGGAGGATTTGTGAGTTGTTTTTTATGTTTTCTTTTTTGATCATGATGAATATATACAACAAAAATGAAAGCAAGTGGCATTTTAACATGTTCGGTAACACTTTAGTTTAATTAACAATTCACACCATTTATTACTTGGTTATTACCTGCCTATTATCAAGATATTAACTGTTTATTATTTACATATATACATATACATATCATACACGTTTATATACATATCATTTATAATATATAATCTTGTTTTACATCCCTAATCCTACGTAATACCTAAAACCAAGTACTACCTTACTAACTAATTATAAGCAGCTAATTAGTAGTGTATTGAGCTAAAAGTCTTATGGTTAATAGTTTGTTAATAGCATGAAGTGTACATTAACATAAAATGTGATCAAATGTTCTTTGGTTGTTTGTCTCTTACAATGCTCAGGCTAATTTATAAGTTTTTGATGTTTTTTTTTATATAGAACAAAAAATGGAAGCAAGTGAGATTTTACAATATTTGGTAACACTTTTGTTTAAGTAACAGTTCACTCCATTTATTACTTGCTTATTATCTGCCTATTATTAAGACTTTTATGAAGTATGATGTTTTTTATATCCCTAATCCTACCCCCTAAACCCAACTACTACCTTACTAACTATTAATACGCAGCTAATTAGTAGTTTATTGAGCTAAAAGTCTTAGTTAATAGTTTGTTAAAAATGTAAATTGTACATTAAAATAAATAATAATCTTTTTCTGTCTTACAATGCCCAGGCTAATTTATAAAGAGGTTTTGTGATGTTTTTTACATTAGAAATGCGCAGTGGGTAGCACAATCGCCTCACAGCAAGAAGGTTGCTGGTTCGAGCCTCGGCTGGGTCAGTTGGCATTTCTGTGTGGAGTTTGCATGTTCTCCCTGTGTTCGCGTGGGTTTCCTCCGGGTGCTCTGGTTTCCCCCACAAGTCCAAAGACATGTGCTATAGGTGAATTGGGTAAGCTAAATTGTCCGTAGTGTATGTGTGTGGATGAGTGTGTGTGGATGCTTCCCAGTGACAGGTTGCTGCTGGAAGGGCATCCGCTGCGTGAAACATATGCTGGATAAGTTGGTGGTTCATTCCGCTGTGGCGACCCCAGATTAATAAAGGGACTAAGTCGAAAAGAAAATGAATGAATGAATATAAACAACAACAAAAAAATGGAAGCGTGTGGCATTTTAAAATGTTCTTTTATTGTTTCTGTCTTACAGTTCATAAAACTCAGTCCCTCGAGGAAGTGAAATATGATCGAGCTGAGTTGAGCTGAGCCAGAGTAAGATTGACATATTAGGAGTCAATTAGCTGAATTATTGCATTTCGCCTGGCGCAGATGATCCCGCTGGAAATGTATCTGGAAAAACTCTGCTCCTATTATTTGCTTAAAGCTCAAATTACAGGAGCAGCCTTCCTCCATGGTCTTTAGATCTTGCCAGATAACGAAAATCATTCTTAGGAGTGTGATCTGTACAGATGACTGCATTTTCTGTAAGCCGCAGAGTCTTCCGAAGCGCCCTTGGTCTTAAGGGGCTTAACTCCGGTTCCTGCTGAACTGAGCCAGTGCTAAATACATCAACTGTTATCAGCTCAGTAGGCACAGGAGGTTGAACCCAGTGCTGAACCTCACACTGACTTCTGCTTTCCTTCTGACTTATATCATAAGTCCAAACCAGGGCTGGATAACAGATTTAAGGATATACAATGTAACAGTGCTTTATCAGAGTCTAGCATTAGTGCAATACATCATTTCAGAAAGAAAGTAAAATGTATTATACACTGTAAAAAAATGCTGGGTTCCACACAATTTCTTAATGTTGTCCCAACACAAATTGATTAAGTTAACTTAGTGGTATTGCAAATTGTGTTGTTTCAACTCATATTAAATATGTAGTTTGAACAAGCAGCAAAGGTTTTTTTTGAGTGTACAGAACGAAACAAAATACAATAATAAATAACAAAACTATATAGACATAAAAACTTGCAGTTGGCAATAGGGTTGGGTGATGTCGACCAATTTGGCATCATACGATGTCTAATGTGAAACATCGCGATGGACAATGGCATCATCGTCGTAGGCGGCGGTGAATTAATTATTTATGAATAATGAATTAATTCATAACGAATCAATTTGTAGCCTACCGTTTCAACTACCTGACCCGCATGGTTTTTGTTTTACCCATAACCAAATCATAAATAAACAAAGATAAGTTACACACAAATTATGTCTACCACCTGTCAATCACTTTTTCGCGAGACTCTGGCATGAATAGGTAGAGTGATCTGTGTCGGTATAATGGCGTTGACAAACTTGGTTGGTAAAAAAGGTGCACAACCAACAGGAACCAACCAACAGTATCTGAGGTTTTCGCTAAAGTACAAGCGTGAAAGTGAACGATTGAAGCAGTGCACTGACACTGTGACACGTTAGCTGACAGATTCAAAAGACAGAAGATTCGTTAGATAGAGACAAGATGAATTAAATATCACGTTTAACAACTATAGTGAGACGCGATCCAGCGGTACATCCTTGATACACTGTATGACGTGCACTGCTCTCTGGGGTTTTGTGCTCAAAGCACCCGCTGATTGCCTGGAGCTCAGACATGCGCATATGTGTGTTTGTGTGTGTGTGTGTGTGTGTGTGTGTGTGAGTGGTCACGTGATGTGCGTTTTCAGCGTTATAGTGTGGACGGAGATGCTAGATGAAACGCCAGTGTGGACGTGGATTGTTTTCTTTCTGAAATGCCATTTTAAAACTAAAACGTATTAGTGTAAACGGGGCTTAAGTATGTGTTTTTAGCGAGCGGGTTGCTGCCGTAATGGGGGCAGGATGGAGGACCGCGATGCTGGCTCAGCATCGTGATGTCTATTGGCCATCGGCGATGGATGATGATGGCATCGTCTATCGACCCAACCCTAGTTGGCAAGAACTAAATTACTGAAACAAAAATAAAAGTCAAACATAGAAGAAAACAAATAACAATTTATTTAAATAAAAAACCCTCAAATTTCAATAGTTGCACAATGATTTTCTACAGATATTTCATATAATAGTTCATTCATCCATTATTTTTTTAATCGTTTTGTCGTTCGCATACAGCATGACGCTAACCAAAGTTGGGTAAAGTTACTTTTAAAAGTTATATATATTTCAATCATAAACCTATCTTAATCTTTAAAAACTAAATAAAAATATGCAAAACTTTCCTAAAAAAGTCATAGTTACTTGGTTAAAAAAGTGACTCAAGATTGTAATATATTTCTTTTATAAGTAACTTTACCCAACACTGGCACTAGCACTGACACATTAGTCACACTTTACAACAAGGTTCCATTAGTTCAAGTATTTGCTAACATGATCTAATAATAAACAATACATGTACAACATTTATTAATCATAGTTCAACATTAACTAATGCATTATTAAAATCCAACTTCATGATTGTAAACATTAGGAGCTAACAATAAACAACTTGATTTCCATTAACTAGCATTAAATATGATGAATAAACACTGAAATAAGTGTATTGTTCATTGTTTGTGCATGTTTGTAACTACATTAACTAACACAACTAATACAACCTTTTTGTAAAGTGTTACTGACACATTTGTTTGTTCAACTGTCAAAGAAAGCAAAAACCTGATGAAAAAATGCACATTCAATGCAGTATAAGGCGCTTTTTTAGAAAAATGTCAAATCTACTAGTATGTAGGATTGCACTGACTGACAGAAATGTAAAGGGAGGAAGTTCAGTACTGTCTCTGCTCCATTCATTTATGTTGAATAGTGCCCTGGCTCAAAGCCAACATGACCAGACCACCCTGTCTGACGGGGCGGGTGGGACGGAGGATTACACTCTGAGTTCTTTCCCTGGCGTGTCATTTCCCGTAGTTCCTCTGGATCAGGTTTGTGTCCTTTTTCCGGTTTTGCTCTAGCACGGCCAGTCGTCGTGTTTGTGTTCTCACCTCTTGGCTGATTTCGAGTGTGGGCCTCAGAGGAGCGGAACTTAGCCACTGTGAACATAGGATATCCGAGATCTGTTCACAGAGTGAGCTAAGTCCTGCACCTCACGAAACTTCAGCAGACACTAAATCCAGATGCTCTCCAAGTCATTGGCCATATTAGCATTAAATTAGATAACAAGAAACTTTATTGTGTTAACATTGTGTATGTCTGTGACTCCGCAAAATGTGTATGTCTGGAACATGATTTTTTGCTTAGAAATTTGTAAGATGTATTTTTCCAAATAACTTTGAGCACTTTTATTTTAAAGTCTTTATTTTGTCATGACTTATGGTTATTTTTGCTGATACATTTCATAAGTAGTATTTGGTGTCATTCTTGTTCCAGATCCAGACATCATAAAATATGAAAACACAAAATAAAGAAAATAAAGCATTCCACATTTATAACTTAGAGTGAAGAGACAAGTGTGAAGATGTTAAGGATATTCTAAGGAAAACTTTTATTCAAATTAGTCTTTTTATAATTTATTAAAATTTTATATCATATTTTTTGTATTCATTATTTTATAATATCCAAAAGTTGTTGATTTAACATAATTGAAATAAAATTATAGTCCAAGTTATTTATTTTTGTGCTTATTTTATTGTGATTTGCATTTATTTCTCCCTATAAAATGTTTATTTGAATCCTTTTTTATTATTGTAAATAAATGTGAATGTTTAAACAATATTTGTATTTTATTTTGTAAGTTTATTATGCTTTTTAAACCAAAACATTACCATGGACGCCCTAGAATACTCTTGTTAAAAACAAACAAACAAACAATTAAATAGACAAACTTATTTCTAAGTAATTTCCACCAAAAAAGAAACATGTCATTTGTAACTTTAACCCCTTCCTATAGAGCATGCAAATACACATTATATGATCAAATAATTTATAGTCTTGATAAAGACATTGTTAATAAGAGTGTGCAAAATGAGAATTTTATTGTGAGTTCATTTTCTAGTCAAAAATGCTTATTGTTGAGGAAACACCTGTATACATATATAGTTGAAAGCAAAATTATTTAACAAATGTAAATAGTAAAAACCTTGTTACCAAACGTTATTAACACGGTAAATATATTTTCAGATGTAATATTTTTTTCTTTTGAAGGAAGTCTTATTTCATATATATAGCATAAATTTGATTAACAAGATATAAACAAGAAATCATTTGGTCACATTAAACGAAACAACCGTAAGGGTCAGGTAAGGTAAATCATACATCTTTAAATTAAAAACAATTAAATTGTTCAACTTTAAGACTTACAAAATTCTCAGTGTTTTTTTTTGCATCTGTTTCGTTTCCTTTTGGATAGATGTTCCTATAAAGAACATTATATCCTCTACTTAATGAATTCATTATCACATTTTTCCTCACACGTCCAAAGCAGTGTGGCACCATTTCCAGAAACTACCAAGCGTTTTACCCATTTCAAAGACAGCCTCAGCTGTCGAAGCCACAGCTTTTTATATTAACATTACATTAGGCCACATATGTCTGTACGGCACGATGGCCTCATATCCAGTTTCCCGAAACCACAGTCAAAAGGAGAGAGCCAGTGTTTATGCAATGGACAAAAAGTGACAAAACAAAACAAGCCAGACCTACACTTTTCTAGTCCAGTGTGTTTTAGCATTCAGTTACGGTTCATCCTGAGGGTAGTTTTATTGTTTCAATCCATTCTCTTCAATTCAGATTTGATGGCTTCATTCATCAGACTTGACTATCACAGATACTTTCCTGGAGTAAACAGTTCACAGCTGGTTGGAAATCCCTGGCAATGTGATTTTATGACATAATCCCAAATCACTCTGCCAGGAATCCCTCCAGCTGGCCCATTGATGAGATGACCATAGGAGAAAAAAAATACGTAAACGTAAGCGACACACACCGCTGTGTTGTTGCACGTTTCCTGTTTCACAGAGATAATTTGGCCAGAATCACTCATAATCTTGAGAAAACAAACTCACAATGGAGCCATAGTGTCTTCTGTTTACATGACCCTGGCTTCTCTGCGAACACCTTGACATTAGATTCCGCTGACAAGATTTGTCCACTCGCTAGCAAATTGTTACCATCTTTAGCCAAGTATGATCCACACATCAAAGGGTTTACCCTGTTAAACAGGGCTCATCGTGCGGAATGAGTGTATCATATCAAGTGACTGACATAATGAGAGACACAGAAAATTGTCAGGGTCACTGCATCGGCTACATAATAGAGTTGATTTTCCGCATGAATCATCAGGGCTGTTGTTTGGTGTCTGTGGCTCACGACATGGGGCCGTGATTGCGATCGGCCTCTGCTCTTCCTCTCCAGTCCGTGGAGATGTTGCGATTTTTCATCTCTGTGACTGTAGCCAGAAACTAATTGTGTTAGAGGCCACATTAAAAGCCAGAAGCCAGTTGTCTGAACCAAATGCAAATGGATGTTTCTTTTTGTATTTACAAAGAGCTGTTTTCTCTGTCAGTTCTTAGCTGGAGCCTTTATTACTGGGTTATGAGTGTCTATTATAAGGGTGTGTGTGTCATATTGGCGTCTGCGTGTGAAATTCGCTGGGTGACCTAAAATGAAAGAAAGGACGTGTTGCTCTATCCTTAGACAATTGCTCTTTTGATATCTTCTTCAATGAGGGTGTTTGTGAGTCTCTGATTTAGAAGCGTTTTCTCATGACGGTAAACTCACCCAAGTCTGCTTATTGGAGATTATCTCCAGACGGCATTTCAGAAAGGATCTGAAAAAAAAGGAGAGAGGGAGAGAGACTTTTGAATGTCCTTCATTATCTCCGAATGATGGATGTTATGATGTAGTCTGTGGAAAATGTATTGTGTTTCATGCGCAAAACCCACGTGATCGTATATAGCACGTTTTGAGATGCTGTTTATCTGAATATTACAGTTTGAACAGATACATATTTTTGTTGTCGTAGTTTCTGATACAACTGACACATCTCAGAGCAGGCTGTGGAAAACATTTACAGTGGCAAAACAATAAAGAAAACAGAATATATCACCATTATTAACCTTCTGTAGGTGCTTCAAGTTTCCTGTTGAGTGCAAATATGATATTTGTAGCACCTTCAGAAGTTGCCATAAAAAAAGTGGGTTTTATATTTATGCATTTTGAATACAGAGAAAACATTAAATGCAAGTCATTGCTGTAATGTTTCAAATGATTTTTGAAAATATAGCAAAAGTTTGGGGAAAAATGTTCCATCATCATTCAGTGTAACAGATCAATTTTCATAGAGTTGAAACAATGTAATTAATCTGACCTGAATCTATACAAATATTTAAAAGATTAAGTGATTATAGAGTCATAATAATAATAATAATTATACTCAGCATAATCATAGCTATCTGTATGAAAAAAATGAAGATAAAATCTGGTTTCTCTGCATTTATTACGTATGGTTCAAGCAAAATGTTTATATGTATTTTATTCTACAAATGTCTGATAACATTTCTTATACATTTCAATTAAAAAATATAATTTTTAGAAAAGTCATTTATTTATTTATTTATTTTTCCCTTTTTTTAATTTGTTTGTTTGATTAGAAATGTATGTATTTATTTGACAGAACATGTCAAATGTTTTCATTGGTTGTTACTGGAATCCAGTATATTTCACCAAATTTCTTTTTTCATAACTCTTTTGATGTTGAAAACATTGCTATATTGTTTTCTAGAAAAGAAATGTGATGTCTAAAACATATTTGCTATTTTATTCAAACTTTTTCTATTACATTTGGAAGAAATGTTATCAGACCTTTATAAAATTAAACAAATCATTTCAAGAGGTGTCTAGGTAACATATATACAGCATATGCATCATATTTCTTTGTAAAACCTAAATTATGTTTAACTTTCCATTTACAGTAAGTGTGCCTTCACTTTTTAAACACTAAAAATGACACACTGAGCTATAGTCTTCATCCTAGACACAATATTTGGCTTGAATCATTGTCATCTGCCATTATAAAGTTCATTTCAAGCTCGCATGCAGCATGTCATCTTATCGAGCAGGCGGAAATGATTACTCTATTTATAATGATTTATAGGCAAAACTATTTATTTCCTAATTTTGCTGTTTATGATGCATATGTTAAGTTTATATATATATTCATAGTAAAACACTCAGTTATAAAACACTTCCGTCATTAATTGACATCCACGGGTCTTGAAATGATTTTATTTGTCATTCAAGTGAGAGCTATTAGTCAGACTAAGTTTAGTTAAGCCCATTCACTGAGCACTCATTCAGAAAGCTCACAGGTTTCAAGTGGGGAAAATTGTGTTTTCCATCCCTCCTTGACAGCTTAATAAATGTAACTCAGTTCAGTTCCAGAGTAAAAGCTCAGTAAAACCAAATAATTGTCACATCACTTTTGAAAGGACATTTGAAAGCGCCTTTCAGAATCCTCATCAGTTGTAGACAGTTAAAGACTTGTTCAATTCAAGTTCAATTGTACGATCTAATCAGAAAATGAACAAGTGCTCTTTAATAAACGGAAGTGGATCTGTAAAACTCTAATGGAATGAAATATAAATATTTCATTATTACAAATGTATGATTTTAAACTATAAAGAAGTTACATTTGTAGATAGCCTCAGCATAAAGGCTTTGGAAATGGGTGACTCATAATGTGGTTTCATGTGAACAAAAGTCAAACAGCGGAGAGTTTGGAAAATAAAAAATATTTTTTGTAGTTTCAACTTACTGCGAGATAAATGCACAAATAACATCTTGTGCTTGCTATCATCCCCCCCCCCCCCCCCCCCCCCCATCCCCAAGAGTGTGAATGAAGATATCAGTTTCTGCAACGTTGTTAAAAAAACACACTTTTGGGGTTTCAGTGACAGGCTTGCTGGCTCTTATAAAGTCTATCATCTCTTCGCCTTGAGCTGCTGCAGCATGCCTCCGAAATTACGGCAATTGAGACCAGCTCTGGCACCTTGTATTTTCTGCCTGCATCTAGTATTTGACACTCTGTTATGCCCTTGGCAGACAATCACAGGACTTGTGCTTCATGTCTGAAATAATGCCAGCGCCCCTCTCCCCATGATTACACATGATTTTCACAGTCTCAGCTGTTATGGCTAGACGGCCCGGGACGCACGTGATCGCTCTGGCTCACTCTGACGCCATTGCCTTGTCCAGGCAGGGAGGAAAGACTCATGTGGACAAAGGGAGCATTGCATGCTGGGAAGTGGGTGGGCGGGTTTCCCAAGCTGATGCTGCAGATAAAGTTGACCGTGTGCCTGGTGCGTATGGAAAAGGCCCTTTGGCAACTGTTTGCTGGAGTTTAGAGAAGAGAATCAGGCTGTGAGTTAAGAAACTGATGGCAAAGGTGCAGGATTTGTGAATGTAAAAGTGCACTGGATAATAATCAATATGCACACACAATATATAGCAAAAAGGGACTGAATGTCCCCCGAAGCTTTACACATCAAATCAAGTCATTGAATTTTTCGGTCGATATGGCTCTAGGTTCACTCGCGATGGACATATTCTGGAATTAATCAGGGATATTAGCGATTACGCATCCAAAATGATGGTCACGTCCCTTCCAGGATTCTGTTACCACAGAGATTTGACATCGCAATTACTTTAAATGTACTCTGAATACTTGTTGGTGACTTCAAGCAAGCTGTAACCCATTTGTGGTATCATTAAGCATTATTTTAATATGAAACAGGAAAGGTCAAGGTTTTGATTTACTGTATATAATAAAACCACATGTTGTTTTTGTTTTTCAGTTTATAAAATTGCATACTTGAATTATAAGTTCAAAATATAGAAAACAAGGACAATAAGGTTTAGTATATGAGCAATACTTTTTTTTATCTGTCAGTTAGTTAATAAAATGCAGTTGTTTATTGGTTCTCAATTCTCAAAACACTTTTTTAAATAAAGTATTAGTAAGTGACCAAATGAACCTTAATTAATTAATAATAATTAATAGTCAATTCTGTAGAAGTATTGTTTATTGTCAGTTCATGTGAACTTGTGTAATTAATTATTAAATGGTAAACTGAAATCTTATAGAATAGTGTGTTACCAAAACATTGCTGGTCAACATATTAAGCCTATTGTTATGGTTATTAAAGCGTTTTTGAACAAATTGAATGCCTTGCAATGTTTTATTTTTATTCATTTATGGTATATAATCATGTAAAAAAAAAAAGTAAATACATTTAGGTTTCATTTGTTAAAACTACTATAGTTTACTATATTATATTACACTATTCTAAACTATATTAGTCAAAATTAACAATAAGCAATATTTTGACTGAATTTAAATGAATAGTTCACTCAAAAATGAACATTTACTCATCATTTACTCATCTTCAAATGGTTCCAAACCTTTATAAGTTTCCTTCTTCTGTTGAACACAAAATATGTCAAACAAAAAATGTTTGAAACCTGCAACCACTGACTTCCATAGTATACATTTTAACTTATTTTGTGTTTTGTGAAAAAATTCTAACTGGTTTGTGACAAGTGATGACAGATTTTTCAGTTTTGGGTGAACTATCGCTTTAATAATCTTCACATTTTTAAAATTTGATGTATAGTGTTAAATAATTTAATTGTTTTTCCTAAAGACTTTGCTTACTTTAGCATTAACCAGTATTACCAAACAAGACCTTATTGGAAAAAGTGAGTGGAAAAAATATTACTGCACACGGTTGAATTATTGATGAGCACTATTATTATGTAATTGTAAGCCTTTAAAATATTATCTGGCCTATTTCCCATTTAATCATTTTGAGTCAAAAGGTAATCTTACAAGCATAGATTAACATGCTCAAAGGAATTTATTACAGTCTGTCACGGACGGTTTACATTTTCCTCCAGAGGGACCACATCTAAAAAAACAACAACAAAAAAGTAATCACACCGAGGCTGAACCGCATTTTCCAAAGTACTTTCAAAGGCACTCTTAATTAACTAAAATATCTAACAGACCTTCGGCTCAAGGATCTGCCGCATAATAACTTTGACAATTATTTACTATGCAGTAAAGAGTGTATAAGCTGTATAACTTCAAAAACGCGATCTCTGAGGACACAAGAAAATGATCAGACTCGGACTAAATGAAAGCCTGGTTGCATAAGCTTAATACAACCCTTGAATAAAGGCACAATGTCCTATGAAAGGACAAGAAAAACACAGGTTTCAATAGGCTTGCTGAACAAGAGACAGTGAGGCTCTGCTTTAATGTGTTCCATGACTCTAAAAATATACTGAATATTGTAGAATACAGTGTCCTGGTAGTGTCAAAAAAATAAAAAACACAGGGTTATCAGTTTTTTAAATAATAATAGCTAGCTAATATCAGATTTTTGACTAATTAATGTTCTGATTAACTGCACAGAGACAAGTAGCTCCAGCACTGCTTTCCCACGCATAAATGAAGGTAGGGAAAATTTGGGGACTTTATTGGACTTGGAAAAATGCAATAAAATCTCTCTCCCTGAATGCACCCATCTGTTGGACCTTAGAAGACTTCCTGTAAACAAGTCGTAGAGAACAAAACCCCTCACACCAGGTCTTTACCCATAATTAGCCTTTCATCTTTATTTTCCTCTTTTCTTTTTGTCCTGCTGTCTGCCTGCTGTCTTCTGCTCTTGCTCACATTATCACTGTGACACTTAGCAGGGCCCTTGAAGAATTATAACAATCATGAGGATGTCTGATTTCATAGATTTGTCTCGAACGGCGCTGTTTTCACTCGTCACATCTTAAAACATAAGCGATTAATCACTTGATATCTCAGAGTCTGGTGCGAATGTATAAAATGTGATTATGTAACAATTTTCTTAATGCAGATGTCTGTTATGATACAGTTTCATTTAAGAAACTGTAAATAAATCCTTATCCTTTAACTGATTAACATTCATTTATTAGTCTGCCATTGTGGCTATGGAGGAAGTTAAAGGGATAGTTCACCCAAAAATGAGAATTACCTTATCATTTAATTTCCCTCTTGAAGTTTTAAGCCTTTATGAGCTTCTTCTTTTTTGTTGAACTCAAAAGAAAATATTTTGAAGAATGCTGGTTGCTGGTATCATTGACTTTTATAGTCAGAAAAAAACTATGGAAGTCAATGGGTACCAGCTACCAACATTTTTTTTTATTATAGCTTCTTTTGTTTTTAACTGAATAAAGAAAACCAAAAATTAAAGTTAAGAGTGACTAAATGATGCCAGATTTTAAATTTTTGTGTAAGAAACTTATTATTTTTTTAATAAAAATTCTCAGTTTCTCTGAATTTACAATTTTCTAATGCTTTATTCTGCAAATTGCTGATTACATTTCCTCTAAGTTTAGCAAAGAATTTCCTTTAGTGCATAAAAGGGCCACTGGTGTAATATTACTGAAGAATTTCCCCGTTGTGCTTGTCTGTTGTGATACATTTTCATTATGGTAATGTCTCAGTAATGTGGGTAATTCCTTATTTTGTGCTTCCTATATTTTGCAGCTAATTAACGTGACTTTTCTTAGGCTGCCATTGTTGAGGAAATTAGTAATGAATCCTAACCTGATTTCCTAACCAGATATGAGCCGTTATGATGTAATTTCCCTTGCCCCCTCCTCATAATTTGTTTGCGTGCATCATGTGCCATTTCCTCTGCTCTGCTCTAGTAGGCTTTTGGCTGACTGGAAGGGGCATTTTTCATACAGTTGCCCATTTACTGGTAGCAACGCAACACAGGCAGTTTTGTATAAGTCGAATTCTTCCAGATTACCCCTGTTGCTTGTGATTTACCTCAGTGAAACAACTGCAAGATTACATGGTTTGCATCCCAATTTTATTTGACTTTCTGTTAAGTTGAATTATTCTTAAAATCGAAGGAAATGCCACAGTCATGATTGAAACTGCTTTGCTAGGCACGCATAGATCGTTTACAGTTGCTTTATTGTACATGTATACGTAATTATGACTTTTTAAATGAAGGCCGCATGGTATTAAAATGAAACCAAACTCACGCTGGCAGAACGCATGTTTCCAAGCGGACAGAGCTTATGGATTAGTTGCTTTTCCATTATTATTTATAAAATTGCTTTTTTTTACACTGTTAAGAATAAAATGTAGATTTTTTTATAAGTGTATATTTTATAGGAAAATGTTTAAGAAAAGACAAACTTTGTTGTTGTCTGCATTAAATTAAATTGATAAAAGTGATTTCATATAAATGGAAAGCCTATTAAATGCAAGAAGTCAAATATTTTTTTGTGAAAGTAAAATATCTAAATATGAGTGAAATATTGCTCCATCATCATTTCGTGTATGTGAAAATGAAACAATATGCTATTCTGACTTGTAAATGATACATATATATAAAAGAATATGTATCAAATTCAATTATATTTTAAATTATTCATCTTGCTTGGATAGTTTCAAATGTTTTGGCACAAAAGCTATTTTTACAATGAAATACATTTCAATCTTTTTATTTTGTAATTTATTAAAAATGAATGTATGATAATTTGTCATCAGCTGATTAAAAAATTTAAACTCATCTTTTCATATACGCACAACTTTATTAACAAAATAATGTGCTATATATAGTCTTTAAATATATAATATATACATACTTTACAACAGATCTTTTCTCATCATAAATATATACATTTTTTTACTGATCAACAAACTATTGTAAATACTGTATTTTGCACAAATGTTCTTTTAAGATTGTGCATTTTAGATTTAGCACTGTTTGTACATTGACTAATGTGATGAAGCAGTCATAGGCCCAGCGCACTGAACCTCAGCCCCACTGTTGTTCTAATCACGTCAGTGATGTCAGGTGGAAAAGATGGCTTACTTCCTCTCTCCCTGCCAAGACTCAATTGAGAGAGGCAAAAGTAGCAAGACAAAACACATGCTCAGGGTCTCTTAATCATGACTGTCCAGAGTCCCGGAATGAAATGACATACAAGGTCTTCCGCTGTCTTTATGTTTCAGTAAACACAGTACGGGAAATTCCTTTCGGAATATATATTTTACTATAAACACTAATAATGGTTTTTTACTTTGAATTATTACTTTTAGACATAATCTGTATAGTGGACCTTTAAAATAATAAAATAATAATAACATTTATAAAATAAAAAGATTTGCTGCTTTATGTTTTTTTAAATACACAAAGCTTCAACAAATTGCTTGTAGCACCAACAGAATCTGTTAGCTTTTAAACCCAATTTAAGTCCAGTTTCCCAGTGTTGGGTGTCTAATTTGTGGCATATAAATTTAGTTAAGAAACATTCTTTATAAATTGCTTGTTGTCAGTGAAGCTTAATGTTAATGTAAAACTATTTTTTATTTTTATTTTTTGCAATATGTGGGGTTAAATACAGGTTCCAGCATTAAAATCTCATTCCATGCACAATAAACACAGGCCCATAAACATCTCCCGCCACATTGTAATGAGCGGCAGTATCTGATATCTGAAAACCAATTTACAGACGGCAAGAAATGCCACATTTAGGTCTATTCTCTGTATTTGTAACCATGCAAAAGCTAAAACATAAGTTTAAATACAAAAACATAACTTTTTGAATTTTTATTTTAGACTTCTTTGGGCGGATATCTGTTCACATGTGTACTAGAGATTTCAGTCATAGATTTTTCATGTCCTCTATATCCGACAATGAATGCCATTGTTTGTGATTTTTCAACAATACTGTTCTATTGTTACAAAACTGGCAAGCTGAAATGCTGTTTATTCCTTCTTTTTGATTTTTTTA
>CAIGQW010042275.1:1818476-1832567 GCA_903798125.1 Danio choprae
GTATGCTATTGCATTGTATGGGTTGACTATAACATCAAATGTTGTGTATTTTCAGTTGAATTGTTTCTGACGTGATTAAATTAGACATTTAATTGACGGCGAAACTGCTGTTGACATTCTAAAGATGTTCATTCATTCATTCATTTTCATTTCGGCTTAGTCCCTTTATTAATCTGGGGTCGCCACAGCGGAATGAACCGCCAACTTATCCAGCATATGTTTTACGCAGCGGATGCCCTTCCAGCTGCAACCCATCTCTGGGAAACATCCATACACACCTATTCACACTCATGCACTACGGACAATTTAGCTTACCCAATTCACCTATACTGCATGTGTTTGGACTTGTGGGGGAAACCGGAGCACCCGGAGGAAACCCACGCCAACACAGGGAGAACATGCAAACTCCACACAGAAACGGCAACTGACCCAGCCGAGGCTCGAACCAGCGATCAGCGACCTTCTTGCTGTGAGGCGAACGTGCTACCCACTGCGCCACTGTGAGGCCCTCTAAAGATGTTTTCAAGGCTAATTATTTTCTGAATATATTAGCCAAATGTCATAATGATCCCCGTTGACCTCCACACGGACATTAATCAATGACTTTCCTCAGGACTGTGATGTAACAAATCGAGTGACTCATTAAATTTCACTGTTTTAAAAGTAAATGAAACTATTTCTCTGTTTGTTGACCCCGGGCCAAGCTGAGGACAGATGTGAGTTGAAACGGGCAAGACTGATTACGCACTTCCTGCCCCTTTTCCACTGATCAAGATAATAATTGGCTGCCTGTGTAGGAGGAATCATGCGGTTATTTCCATGCTATTAGTCCATCACTCCAACTGCTTGATTTTGCCTTGCCATTTCTCTGAGCCATACAGACTGCATAGTAATTAAAGATGCATTATGCAGTGAATATCAAATCTCTGTTTGATGTCGCTGGAGCAAGTTGAAAATGTATTAATAGATGTGGCAAATTTATTAAAGCTAATCCACAGTCACTCGGTAAATAAAATGCAGTACATGTGTCTCAATGATGAGCCGTTTGAAAACTCTGCTCATTAAAACGTTTCTGAATGCAAGTGGATTTGATACAGAAATCAGTTCAGTCTCTTATTATGTAAAATAGCATTCAAATGTTACAAATGGGGCCTCACGGTGGCGCAGTGGATAGCACGATCGCCTCACAGTAAGAAGGTTGCTGGTTCGAGCCTCGGCTGGGTCAGTTGGCATTTCTGTGTGGAGTTTGCATGTTCTCCCCGTGTGGGTTTCCTCCGGATGCTCCGGTTTCCCCCACAAGTCCAAAGACATGCAGTACAGGTGAATTGGGTAAGCTAAATTGTCCGTAGTGTATGTGTGTGAATGGGTGTGTGTGGATGTTTCCCTGTGATGGGTTGCAGCTGGAAGGGCATCAGCTGCGTAAAACATATGCTGGATAAGTTGGCGGTTCATTCCGCTGTGGCGACCCCAGATTAATAAAGGGACTAAGCCGAAAAGAAAATGAATGAATGTTATAAATGTTTTTGTATTAACTATTACATTGTGGTACAACATGTAATATAAATAATCATATTATATGTTTTATATTATAATATGATATATCATACATCAAATCCTATGACATGTTATACGGTTCATTTAATTCACTGGTTACAGTTAATGTGAATGGTGTAGATATAAAACTAATCATATTTTGTAAATCAAAGTAGTAAAATATTGTATTGCACAGACTTTCGTATCTAGAACTTTTACAATTCAAATGTATTATACATATATTATAGAATGTATTATTTTTTCAATGGTCTTTAATTTGCTATAAATGTTAAATTAAATGTATATTACTGTAAATGTATGGGGTATATTCAAAACTGCTCATATTTAAGTACCTGTTATAATTTAAAGTTAATTAAAATATATATTCTACATGATCTTTGATATCTGTAATTAAAGATGCATTATGCAGTGAACATCAAATCTCCGGTTGATATCACTGGAGCTGTTGAAAAATATTAATGTGGAGAAGATGTGGCAAATTTATAAATGCTAATCCACAGTCACTCTGCAAATATTACACATGTCTCTCAGCGATGAGCCGTTTGAAAACTCTGCTCATAAAAACATTGCTAAATGCAGACGGTTTATTTGGATTTTTATACAGAAATCTGTTTAGTCTCTTCTCAAGCGTATACATTTTTACAACACATGTATAAATAAATGAATAATACGATAAACATTAAATAAGAAGCTTTTAAAAAAAGAAATAAGGCTGCTCAAAGTCCAGTCTGATTTAAATATGAAAAAGAATTCATTAAAGGTAACAAGACTATGCTTCAAGGATGCTGAATAATTTATTGTCAAGGTTAAACTGACAGTACATCAAGAAAAGCTTTTAGCTACTTAGCTGCTGCTTGTCAAAACATTTCACAAACGCTAATGATAAGACATCTATTTCTGCTTAAGACAAAAGTAATTAGGAAAGCTTTGTGGTAGCAAACAAAATCAGACTTAATTCCCCTTTGAATTCGCTCTCACTGGTAAATAAATCTAGCCTGCAGACATGTTGTACTGCCATTTGTCCATGAAAGAAACATTTTACCTCAATTATTACATCAAAATGATGGGAGCGTTTTGAAACCCCTGGAGGATGCTGTTCATTTAGATTCAGCACACAATACGTTTCGCCGAACTCATTTTTCGTTCCACTGCGCTGGTGGTTAATCATTTTTTTAATGTAAAACATACATTAAAGGAACATCTTTGACCTTCGTCTTTGTCAGCGTCTGACAGCAAGCTTGAGTCTGGTACCTTTTGCACATCTCGCAAATGACATGGCATTTAACAATGTTCAAATTCAACTTTTGAAGAAAAGAAAACCTTTTCTCTAGACCATTCTTTTTGACTTCTCTGCGTCAACACGTGTTTTCACTGCAAAAGCTTATTCTTTCTGAATGGCCTCATAAAAGAATTCTTGTAAACACTGTCACATTTTTTACAGCATCTTGCACATGAGTACAATGTTTTTAAGACACAGTGCTAAGCTAAAGCATATGTTTGAGTAAAAAAAAAAGTCACCCCCGACTTTGTTGTTCTGGGTCCAAAGTGGAATTGATAATAGAAAAGTTAAAGGGATAGTTCACCTAAAGATTTCAACACAGGCTCATTGGAAATAAGTTCTTCAGCCTACATTTTTGTGAAAGATGTACATAAACATTCGTTTGACTGCAGTTTCTAAGTAAAATGAACAGGGCAGTATGATGCCAACAGCTTTTGTTCCTTTTCACAGGGATTTCCATATTTACAGGTATATATTATTTTCAAATGAAGGATTTTTTTTATGCAGTCCTTTGCACCAAATAAATACCACAAATCAAGTTAAAAGTGTCTACGGTCTGTATGACATGCTCATGAACCTGTCCTACAAAAAAGTCCAACAAAACTACACCCCAAGTAATGTTTTTGAGATTTGCAAAATGTAGACAGCACTTTCTAGTTGATTTGCCATCTGAAACGTGCAACAAAACATACCCGGTGCAATTTATTTTACGTTTTGCAAAAACTGAGGCTGAAGCACATATTTACAAAGAGCATGGGCTGGATGATGAAAATCAGTAGCCATTGACAACCATGGTAGGAAAAAATCAAGGTCAATCCATTTTCAACATTCTTCAGAATATCTTCTTTAGTGTTTAACTGAAGCAATATCTTTTGAATATGAATTGCAGTTGTTAATTATATTAATCTTACTGCATATTCCAGAAAATATGTGTCACAATTTGTGAGCACATTTACTATGACCCGAACCACAATTCTGCCACTGAATTGCACTACATTTCCCATCAGGCACTTCACACACACACACACACACACTCACACCCGTTCCGAATCACCCATGATTAAACACACACAGCTGATACTCGTAAGACACTGTAACACACATTGCTGAGTCTTGTTGTTGCTGTAACATTATGAAGCTTATCCTTGTTTAGTCTTTCCGTATTTCTCAACCCCTGCCTTGTTTCCTTGTTTATGTTGTTTGCTTCCTGTATCGACACCTTAGTCTGTGACCTCGACTATGCTTCTGGATTACCCTTATGATACTGTTTGTACCTGTTGACCATTGCCTGGCTGGCAATTCTTAATAAACTGTATGTGGATCCTCAACTCCGTTGCCAGCATCCTTCAGTTACAATATGGTAGACAGCTTGGAGCCATTTTTGGAGCATTTTATTATTTATCTACACTTTTTTATGTTGTTTTTTTTGGGGGGGTTTTTTGCACTTTAGGAAAAAACATCTGATTTTAGTGAAATATTTGTACAGGCTTTTCAATTTACTGGCATCATGTCGACAGATGAGTTCATTAAAATTAAACTAATAATAAAATTATGTCATTTATTATGAAGTATATTTGATATCATCATCTATATAGTTATGACTGTGTTCTGTAAGTTTGGTTGAATCACTTTTTATTCCAAGACACACTGACATTTCAATTCAGAATGGCTCTTTTAGCATTACCCTGAACAGTTTAATTGGTTCCATTTTTTCAGGAGCTTATTTTTTTTCTTGACACAAACATCCTGACAAAAATCTGTCTTTTATAGACAACCTATGAAGTCGGGGAAGGCTTTTTAAATTTTTGTTATATGCTGTTTAAAAAAATCTTGTGTGTGTATGTATATATATATATTAACACATTTTAATCTGTTTTTATCTGTTTTCATATTATTATTATTATTTTATTTTTATTTTATTTATTTTTTTATACTTGTCTCTTTTATTCCTGTTTATGTAAAGCACTTTGAATTACCACTGTGTATGAAATGTGCTATATAAATAAACTTGCCTTGCCTTGCCTTGCCTTATCTATATATATATATATATATATATATATATATATATATATATATATAAATATATAGCCACTTTAAAAAAACATTTACATTTTTTTTATCTCTAGACCTTAAATAAATAGTTGCACCCCTTAAGTTGCATTTCATCCTTTAGTTTTCAATCTTAATCTTTCATTTATCACATGAATATCAAAATAATATTATGTTGTTATCATAAATCATAATAACCCTGTCATCCTCAATTCCATTCGCACATGTTTGCCAGTCCTCAGTTTTTCCAACATTATGATAATCTCAGTACTTTTGCTGACAGTTGCAGCATAAAATATATCATTCTGCGCAGTGAACAGCAGTCATTTGGTCTTGAGAAGTGGTGTGTTTTGAGAGTGTCTGTAGCTTTTGATTACACCTTTTCAGGTCAAGCCATGCTGCAGATTGTTGAGATATAAATACAGCCGATGAAGAGCGCTTTGGAGTGCTCGTTTCATGAGGAAGTGTGTACAGGGAGGTGTCGTGTATATGTCAAACACAATGGATGAGTCAACAGTTGCCATGTTTGATTTAGTCAACATCCTCTCAGGCAAGCTCCTACACATCTCTCCGCTGGCAGAACATCCGTTTGGTTCCCCAATGTCGAACTCAACGCCCTGGAAAATGAGCTTTCCGTGCTCAACTTTTGAAAGCGCAAGCTACAAATACGCACAGCAGGGGCACCAAAAAGAGTTAGATGCTCAAAGGATGTAAATATGAAATTATAGTTTTAACGCAATTGTAATTTTAATTCATGTGTGCTTTTGCTGTTCTTTGTCCTCTACATGCTCTTTTGCATCACATTTAAATATTTGTCACAGCTCAGTGAACTGAATATTACCCTTGTTAATGAAGGGGCTTCAGCAGCCAGACAGTTGGCATGAATTCACGGTTTTCTCATTTCCTCTCAGTGTTGCTTTCCTCTGTCGCTACGAATTTGATTTCTGCATTGGCCGTGCGGGAGGCCACGCTGCTGTCCCGCACTTTGTGTCTGAAGAGGAAGGGAAAGGTCTTCCTGAAAGACTTGCGGAAGCTGGCGCCCATAAAACCGTAGACAATGGGGTTGATAGAGGAGTTGGCATAGGACATGCAGTTGGCCCACGTTTTGATCTTATATGTTGCGTAGTTGGCCTTGAAGTTGGGATAAAACGATTGGAACAGGACAAAGATCTGAATGGGACCCCAGCAGATGGTGAAGAGGACAACGATGACCACTACCATTTTGGAAATCTTGCTCCGGATGGAGATGGTTCTCTCTGAGAGAAGATGGACCTGAAATAAACAAGGGTTTATTGAGATTATAGGGATAAAATAGGTCTGATAAGTACACTTTACTGAACAGTGACATTTTATAAGATTCATATGCCTATTTATTACGAGTCACGGGTTTTCAAGCATAAAAACTGTAAAAGTATAATATAGCTTTTTTGTTTTTCTTTTTTTGAGAAATGATGTCACTTAAACAGGTGTTTTCCCTGTTTTCCTGTTTTCCCCAAGGCTAAATTCCCTGCAAAATCCTGGAGGGACTGTTTAGAATGTGTTCTTTTTTTGAGCAAAACAATTCAGTTGATAAATAATAATAATCGTGTATCCGATTTACATAAAATGTCATTCTCTGTAACAATATTTACTCGACATACACATTTTATTCAGCCATATTTAGAGCAACAATCATTTGATGACATACTGAAAGGCTGCATGTGTCATTTTACATTTTTATATTCGAAGAAAAACATCAGTGTGCACACATCTAGGGAAGTCTTAAAGGCAGGTGCTCAGTCAAGCCAAACACAAAAGAAAAACTCTGCACACAGACACTTTAGCTCTCAAAAGACAAATTTCATTGGACAACATTTCAACCTGCAAGATCTTCATTGGGTCGTTTTTACATTTATTTTACATTTTTATATTCAACCACTATATTTAACTCATTTGTCAACAAAATCTTTTTTAATCTTACATATATTGTGAGTACATATATGAATAAGTATGTTCATTTCACAGAATTTTGTAAAAGCATTCAAACTGTGGAGTTCTTTGTGATGTTAATATGACAACACAAGAAATTAGACTTTTTTTTCTGTCCTGTATTAAAAGACTTGAATTCATCTCTTCTGTAATGAAAAAGTTTTCAGTATTTTAATCTAAATTCTTATTTGCTATCTTAAGTACTCAATCATTAAAATCATTCATCAATCACTGATAAAATCATCAATCATTTTGCATAAGTATGTCTAGTTGACTATGCACTTTTATTTGTAGCAAATATACCACTCATAATTTGTTGTAAAAGTTTGATCCCCTGAATTAATAAATAAGCACTTTTTTGATTCTGGATAAAAGTCATTATTCATGTAGTAAATCTGTGGAAATAAACAGTGCAGACTATTGCAAAAGATTAAAAGTGAAGATAAGATGACAAAGAAGATAATGACAAAGAAGGGTACAAAACAAACTCCTAGTTATTTCCACAGAGATCACTGCAGGTTTCATTATAAGGAGTTAAATATTACATCTAACCACAATAGAACTCCTCAAAACTTACTTAAAGAAAATAGACTCGTAATATGTGTAAACTATGGCAGTATGGTGACTCAGGAACTGTGAGTAAGAGAGAGATCACTTAACTGCAATGTGGGAAAAATAATATTTTTTCTCAGATAAAACTAGAGCTTTTAGGAGCTTTTAGGCTGAATTTCAAAGAGAATGTGTGGCAAAGATAACACTGCGTCTTTAAAAAGCCAGTATATCTACAGCAAAGTGTGGTGCTGGCTGCATCATGCTGTGAGATGGTTTCACACTGATAGTGAATGGATCTCTTGTCAAAAAGGTTCAAATGACAGTGCAAAAAATAGAGAAATACTGACAATTTAAAAAAAAGAAAGACTTTTTGCCACTGCTTGCAAATTGTGAAGCACAGGTGACTAGATGCGAAGGAGATGTATTTATAATAGATATTTCAGTTATTAAATAATTTAATTTATGTTCATAATAAATGCATAATTAATAAAGTATAACAATGTTATTTAATTAGGCACAGTATCCACCTTGATCCACCTTGTGTTTAGCAATGCTAAGGCAGTGGATTCTACTTCAAGGGAAAGCAAAACAAAGAAAGTGTGCTGTTAATATAAAGTAAGTCACTTTAGATAAAAGTGTCTGCCAAATCCATAAATGTAATTTTGTAACTTGAATTTGT
The DNA here is from genome assembly GCA_903798125.1 of Danio choprae. Taxonomy (NCBI): domain Eukaryota; kingdom Metazoa; phylum Chordata; class Actinopteri; order Cypriniformes; family Danionidae; genus Danio; species Danio choprae. The sequence continues at coordinate 1,826,558 of CAIGQW010042275.1, forward strand.
AACTTGTGAGGCTTCTAGTTTTATTTGCTTTCAGTTATTTTTAGCATCACGAAGAGACTGTGTGACATCTTATTATTTGAATTCTTTATCATATCAGCACACTGGTTTGTGCACAAACAATTGTATCATTTGGTATTCTACCCATAGCTGGTAATGAAGCGGAGGTCTCACAGATTTAAAAATTATAAGAAAAATGTAAGTTTGATATGCCTGGTTTCGATATTGTTTTTCTGTTCTGTTTTCCTGGTTACCATAGTAACTAAAAGCATAATTTCAGCTATGGTCATAGTCGCTTGTTTCATTAATTATGCCTACCCGCTCCTTGTTTAGATCATCCGTTTAGTTGTGTTCAAGCTCTTACACTGCTTTGACTTGTTACAATTAAACGAATTAAGTTTGACAAACTTATTTATGACAGTTTTTAGTAGTTCTTTTAGGTGTAACAAGTTTTAGTCATTTATTTAAGTTGATCCAGTGTTTTTTTTTTTCAGTTTAGTTGCTTAGTTGTCTACCGTCTGACAGGTTTTTGCTTTGACTGTTACAGGTTATGCCTTAAAGTCTCTCTGTCTGTAGTCAACAATTTTATCTATTAAATCTTATCACATGACATGGAAACACAATGAGTGCTCTATGCAAATTAGGCCTGTGCAATTACTCAAAATTAAATTTTCATTTTAGCCTCCAACGATTTAAAGATAATAATCAAGATAAAATGATTGTTGCACCATATCCCGTCCTCTTTCAAACAGTTCACATTCATTGGCAAAGGCCAATTTCATGTGGAAATCAGAAAAAAGTGTGTAATATGACTTTATTCAGCATGTAACGTGGTTAATTTATTGAAGTGTATTTGATTTATTCATGTTTTTAAAGAGACAGAGCAGAACATGGAGAGTCATCTTTAGCTCAAGGGGCATGCCTGAATAGACAAACAAATGCAAATATGTGTCAAAATGCTGCACTCTTAAAGTGACAGCAAGCTGTACTCCTGTGATTACCATTATTTATCAAACAGCAAAATACAACAACAAAATCACTCACAACCTCTTGACTGAAGGACATTTATGTCTTTAATAAGAATCAAATCAAGCTTACAATGAACATATAAGTATACATTTGTATATTTTCATTGTACTGTATTTTTTATACTTATCAATGGTTTGAGGAATTTCTGTTTGTTTATTTTTTACTTCATTTTTAGTTTTAGTATTGAGAATTGTGAAACTTCATGATCTCTAAAAAAATTTCGGTGTAATAGCAACTGTATTTACCATAAGTTTAAATAATGATTTTAAACATTTTAAATGATGTTTTAAATTATGAATTCTCTATCATACAATATGTATGTAAGTAATAATTTGGTTTAATTCTGGCATTTGTTTGAACCCTAAACAGATTCAGAAGAAAATGAATGAATTATACATGTCATATTGCTCTCAATGTCAGACACATACAGTAATGGTATCAAATATCATTAACCTTGGCTAGACTATGCTATCAAACAGCTATAATGTGTTGCTAATGTTACACAAAAAGTCTTCCTGTTTGCTGTATGATTACCGTTTCTTTATTTAATTTGACCTTCCTATTTAAATAAAGATTACTAACTCTTTCTTTAATAGAAGAAAGAAACCAATATACTTAACATTTCTTGGGAGCGTATACTCCTGAATTATTGATTAAAGCACGTATAGCCTTTTACAGTATGTCTGTTCAGCAGGGTGTCATCACTGATGGTTGTTATCTGCGGGCTTACCTGATGGTTGTTATCCACTGGTTCCACTGAAGCCTGTCCCACTCTTTTCAACATGAAGGAATAACAGAAGGAGATTGTAATGACAGGGAGTAGATACACAGCTATGAACTGATAGAGGATGAAAGCTTTCTCATGGGTCTTTGATGGAAACCTCTCCATGCAGTATTGCCTTGGTCCATACCAATAACCGTCTTCAAGCCTCTGGTACAGGAAGATCGGTATGGAAAGAATGAAGGAACCTTTTTTGCATAAGAGAGGAGAATATGATACATTTTAATGCTTCTTCGCTTCATTAATAGTTTAAATATAAAAGAGTATTCTGGCTTAAGTGCATGTGGATACTGTCATGCACTTGCAAGGAAAGTGTTTAAAAGCATAAATGTGGAACTTGATTTTTTTGTGAAAGAATTTACATGAATTCTTCAATGTAAAAAAAAAATATATATATATTTGTCTAAACTGTCCTTTGGGACAACTTTTATGCATAATAAAAAAAGGTACATTTAAAGTGAAATTGAATGCACTGATTTAATGTTAACAATACCAACTGAAGAGCCAATATTGTAATGTAATTATTGTACCTTTATAATAACTGATCAACTTGGCAATGGGAAATAGAAATGATAAATCAAAGTTCATCGCAAGCAGCTTCTTCCACAAGCCAAGGAGATTAATAATAATATAGAAAAGGTCCCCAGAATCACAGTCACAGAAATGCCAAAAAAAAAGGGTTTTATATAATAAATGTAAGGGTTGACCTTTTACAGTTATTTACCATATTTGAAAAACGATGAACTATTTTAACAGGTAGCATTTTTAGTCTGCATATATTTATACAACAGTTCTGTCTGATTCTCGTATCTGATTGGCTGATAGCCGCGAGATATTAAAGTAATATCAGCACCCGTACAGCCTCTTCACCCTTGTGTAGTACTCCGCCCAAGCAGAAGACTAACAACTCACTATAGTTTGACAATATTGCAGCTGTTGGACAACATAATGTACTTTTAAGGCTGTAGACTGATGGTATTTCATGTCATTCAGCCTTATAATCTTAAAATATGAGCAAAATCACCTGTTTTGACATCACTTTAGACAAAAAGTGACAGATTAGCAACGGTTTCTGTTGTTCTGACGGTCAGCTGCAGATGTGAATGGCAGAAGAAAGTAGACGGTCAGATGTGTGGCAGAAGAAAGTAGTTCCTCATACAAAAGGATTTTTCAGACTTTGCGTGTTTGATTTTCTTTTTTATTTACATGATATATATTCATTCATTTTCGGCTTAGTCCCTTTATTAATCTGGGGTCGCCACAGCGGATTGAACCGCCAACTTATCCAGCATATGTTTTACGCAGCGGATGCCCTTCCAGCTGCAACCCATCACTGGGAAACATCCATACACTCATTCACACACATACACTACGAACAATTTAGCTTACCCAATTCACCTATACCACATGTTTTTGGACTGTGGGGGAAACCGGAGCACTGGAGTAAACCCAGGCAAACACGGGGAGAACATGCCAACTCCACACAGAAATGCCAACTGACCCAGGCGGGGCTCGAACAGGCGATTGTGCTACCCACTGGGCCACCGTGCTACCCCCATGATATATATGTATATTGTAATGAACAATTAAAGACAATTAAATTATATAGTAAATGCTACATGTTAAAATGGTTAACCATTTTTCATATATTGTTTCTATATTGCAGTAAAAGATCAAACCTAACATTTATTATGATTATATATTAATTTTACATGTAACAGGAAACTTGATAAGTATAAGATTGAAATGTATTATATTTTTGATCAATCAATTTTCATCAATATCTGTGAACTCCCTGTGCAAAATACAGAAAATACTTGGGTTTGTCACATATACAGCATGAAGCATTAATATGTGTGCCAACACTCATAGACATCCGTAGCATACTAATACTAAAGAGATCAAGGCAAAAATGGTAAACAATGATATAATGAATAGAGTGTCTATGGGCCAGGCACACACAGCACACATTTAATAATTTTCTATGTAAACATACACTTGTACTTGTAACAACTTGCACATCACTGTGACTAAGACACAGTGACTATGAATTTTTTAAATAATTCTTTTAAAAAGTCTTATATTTAGATCTTACATGCAGAATGTGTTTAATGTGAAAAAAAACCCCAGCTATCCCACCAGTTCCTTTCTAATTCCTGTTGCTTATATTCAAAACTGTGTTAAAATTTAAACACACTTAATTTTAAACTCGCCCCATATAATTACGTGTATTACTAGGAACATGTCTTGGGTTATTACACTAATTTGTTTCTTAGGTAATCAACAGCAGATGCTGAGGGTAGTGATTAAGTTGAATTTACATTTTTTAAAGTGAAGCAATTATTGCTGTCTCAGAGAGAATACAATCTGGTGTTTGTTTTAAATATAGAGAAAGTGTCACCTTTGTTGATATTAATATAACATTATGACCTTCTTGGAATTATATGGTTCCATCTGTACAGTTTTGAGAAATAGAGTTTCAATGTTTTTGCATACCAAAAATTAAATAAGGAACAAGTCTCTTTCATACACAAAAATGACAGACATCCTAATTGTATTTTTAATATAATGTATTTTTGGTAATTATAAAATCAAAATCCTTTCTAATTTGTAAATGGAGGTTTTTGGAGCAAGTCAAATGCAGATAGAACATAAATTCTAAAACAAGTCACTTTCTGCGTTGAATTATAAGGTTATTTTCTTGAATATTAAATCAATCACTTTCAAGAAACATTTTTTTTTATATAAGATTGCACTTTAAAAATGCTTGATTGTTTTAATCCAACGCTGGGTCAAATATGGATGTACCCAACATCGGGTTAAATTTTCAAAAAAAATTAAAATCTAAATTTTGGTTTAAAACAAGTTAGCATTTTACAGACTCTAGAGTTGTTTAGGGCTTAATGTTATAAAATCAAAAATATATATAAAGGTTTAGTTGGTCTCATGATAATCATGTTTATGACAGATTTATGACAAGCTATGTTGTCTTAGTAATGTCAAGTTTTCATAACAAAGACCTCACAAAGAATGTCACCTTTGCATTTAAAATGACATAACTTGTCAAGTTGTCAAGTTGACATATGCATGCATAAAATCTCGTTCATATTTATGACGTGACATATCCTGATTGTAAAGGTTTTATGACAGTCTTATGAACTCATATAATGTAAATAAGTGTTCACAAAGTACTATGCATGTGAATAAATCAACTTTGACAAAAATGTCAGATAGAACTTAAATTCTTAAGTGACTTTATGGCCTAGTTATGTTTCTATGTTTGTACAGTATGTAATGTTTAATTGTACTAAATGACTTACCAATCCATATACATATGCTAACAATCATAGCAACACGAGGGGTGCGATGGTGCAAGGATTTGAGAGGATACACAGTCACATAACATCGGTCTCCACTCATGGCCGTGAGTGTGATGCACGTCGCCTGTACCGTCACCTACACATCAGCAAACCTTATTGTTATCATCCATTCATATCATTATCAGCACATGCAAGACAGACACGCTTCAGGGCACCAGGGTAAACAGAAACGTTGGATTTCACTAATCTAAAATCTAGCACATCAAAGACATCTGCATAAAGCCTTTCAATACAGACCAGTCTTTAGCTCAGCCCTTTTTGAATTAATTTGAGACAGAAAAAAGAAAACAGCCCCATTCATTTGTGGTTTTGTCTGGTGAATTAATTGAACTGAAGTGCCTGATTGCTCATCTTTAATTGAAAGAATCAGGTAGGAGGAGAGGCTTTAGAGAATAAAGTCAACCACATTTTTATGCAAGTCTAACTATCCCTGCGCTCTTTGATGCAACAGGTGTGAACAAAGAACTGTTCCATCCCATCATCTTTTGTGTGAAGTAGCTAATGATTAAAGAAGGAAAAAAAGGTGTGCTGGCCTCAATCTGAGGAGACTGGTGTGTTCCACATGATAAGCCTCACAGCTGCATTTGGACAGAATATAAAGAATACAGAATTAGGAAAGACAAAAGCCACTGATGAATTTATGCAGTTAATCTCCCTCCTAAAGCAATTATAATTCAGTCATACAGCAATTTAAAACCAAAGTAATACTTTACAATAATTAGTTAATGTTAGTTAATGCATTAGTTAACATACTAATGGTTAACAATGAAAAATGAACAACACATCTGTTAAGCATTACATAATCTTCGGAAATGTTATATAT
>CAIGQW010042275.1:1832667-1847378 GCA_903798125.1 Danio choprae
TAACATGCTAATAGTGAACAATGAATTTGTTCAGCATCACATACTCTTTGTTATTGTTAACTTTAGCAAAGTTGTGGCAACCAGAATAATTAATTTATGAGAACTAGAAAAATTTAGTTGAGGCAACTTGAAAAATTAAGTTGCAGCAACTAAAAAATTATGTTATGAGAAGTAGAAAAATCAACCTGCATCAGCTAGAATGATTAAGTTAAATAAGCTGCAGTAAAAAATACGTTACAGTAAATAAAAATATAAAGTTGAGGCAACTACAAATATTTTTATGATAACTACAAAAATTAAGTTATGAGAACCCAAAAAATTAAGTTCTTGTAACTAGAAAAAAAATAACATCAGGCAACTGGAGAAATGAAGTTGCAGTAACTAGAAAATCAATATGTTGCAGTAACTAGAAAACGTCATTGTTCCTTATTTGTTCATGTTAACTAATAAAATAAGCTAAACATTATTATATTTGTAAGTTTACATAAATAAAGATTTAATATTGCTGGATGTGTTGTTCATTGTTAATCATGCATCCAATCCATTAATAATATATTAGTGTAAGTAAACATTAAGCTGTTAATGTAAAGAGAATGTTAAATATTTTGTAATGCTAAACAAAGTCATTGTTCACCATAGTTAATGTAAACAACATAATGCATAACATAATACGTTTGGTTAACATTAACAAAGATTAAGTAATGCTAGGAAGATGTGTTGTTCATCGGTAATTCTTGTAAACTAATGGATTAAATAGCAATAACTAATACATCCTTATTGTAAAGTGGTACCAATACAACTATGAAGACTTGAAGAGTGATAAAGAGTAGAATTATTTTCCCGTTTTGTTTCACAATGCAAAGTGAATTCACTTCAAAGTACAATTGAAATGAATAAGCAGTCATACAGTATGTTTGAAGGCTGACATATCCCTTTGGTTTCATACTCTTTTTTTTTTTCTATCCTTGTGTTTTTAATGCTCACTTTTGTTAAAACAAATGTGTCCTACTTTCCCCAACTGGATGACGCAGTCTCTCATGAGGCAGTGAATGAAGATTGACTCACATCTTCTATTATCTACACGAAATGAGGGGTGAATCATAATGTTGAAATGACACACAAAAAGAAGTTCATCCTGCATGTACACTGAAATGTAAAAATATTTTTTTAAACAAAATCATAGTTTTCCTCAGAGCGTGTGTATTCAGTGCTTTTTTTCTTTTGATGTACATTCTATGGTTGTTATAAATGGAACTGTTTGCATCCACAGAGGATTGTAGTCTTTTATGTTTTGCTGCAGAGAAACCTTTCACTGTTGTTGGAAAAGCTTTGGGGCTGTAGCCTGTCAAGCTAAGCTACCGTTTTAAAAGGATAGTGTGCCCAAAAAGCCAAAATGGAAAATAAATGGATTTTTTTTTTCTTTTTTGAACACACACAAAAAAATACAGTTTAAGAAGGAGGGTAAAAAATAAGTCAAAGGGAAAAAGTTGTTTGCACAAAATTACAAAAATTGTGATGTGCTTTTTCTGTGTGTTGGAGACAAATATTATTTAATAATAAAAGTTCCAGGTTTGACTAAGAACCCTTAAAAAGAAATATTATTACTATAAAGAATATTTTTTCCACTTTAAAGAACTTTTTTGGGAAGGAATGATTCTTTAAAGGTTACAATTTCCTCATGGAAGCATATTCCAATATATATTATTATTTTTAAGAGTATACTGTAGTAGAGTTCCATGGATGAGCAGTTGCATACACTGTAAAAAATCTCTTCATGTCATCCCAATGCAAATCGATTAAGGTAACTTAATGGTTTTTACAATTTTAAGTTGATTGAGCATAAAACAATTAAGCTGTCACTCAAAAACTCATTTTAAATAAGTAATTTAAGTGTAGAACAACATTATTATGGCTACTATAATACCCTAACACTTGTTGCATGAGACCATCTTTTGTACATTTGCTATTTACTATTTTGTGGTCTAAAATGAGTTCATTTTTATTTATGAGTGAATGATCCTATTGAAGTAGCTTAACCATAAAGCTTGTTATTCTGTTGGATATGATTTGAAATGATTCAGTGTTTACAGTGTTTAACTGAATGTTTTACTGTGTAAGATGAAAAATGCCTCCAAACCAGGCTCGTTGGATGTGTTCGACGAATTATACCACTTGTACAACAATGAATGTCCAATGATTGACAATAAAAATAATATATTTTCAAAAAGCATTTAGTTTTATCAGATGAATGTGAGTCTAGCAGTGTTTTATCACATTGATTATTGTATGTATTCTGGCAGTTCGGAAATGAAATGTCTGGAGAGTGGCCCTGAATGCTCAATCATTTATGAAAATAATGTGCCACTTTCTGTTCTAAAATCAACAGTGGTTCCAAAAGCAAATGCAAGATAAAAAAGTGGTTACAGAAGCAGCCATTACATTTTTTATCATGGCTTTTGTTACATAAGGCTTATAACGGAGGTGAGCTGCATATCATATTGTCCAAACAACTGCTAAAACAAATGTGTTTAGCAGAGAATAGTATTTTACAACCACTAGTGGACATTGTGTGATTAGTTATGTTTTTAGTTTTGTTGTTGTTGTCGTTGTTGTGGAATGAATTGCCAAATTATCCAGCATATGTTTTACACAGCGGATGCCCTTCCAGCTGCAACCCATCCCTGGGAAACATCCATACACATTCATTCACACACATACACTACAGACAATTTAACTTACCCAATTCACCTATAGCGCATGTCTTTGGACTGTGGGGGAAACCGGAGCACCCGGAGGAAACCCACGCGATCAGGGGGAGAGCATGCAAACTCCACACAGAAATGTCAACTGACCCAGCCAAGGCTCGAACCAGCGACCTTCTTGAGGCGATAGTGCTATCCACTGCGCCACCGTGACACCTTTTTATTTATTTATTTAGAGCAAATGCTTTAACAATGTAGTGCCACAAAACCCAGTTACTTCTTCACTAGACAAGGTAAACATTTGGTCATGAATGTTAATTAATATGAGAAATTCATTTTATCAACATATGTGATGTCACAATGTGCATATATTTGCCTACTCTTTTTAGATTGGCTCATTGGGATTTGTACAGGGACATTTGCTTCTCGCTTCGGTTCATTTTCACAATGCAACATTTCAAAACAAAGCAAAATGTGTTGATGTGATTACATATGAGTAATATGCACATATGAGTAAACCGTCCTGTCAATGGTGAGAGTGAACCTGCATAATCCATCAAGATGAACTGACAAGCTTGCTCTGCAGCTTATTGTGGCTTTATCTGTAATGACATGCACATACTCTATAGCACAAATGCACACAAACACATATAAAATATAAAAAGCCATGGGAAGAAAAAAAAGAGACCACTTGAAAATTCTGTTTTTATTTGTTGTGACAGAACATCAGGGTTATTCAATCAAATATGGTTTTCTTAACTCTTCTGAAGTTAAAACATTGGTAATGTGTTGTTTTAAAATGTATTTAAGCACATCTGAAAGCACATTTTTTGTTATTGTATGAAAAATAAATGCTATAAGTTACAACATTTTTAATTTAAATTTAATTTGTTGGAAGAAATATCACCAGTTGTCTAAAGAATAAAACAAAAAAAAGTATAAATAATAATAATAAAAAACTATAAATTCTAAAATGCAGAAAAAGGTGGTCTCCTATTTTTTCCACAGCTGCATTTGTGTATATGTTAAAGTGGAAATCAAGGATTCTTGCTATGCACAGAGAAGACTCATTTTATACAGCTCGTTTCCCATTATGAATTGCAGTACAGCATAGTTCATTGGTTCATTGGGTTGGATTGCTTTTTCGCCTCAACCAGGTTTTTAATCAGGCCAAGACCATCTATTTCAGGTGATCTCAGATGTATTGTTTTTTGGTTGAAGAACTAAGCATGATTGGTGGGGTCACACGCTTATGACAGCAATGTAATGTAATGTAATGAAAAACAAACTAATGAAAAACATCACTGGGCATCACTGTCCCACAAATGTAACTGAAACAGTGAGTGTTAGATCCTAATCAATGTACAAATCCATTTATTGGTGCTGAGTGACACTATTGGGTATTATTGAAGTACAGAATCCTATCGCCATTGAATTTTGCACATGTATTCCTCCTGTAATTTCAGTCACTGATTTTGTCCTCAAAAACATTCTTAGATGACACAGCAAAGACATACAGTATCTTATTTTGAAATGACACTTCTCCTGCACTTTTGTTCCCTGAGGTTCTGTTCTTACCTGTTGGAGAAAAGCAACAAATTTGCACATGAAGTCCCCAAATATCCAGCCGGGCAGAGGGTAGAGGGTGGCAGTGAACGGCACACAGCACAGCAGAAAAATGATGTCGGTGGCAGCCAAGTTAGCTGAGGAATAAAATATACATGTAAAGAACAATCCATTTCTTTTGAATGTGCAATGTGCTTATCACTGTTATCTTCTGGGGGTGCAATGGAAAATGCAGGCAGATGTGCAGTGAATGAAATAAAGTAAATAAAATAGAATCAGAAACCTGGAAAATATGTTTGAACCACAGAATGTTAAAGAGATAGTTCACCCAAAAATAACGTTTCTCCTATCATTTACTCACCATTGATTTATTTTTTTTTGTTCTTTTGAACACAAAAGAAGATATTTTGAAGCATGTTGGAGCCTGTAACCATTGAGACATAGAATTTGTTTTTTGCTACTATGCAATTTAATTATACAGGTTTTCAGCATACTTGAAAATATCTTCTTTTGGGTTCAACAGAACAAAGAAGTGCTGGTATGGTCAAGTCAAGGGTATGTAAATGATGGCAGTATTTTATTTTTAGGTGAACTATCCCTTGAATCTGACTTTATTCTCTATCATGCTCATCAAGGGAAAAATAACTTTACACACAAAAGCAACTAAAAGTACAAATACAATAAAATGCAATACAACTTAAATGCTAAAAAAATTATTTCAGACATTTTTTCTAGTAGTAAGTCATTCAAGTTCCAATTTTATGGCATTTCCTAACCGTGCAATCTTTCTTAAGAGGTCCTTGTGCAGTGTTCCTTAAGGGAATGCAATAATTCATACAATTACATGTCAGCACAACATCCTGTGGCTAATCAATCATATTTAGTCATTAAGAGGTTGAAGCACAATTTATTTCTGTCACCGCAGTACTTGTGCACATTTAGATTGAACTTAGTGTGCTGAAGATATAAACTGATTTTAAAAAAAGAGGAAAAACGAATAATTACTTTATTGGTGCTAATAGTTTATTAATATTAATACTGGTAATATGGTAACACTTTACAATAAGGTTATTAGTTAATGTTAGTTAATGTATTTAGTAACAATGCATTCATTTGCAGCATTTGTTCATGATTGTTAGTTAATGAAAATACAGTTAAGCAATGTTAACTCACGGTTCATTAACTAATGTTAACAAGCACGAATTTGGATTTTAATAAGGCATTAGTAAATGTTGAACTATAATGAATAAATTCTCTACATGTATTGCTCATACTTAGCTCACGTTAGTAAATACATGAACTAATGAAATCTTTTTTGTAAAGTGTGATTGTGAATATCAAGAAATATATGGCACCCATACATAAAAAGAACCTCAAAGTGCTTCATAGGCATAATCATAAAAACATTTACAAAAATAAAATATAAACACAGTAAGAATGCAAATGAAACAGTTAAAATGTGGTTAAAAGATTCAAAAAAATAACAATGCATAAAAATAAAAACAAATTATTTCTTGTTTTTTTATTCATTAATTTTTGTCTTAATTTATTTTTGTCTTTTTCCACCATTTTTAAAATGTTCTAAATGTTATTTTCAATAATAAAGATTCTGATTTAGTGAAAAGGTTTGACTGGGACTCACCGATGTAAAAGTTAGTGGCCGTCCTCATCTGTCTGTGTTTGGAGATGACATAAATAACCAGCGAGTTTCCGATCAGCCCCACCAGCATGATGAGAGAGAAAAAGAGCGGCACCAGCCATGCATCTGTCAGGAACGGGTGCTCCCCGTCCTCCGAATCCTCTATAGAAGAGTTCCTGAAAGAGCCATTCAGAAGCTCACTAGAATTCCAGTCTTCACCAGAAAACATGATTTCAGATTGCAAACAAAAAACTTAAAACAATACAAAAAAAGTGTCTTTTTTTCCCTGCAGTGACAAAATCCTCATGCCCTCTAATCCACAAAACTTTAAGAAAACGGCATCTGAATCTGGTGTTGTGTGTTCATAAGTCTCACACTTAGGGAACTGCGCAGGTTGATGGGTCTTTTGAGAGAGATGATCGCCGTAATTTGACTTCTCTTCAGCTCTTTAAAAAAGGAGCCCTGCAAACAGCATCCACTCAAAGGCAGAGTGGATTCGCTCTCATTGGCTTTATACAGAGTCTCTACACACGTGGGCTATGCAATGATTGTAGAATGAAGAACTGATGTCAGGTCGCCTAGCAACAATTTTAGCTCTCTCTCTCTCTTTCTCATTCCACTGCTCCGTGCGCAGAGAGAGGAAAACATAAATGTGTTATTTACCCTGCAATATACACATAGCCTAAAGATACAAAAACCTGTGCAATCAGAGTGATCTATTTGGTCTATCACAACACATAATTCTAACCTACAAGTTATTGGCCACAGCATGGACATATGCAATTACTGCTTCTTGGGACTGTTCACTATACACATCAAGGCAAATTGCCATATAGGATCCTTTGTTGGGCTCCCTTTACTTTGTTCCTTAGAAAATGGTTTATATGTGTGCTCCTTGGTGCAAATCGAAGCATCTTGAAACTATGAATGTGCAATTCAATCAGACCGACCTAAGGTGTTGGAGAATAAGCCCACCAATCATGGTTGAATCACACAGTCCCTGCTCCGATAAGAGCACAGGGGTCCGTCTGAGCACTGATGAAGACTTGGAGACGAAAGCTCCCTCTATTAAAAATAAATAAATAAATAAATCAACTTTACTGTTTGCATGCTATATCGAGTTCTTGAATCAGGATTTTTTTTAAAGTTATTATTCCACATACACAGGTATAATTCATTGGTTAATTATAATCAAACATTTGATTATTTGAAAAAAGACCATTCGATTTCAAAATGCAATATAATTGAAATATTAACAAAATAAATGCTTTTGCACTGAATAGGTTAAGAGTGTCTGTAAATTTTTACTTTAAGGCTTCATTTAGAGTAACACATTAGTTTACATGAACTAAAAATGAACAGTACTCCTAAAATAATTACTCTTTTTTTATGATTTCATAAAGGGTCTGAAAATTCTTTCATCATTTACTCACCACCAACCTTTTTCCAATTTTATGTTCTGTTGAAAGTCAGTGGTTACCTGTTTTCGGATATCTTTAAAATGTCTTCTTTTGTGTTCAATATAGAGTAAAGTAGCTCCTAATGGTTTGGGACCACTTGAGTTTGAGTAAAGAATAAGTACATTTTCATTTTTGGCTCAACTATACTTTTAACATTAGTTCATGTGGTGATGGTGAATGCTTAATTCTAATTGGTTGGAGAGAGAGAAAAAGGTGTGCAGTTATCAGGGAACTTACCAGAAAGAAAGAAAGATGTTTTTTTTTATTACGAAATAGGAGAAACTATTTTGGTTCCCCAGACATTTTATATATATTTCATATGTGTATAACTATTTTATAATCTAAAGAACTGCTTTTGAAATTAAATTAAAAAACCTTTTGTGAATTGTAAAAGATATATATGTTAAAAGATTGTCGCAGAACCCCTGATGCGATAAAATAATTTTTGTAAGAGTGCATAAGGAGTACCAAGCAGGTCTTAACTGTTTTTCACCTCTGCATTACTCAGTAAACAGTAATCACTAGACCAGCTCAGGCATTTTCAGTGAACTGTGAGAGGTCAAGATGTCATTCTATACTCACTGCCTTCAAGATGTGCCACAGGTCAACATAAGTGGTCAACACAGTCTGACCCAGGCAAACTCTAAACTCAGGATGAGAAGCCCTGTGTCATATCTTTAACATTTGAACACATTAGCCAGGATTTTATCCTAAAATGAAACAAGTCTTTTTATTTTACCAAAAATAGTGAATTCAAAATAGATGTGTTTTCGTCAAGTTGCTAGAATGGCTTAATGGATAAGAATGGCCTAAAATTTAATAATGTCAATGTCAAGACATTTTTATTTCAAATTTCCATCATTCGTTTCATATTCGATACTCAAAATGTGTTGTAGCACAGATGGAAACCCTGTTTTTTCTAGCTTATCGTCAGTTAATCCTTAAACTGTAAACTGGTCTGAACCTGAGCATCAGTTCATGTATTAAATCATGAAAATTTTTTTTATTGTAAATAAATAGTGATTCATGTCAATTATATATTTTTAGGACGCTTTGGAATTCTTGAATGTGAATCTAATTTAGAATGTGCCAGGGGATTTAACAGCTGTGGAAATCCAGCAACACTGTTTAGTGCCATTGCATAAAAACTATATTTCATTTCTCCATCCGGCAGTTCGCCTAGTCTGGCACAGATGGTAGAAGGTAGTCACTTAGCTAAGACTTTAGATTGGATTGGTTTGCTTTCCGATTTGTCATTTCCTGATGCATGTGACAACGGTTGATATGGCCAGATGTTTGCAATATCTCTTACATTCAGCAGTTCAGTAGGCAGGAGAGGCTCACAGTTTTTTGTTTTTTTAATAAAATATTTCTTAGACCATTTTCCCTACTTCCATCACAACAATAACAAAAACGGTAGCAAACACATTTATTTAGTAACAAGCTAAATGTACACTGTAAAAGCGATTAGTTGACTTTTTGTTTTAAAAAGTGAGTAAACCTGTTGCTTTTAAAGCGATAAATTGACATTACTTTAAAAAAGAACAAATTTGTTGCCTTAAAATGATTACGTAAATGTGTACAGTATGTGCATAACTATAAAAAATAATAAGTTAAGGCAACTTACAAGTTCTAAGTTACAATGTGTAGAAACTTTAGGTAAAGTCAACTTTTTGTTTTTAAGGCAATGGGTTTACTCACTTTTTTTAATTAACTGGTTCAGTTGATCACTTAATGATAGTGGAAAACAACATAGAAAAAACTTTGTAGAAACATTGTTCACCAGCAAGGGCCTCACGGTGGCGCAGTGAGTAGCACGATCGTCTCACAGCAAGAAGTTCGCTGGTTCGAGCCTCGGCTGGGTCAGTTGACATTTCTGTGTGGAGTTTGCATGTTCTCCTCGTGTTGGCGTGGGTTTCCTCCGGGTGTTCCCGTCCAAAGGCTTGTGGTATAGGTGAATTGGGTAAGCTAAATTGGCCGTAGTGTATGTGTGTGAATAAGTGTGTTTCCCAGTGATGGGTTGCGCCTGTGGCGACCCCTGATTAATAAAGGGACTAAGCCGAAATGAAAATGAATGAATGAATGAATGAATGTTCACCAGCATCAGTGAGGGGAGAAATGAATGGGATCGAAGATTTGTTTAAGGTGTTTACCAGTTAGTTGAACCAGATGACTCAACAACATTAAAAGAATATTAACAATAATCTCTGACAAAAGTAGTCATTAATCATCTCTAAATGCCACTTCCACTCCTATAATAAAATTATACAATTATGTCTGGAAAAGTACTGAAATAAGGTTAAACAGGCATAGAGATAAAAACTGTGAACATAGAAACTGTGGTATTATCACAAGATAGCACTTATCTCTCAATTTTTGCATTGATTTAAATATAACAATTCATGTGTTTTTGAATAAGTAATGTTTCTTAATAATGATTTATTACACTATGTTCATAACATGTTTACTTGTATTTTTGTTATGATAGAGAAAATATAATATGTCATTAAGATGAAACTGCATGTAAAAGGTTTCATTGTGTATATTTTTGTCATTTAATTGTGTATACTCACAATTACAACAACAACAATAATAATGACACATTTCATTTGTCTTGTGCCTTTAAATTTTGCTTCCTCAAAGTGCTTTAAAAGCAAGCAACACAACAGAAAATGAAGCACACATGGATAAAACAAATACATGTCAAATTATACAATTATTTGATTTTATAATTACTTCATTTATTTGATTAAATTATGATTATTTGAATTACAGTATATAACAGCAAATAAAGACCATGTAAAATTAATAATCAGGTAAAATCAATCTTAAAATAAAATGTTTTAAAGGAACTGTTTGAAAATAGGTGTATTTTACAAGTCCCTAAGGGTCAAACATTTGAGTTTTACTATTTTTGAATCTATTTAGCTGTTTTAGCTCCAGATCAGGTGGGAGCACTTTTAGCTTAGCTTAGCTTAGCATAAATCATTGAATCAGTTTAGACCATTTGCTTCTCGCTCAAAAATTTAAAAAAAGAATTTTGATAATATTCCTATCTATGACAGAAAATAAAAAGTTGCTGGTTTCCAGGTCAATAATGCTAGATGGGAACTATATTCTTGCTGGTGTAATAATCAAGAAACATTACTGCTATACCATGCCTGCAGCAGGAGCAATGATATTACGCATTGCTTGAAAATGAACCTATTTCCAAAAAAGTTGAGTGTTCTTTTAAGAAGCATTTTGAAAGTGCCTCAAGAATTTGCTTCCCTGATGTCTACCGGGAGAGTAGACATCAGAACGATGCTTTCATTTCTACCGATTTCTTATGTGTTTTGTTAACTCACTCAGACACACATTGAAACTAAATTAATCATTCATGCAACCAGTCGTACTCTGATCGCTCTTCCACTAAACATTTCAGCATGTTCACCTCACAGGCCTAAAGGTTTAACTGAACATTCAGGCTTCAAAACTTAGTATGCCTGTCTGCTGGTTTTGAAGGTCACAGAAACCATAAATTTGTATTCTGCCGCTGGCGTTCTCTGAATCTCTGGGGACTCCTGCAGCTCAGCATTCAGATGTACTGACAGGCTCAGCTTCAAAAGTGTCAGGTCCATGGGCCATGTTCGCCGTGCTTCTGGGAGGCCATAATTCCGCTGCCACGCTGGACATCATATCTATTTCACCACAGGCATGTTGAGTATTATTTGTAGATACTTGACCATGAAAATTGCCAAAGGTTGGGCTGCATCGATATAGTGTTTAGAAATCCTGTCATGAAATATGTATGCCTCGCAGCAAAGAAGACAATCAAAAATATTAATATATGATGCCATGTAGACATACAGAGGAGACGGCCTTGGGCTAGAAATGTAGCTAAAGCACTCTTCAAAATCTAATTACCATGCACTATATTTTTAAAAAAGCATTTTCTGTTATTATTCTTAACCTTTGTGAGAAAGAGCATTGCTCTGACCTTTTCTCGGTCAATGGTTGCGTCCTGCCAGTGGAATAGATTCTAGTATGTGCCAGGGGATAGAACAGCTGTGAAAATACAGAAATTCAGTTTAGTGCCATTGCTTAAACATTGCACTCCATTACTCCATCCAGCACCTGCATCACCTGGATTGGTACAGATGTTTGAAGGTAGTCTCTTGGCTATTAGACTTTACATAAAATTGGTTTGTTTTCCATTTGTAATTTCTAGATGCCTGTGGTCATGGTTCATGAGACAAAACAATTAAGAAAACTGAAAGGGGGAAAGTAATTGATGCTCCACAACTTTTTTCATTTTAGAGCAACCTTATGTGTTGGCACTGATAGGATGACAAACATCATTTGCATGAAGCAACTGAAGCAAACCAACCGAGTTCCTAAAGGCTATTTAAAATGTTAATTTATAAAAAGTGTATTCTGCTACATTAATTTTGTCAATATTTCGGTGTATGCTGTCTGCATATAGATAGCTTCAAAGCTAACTAAAAGACAGATTTTCTTTCGATGAAGCAGTTTTGCAGGAATAGTACATAAAGGTGAAGTACAGGCTAAACTACAGGCTAAATAGATTGCCTGGATGAAATACTTACTAGGCACTGGCTGAATGTGGAGGCAACTTGAGTGTAGCTACTCACAGGCCGATCTCATGAGCAATGTTTTACATATAGTCAGAAAAGTGTCTAATTCATACAAATTCAAACAATTTCATTCATAGGAAAACGTATCATTTTAAAAGGAGGCGTGTCCCCAAACCCCACCCCTAACCCTACCCCTCATTGGAGGATGAGCAAATCATATTAAAATGAGATTATTTAAATAAATACGAATTAGCCACTAAATCAAAACGATATAAATTACCATGAGATTGCATTGATACTCATTATCAAGTTCAAGAAACATGTCTGAAACGATTTGAGCTTTGTGACATGACATTACACCTGCAGCATCAGCCTGAACCATTGATACAAGACAAGATTTACAAATTCATGTTGTTTATGCCAATTTCTGACTAGGACCTTTTTCCAATCTTGGATTTTCAAAGTTTGGTGAGCTGTGAATTGTACCCATCAAGTAATTTTCTGTTTTAAAGACATCTAATAGATGTCCAGACATAAATGTCTTGGCTAAAGCAAGGCTAAATTAGTTCTGCCAGTGAAAAATATGTCTTACAATAGTCCAAATTTTTTTTAATAAATGTCTAATCTGTCTATTTAATGTCTATTTTTGGACATTTGTTAAACATCTAAAAGATTTTCACCAAAAGCCCAAATTTATCCTTGTTTTAGCCAATATGTCTATGTTTGAACGTCAATTAGATGTCTTATTAACACACGCGCACACACAAAAACTGTTTGCTGGGTAGCCTCATTTTAAAGGTTAAAGGTGTGCTCTTTTGCGGCTGTAGCAAAATTTGAGTTATTGTTCTTTTAGGAAGGAATTCAGAATTATTTTAAGGTGTCCTTGTTACATGTTTCATGTACTTGCAGTAATTACAATGAATTAATTTATGCATAATTACTAACCCTAAACCTTGCATGTACTTTTACCCTAACCATACATTAAGTACATGCAGTTAATAATATTACTCAGTAGTTAAATAAACAGTTACACTGTAACAAGGACACCTTATTATAAAGTGTAACATTCCTTTCCTTTTTAAACTTACTGTATCAAAATTTAATCTTCATTCTAATGTTCTGATCTAAATGAATTGTGTTAATAAACACATACATTTTTCAAAATACATTTTTTTCAGGAATTATTTAAAATATAATCTTTTGTGACATAAGTTGATAATGTATTTACTATCATTGCACTTGTTTTGAAAGGACTTGAAGGGCAAAAAAAAATGATAAATAATAATAATAATAAATCAATAAATGATTTGTTGCTTAAAATAGATCTACTAATGATGGTCACTAAGCAACCACTCCCACCAAGTACAGTATGCACAATCTGGGTCAATCTTTATTAACACATCTCTGCAAGAGTTCATTCCTCATAACACGTTTCCTCTATATGTTGTGTTTTTCTTTTTCATAGGGTAGACGGCAGCTGCAAGAGTGCTCTGATTTACACAACCATACCTCAGTGTCTTTTAAAAACATGTCACATCGTGGAGAGTTTTCTTCTGCAGCAATTGCTTGGAGAAGACAAACCCATCAGTACTCCAGGTAACAGCCAGACCGCCGGCTTCAATTCCACTGTGAGTCTCACTTCAATCTTAAAGCCAGTGTCAAAAGAAAATCTATCCACCCTATTAAAGCTAAACCCTTTCTTCCAGCCTTTCCTAAACTTATTCATCAGATCTCCACATGCACCTCAGAGAATGCAGTCAAGCTGGTCATGATGAGGCTACCAGACTGTTGAATAGCATGTGCTGCTGGCGTCATGAGAGCAGCATGGGGATGGATGAAATGATTCAGTGGCTTGTACATTTTTCTGAACATTGTAGCATAATGAGTGGTGAGAAAATATGGCAGAAGAGAAGGTGATGTCACCCGAGTTTTATTATCACACACAAACCACCACCACCACCATAAACTCTAATAATCCTTTTAATTGACAAAGGTTTATCCTAATAAATCACACATACATAACATTATTTAGGCTGTTTTAAACGCTTTCAGGCAAATTAAGATGAAAGAAGGTGAAATAAACAAAACTAAATTAAACTAAACTAAACCAATGAAATGAAACGCACAGCTAAAGTAGTTCCAGACAGGTCTTGACCGCATTTCATACAGTTCCATATAACTACTCCGAATGATCTCAGTTATTTCACAGCTTACAGCAGCCACAAATAACAGCCAAAGCAAAACAAAACAAAGATATTTGGATGACATGTCTAAAAAAGAAAAAGAAACAAGTCACAGGAGTCGTTTGAGGGGTAGAAAAAAACGCTATAACAACACGTCTCGAAAAACGCTATAACAACACGTCTCGAAAAACAACATCTGAACAATGCGTAAGGTGTGGTAACTATAAGTAAATTTATTGACTCCAGTCTTTTGAATTATTAGAAAAGATGTCTTAGAAAGCTCCGCTTCACATCATTACTTCACATCACCACCTTGGGTTGGAAAATTTCAATTGGTTGCTGTCAGTTATTCCTTACATAATCCACAATGGAGGGAATAGCTTACATGTCACAGTGTGCTAACGAGCAAAAGGTAAGGTAAAAGGTAACTAACAAAGACTAAAGGGTATGTTTACATGACAAGTAATTTGGATGAAGTTTAGGGTATAGATGTCAATGCTGTAGGAACAGTATCCTTTTTCAAAAATTTGTAATAATAATAATAATAATAATAATAGTTGGTTGTTATGTCATTTTGAAACAAT
>CAIGQW010042275.1:1867378-1890182 GCA_903798125.1 Danio choprae
CCCAAAATATATATATATATGGACTTAATTTTTTTTGGAATTTACTGCCATCCTCTGTTTGAGAGATGAACTAAAATATTAAACTATTTCGCAGTTTAATGTTTTTTTTTTAGACGGTTATTAAAATTTTGTTTTCTGTCTCTTTATTTTATTTTATTTAGTTTATCTTAAATCTATTATATTATGGGACATTCTACCAGAAATGTACATTATCTGTCCCTGAAATAAAAACATAAATAAAGTGAATAAAAAGTATTTCATCCCAAAAATTTCTAGAATGGACTGATGGTTGATTTCTGTGAGTTCTGTAAAGAAATATGTCATTCACTTAGTTCTCTTTATTTAAAACACTTTACAAATGTACAAACCCTGTCATTGTTCTTGTCCTCAGCCCAATGGAACCTACAGCTTTAATAGTTTTGTTATGCTAAAAACTTATTTAGAAAAAATTACCTCAGAAATACCAAGTTTAAGTTGTTATCATTCACATCAATTGATTAAAACATTCATTAATTTTCTTTTCGGCTTAGTCCCTTTATTATTCAGGGGTCGCTACAGAGGAATGAACCACCAACTTATCCAGCATATGATTTACGCAGCGGATGCCCTTCCAGCTGCAACCCATCACTGGGAAACACCAATACACTCTCATTCACACACATACACTACGGACAATTTACCTTACCCGAATCCACCTAGCGCATGTCTTTGGACTTGGGGAAAGCGGAGCACCCGGAGGAAACCCACGCGAACACGGGGAGAACAGGCAAACCACACAGAAACGCCAACTGACCCAGCCGAGGCTCCAACCAACGACCTTCTTGCTGTGAGGCGACAGCGCTACGAAATCATAAATAAATTCTACAAATAAATATTACAAATATATAATACAAATACATTTACAATTGTCCCGATGTTTCTGTCAGTCCTGTCACATTTGCATTAAGTTTAACATAAAATGCGTGCAATACACGTTTAAGGCTATGACTCGGAAGTGGCATCATTTGATGGAGAAGAAGCTGACAGTAATCAAGGATGCGTTCTGTCATTGAATTGTATGATTTTATGCTTGTTTTTTTATGATTTTTTTGAGGACGACAAGCTTAAGTCAGGCCCTGTCACATTTTTTATAAGTAAAAATGTACGTTTCTGATAGAATGTCCCTTATATCTATTATATTTACAAATATAGATAGATATTATTATTATTTTTAGTTAGACCTGACAGTCTTTGGACCAAACATACAGTTGTAGCCAGAATTATTAGCCCTCTTATATTTTTTCCCCAAGTTCTGTTTAACAGAAAGTTTTATTTCAACACATTTCTAAACATAAACACAAACATAACTAATTTCTAATAACTGATTTATTTGATCTTTGCCATGATGACAGTACATAATATTTTACAATATATTTTTTAAGATACTAGTATTCAGCTTAAAGTACAATTTAAAGGCTTAACTAGGTTAATTAGGCAAGAAAGGGTAATAAGGCAAGATATTGTATAACAGTGGTTTGTTCTACAGACAATCGAAAAAAAATATTGCCTAAGAAGGCTAATAAAATTGACCTTAAAACGTTTTTTTTTTTTTTTATTAAAAACTGCTTTTATTCTAACCGAAATAAAACAAATAAGACCTTCTCCAAAAGAAAACATTATAGGCACTACTGTAAAAAACCTTGCCCTGGTATACAGCATTTGGAAAATATTTGAAAAAGAAAAAAAAATTCACAGAAGGGCTAATAAATTTGACTTCAACTGTATTTCCAAACAAGATTATTATATATTAGGAAAAAAACAAGAATCTAGAACATAAATATATATATAAGCAACACCACATTTCAATGTGCTTTACAATATAATCATCTTGGTCTGGTTATAAACCCCACTGAAATTTAAATTTGGCTATTAAAACAAACTTGTGTTTCCCAGAGATGGGTTGTAGCTGGAAGGGCATCCGCTGCGTAAAACATATGCTCGATAAGTTGGCGGTTCATTCCGCTGTGGCGACCCCAGATTAATAAAGGGACTAAGCCGAAATGAAAATGAATGAATGAATGAACAAACTTGTAAAAGCCCTTAGAGCACTGCATGCCATAAAAATGAAGCTATTCAGTATTAACATTCTCATCTGAATTTGGACAAAGATCTTTGACAGTGTGATCCTGCCTATTGCCCTGTATAGCAGTGAGGTGTGGGGTCCAGCAGCTCATAATAGCCATCAGTACTGGTACAAACACAACGCAGAAGCTCTGCATGTGGAGTTCTGCAGAAACATCCTGTCCACAGAAACACTCCTGATAATGCACGAGGAGCAGAACTAGGCCGTCTCCCCCTAAATCTCATGATTAGAAGAAGAGTCTTAAAATTCTGAATTCATTTAAACTCCAGCTCTGAAGATTCTCATCAGCTTAAAGCATTTTTTGTGTAATGGTATCTAAACTGAGCAACAAAACATTCACAATCACTTAATATAAAAAAAATCTGTAAGATTCAAAGAAATTATGCACAGAGAGACAGAGAGACATATGAGATGAACAAACCAAAGAACAAACCAAAGAGCAGAGCCATCTCCAGTGTTATATAGGATAAAATAGAGAACACAGTCTGGCTCTCATCTCAGTATTGAATACTTACTGACTAAATACAGATTGAGTAAACATCAGCTGGCTATAGAGAGAGGTCAACATAAAAAAAACATGGTTACTAACAGAGGAGAGAATCTGTACTGACTGCAGATCAGGAGCAGTGGAAACTGAGGAACACTTCCTCCTCCTCTGTTATGAATACACATCTTTAAGAGACGCAATGAACCATCAAATACAACAGCTATTCCTGGATATTATGGAGTTCCAATCACACTATAATAATGACATCAGAAGGGGTACAGAGGGAACACATCTGCAGTAGTTGTGTCATCAGTGTTTTATATATACACTCACTGGCCACTTTATTAGTTACACCTTACTGGTACCGGGTTGGACCCCCTTTTGCCTTCAGAACTGCCTTAATCCTTTGTGGCATAGATTCAACAAGGTACTGGAAATATTCCTCAGGGATTTTGGTATATATTGACATGATAGCATCACGCAGTTGCTGCAGATTTGTCGGCTGCACATCCATGATGTGAATCTCCCGTTCCACAACATCCCAAAGGTGCTCTATTGGATTGAGACTTGGTGACTGTCGAGGCCATTTGTGTACAGTGAACTCATTGTCATGTTCAAGAAAACAGTCTGAGATGATTTGTGATTTCAGGTAGGCTGTGGCGTTGACAAGATGCTCCATTGATACTAATGGGCCCAAAGTGTGCCAAGAAAATATCCCCCACACCATTACACCACCAGCCTGAACGGTTGAACATCTGAATGTCGCAGCAAAAATCAAGACTCATAAGACCAGGCAACGTTTTTCCAATCTTTTATTGTTCTATTTTGGCGAGCCTGTGTGAATTGTAGCCTCAGTTTCCTGTTCTTAGCTGACAAGAGTGTCACCTGGTGTGGTCTTCTGCTGCTGTAGCCCATCCGCCTCAGGGTTGGATGTGTTGTGTGTTCAGAGATGCTCTTCTGCATACCTCGGTTGTATGACGTGTAATAGCACGTGTAATAACGTGTGGTTATTTGAGTTACTGTTGCCTCTCTATCAGCTTGAAACAGTCTGGCCATTCTCCTCTGACCTCTGACATCAACAAGGCATTTGTGCCTACAGAACTGCCGCTCACTGGATAATTTATCTTTTTCGGACCATTCTCTGTAAACCCTTGAGATGGTTGTGCATGAAAATCCCAGTAGATCAGCAGTTTCTGAAATACTCAGACCAGCCCGTCTGGCACCAACAACCATGCCACGTTCAAAGTCACTTAAATCACCTTTCTTCCCCATTCTGATGCTCAGTTTGAACTGCAGCAGATCGTCTTGACCATGTCTACATGCCTAAATGCATTGAGTTGCTGCCATGTGATTGGCTGATTAAAAATTTACTTTAACAAGCAGTTGGACAGGTGTCCCTAATAAAGTGGCTGGTGTGTATACAGTTAAAGTCAGAATTATTATCCCCCTATACGTTTTTTTAAAGTTTTGTTTAATTGAAATAAGACTTTTTCCAACACATTTCTAAACACAATGGTTTTAATAACTCATTTCTAATAACTGATTTCTTTTATTTCTCAGTGATGGGTTGCAGCTGGAAGGGCATCTGCTGTGTAAAACAGGCTGGATAATTTGGCGGGGTTATTCCGTTGTGGCGACCCCTGATTAATAAAGGGACTAAGCTGACAAGAAAATTAATGAATGAATGATTTCTTTTATATTTGCCATGATGACAGTAGGTACATAATATATTACTAAATATTTTTTTTTCACGTGCAATTTAATCACTTAGCTAGGTTGATTAGGTTAACTAAGCGAGTTGGGATAATTAAGCAAGTAAAATAATGGTTTGTTCTGTAGATAATCGAAAAAAGATATCCATGGTTAAGGGGGCTAATAAAATTGAAAAAATTAAAAACTGCTTTTATTCTAGCCGAAATAAAACAAATAAAGCTTTCTCCAAAAGAAAAAAATATTATCGAAAATACTGTGAAAAATCCTTGCTCTGTTAAACATCATTTTGGAAAAAAAATTTAAATTCGAGGACTAATAAATCTGACTTCAACTGTATATAGGCCTATATACATACCGTATACTTATATGTATTTAATTGTTTTATAGTATGTATACTGTATGTATTGCTTTAATTTATCTTAAATATTATTATTACTATTTGTTATTAATATCATTATTGTTATTACTACTATTTTGGATAGAGGGAGAGAGAGATTAAATGAGAAATTACTTATAAACTGCTTTATAATGTAGGCCTACTTATAAAATATTGGAAACAGTGCAAAAAAAAAAAAAAAAAAAAAGTCTATACAGGAAATAGGAGGGCATAACGCGTTTTGTGAAAGTAAGAATAAACATGGTACACATTTTACTGTGGTGTGTGCTTTTTGTGAATTTACATTTAAAACGTTGCAATGAACAAAAATACGAAACCAACGATTGAGCTGACCGGAGATCAGCGCTTGGGACAACTAATGGAGGAGTGACGTTTTGAGTCACGTGGACAGCTCGAGCTCGTCACATGATCAGCTGATCACTGCTTCCCCTCTGATGGATGCAGGATTTCCAGCCTTCACCGCTTCGACGGGCTCACAGCAATCCATTTCTCTTCAAAATACGATAATCCGACAGAAAATAACAAAACAGTAGCTTTAGGTTTATTCGAGGAGGAACCTTTAGATAGCAAGTCTGGCGCTGCTTTTGGAGTTGATGATGAACGGGCACGCGATTTTATACACCGGGGTCACTTTGGCCTTCTGGGCGACTCTCCTGATCGTCGGTAAGTGCTAATAAAGCCTTTTAAAATATACACATAAATGACACACTCATCTTGGTGTAATTAATTTGTCTTCATTCGTATGCAGGAAAATGTGTAATATATATTTTATCTACACTTCTTTTTAGCAGATAAGCATTTTTGACGTATTTTTTAACAGACGTTAGCTGTCATACACTAGCACGACTAACGTTACGCTAAACAATAATAGTAATGCCAGTTAGGAATATTGCAAGCTGTTGTTAAAATAAAAGCATTAGTGTAAAGTCGAAATTAAATACACTATATAATTGTGTAATGCACTAGTATCGACCCTTTTAAAGTCTTGTCGGTGAGTATTAAGCATAACATTTCACCCTGCTGTGATGAGAACGTCATTATGTTTTTGTGGTGTTTCTTTTCCACACATTGACCGTAATGACACTGAAGAGCAGCAAAATGCAGTTAAATATGTAGCCAGCATAGCTTTGTTTTGTATTTGCTACAAGGTTGTTAAACAGGTTTTATGAGCAAATGGGGAAGATGGCTCTCACATGACTGTGAGCTTTCACGTATTCCCTCTATGGCTCTCTATGAAAAAGTGTTTTGTGCCCCTTTAAAAGTCACTACAGAGGTTTTAATTTTGACTTAGTTTGTAATTTTTCTATATAAATATTATCACCTTGATATGAATGCATAGCTGAAACAACACTAACCCAGTTGTTTTTATTTCACCACAGGTATTTGCTATACAATTTTTGACCTTGGATTTCGATTTGATGTAGCATGGTATGTGTTGTGTAAACCACTTCTTCAAATACAATAATGTCATGTTATTGCTAAGAAGGCTTGTCTTGTACATTTACAGTAACATTAATAGCATGTAGTTCTGATATCCTCATTACTTAATTTAAGATGCAATAAATGATTGAAATGTTCCTTATGATGTTTAGATAACCTGACCTTTTTTGTCACAGGTTTTTAACAGAGACTTCTCCATTTATGTGGGCTAATCTTGGAATTGGCCTGGCCATTTCTCTGTCTGTTGTTGGAGCTGCATGGTAAGACTGTCCATTTCCTCTTTTTAGTCCAGCAACTTTGGAAATTCTGAATTGTAGTTTTCAATATCCTTTTTTTCAGCTCTTAGTTTAAAGTGGCTCCATAAATAAATGATTCAACTCTTTTTACATGTAGCATACTTGACAAAATATAAAGTAATGCAAAAATTAACAGTATCAATAAGCAAAATTAACAGTGTTTTTTAATGAATGTTTTAAAGGTTAGATACTGTAGTAGTAGTGTGTACTAGTATTGTAAAAAAAACAATGTTTTTTGCCTCTGCAGGGGGATTTACATCACTGGGTCCAGCATCATTGGTGGTGGAGTGAAAGCCCCAAGAATCAAGACCAAAAATCTTGTCAGGTATATGCAATGTGCTTTCGTTTTCTTTTTGTTCTGATAGTCTTTAGGCTAAACCACCGCATAATGACAGCTCTGTATAAAACGAGAGATTTTATATTTTTTATTGTGCAATGACAGATTAAAGCAGAACCATGATTTTCGAGCATCAAAAAGATAAAAGTGCAATGTAGTTTTAATTTTCCTTCCAACCCAAAAAAGTCAGATTAGTGAAATGCTCATCTGTTTTATTAAAATTTACGATGTAAAATAAAACAGTTGTTGATATACACAATACCATCTGTTTGGTAACTCAGTTTTTTATTTTATTTTTTTTGGATTCATTTTGTGATAATTCATAAAATGATTTATTTTTCTTCCTAGTATTATCTTTTGTGAAGCTGTTGCCATTTATGGGATCATCATGGCAATTGTCATTAGCAATTTGGCAGAGGTAAGTGAAAACCTGCCCATTTCTTAGATCTCTTCAGTTTTAGAGTGTATCTGTAGAGTGTGTTTGATTGTGTCAAGAACAAAGCAGATGTTTTCCATTAGCTTCATGAGTAACATTGAAATTTAAAGAGTTATTTTTTTTAATGTCATTTAGAACTTCAGTGGCACGACTCCAGAGACTATTGGGTCAAAGAACTACCAAGCGGGTATGTGATGCCTCTAAATCCCTCATTCTGAGTGTAATGTTTTCCTTAACTTCTGCTGAGCAAGCAAATGAAGCTGATGCTGTTCTTTCAGGCTACTCCATGTTCGGCGCTGGACTCACAGTTGGCTTTTCAAACCTCTTCTGTGGCATCTGTGTTGGAATTGTGGGCAGTGGAGCTGCGCTGGCGGATGCTCAGAATGCCAGTCTCTTTGTCAGAATCCTTATTGTTGAAATTTTCGGCAGTGCCATTGGACTATTTGGAGTGATCGTAGCCATCTTGCAGGTATGTTTTTTAAATATATATTTTTTATTCTTTATAAGCTGTTGTGTTCATGGTTTTCTGAACAGGATAAGCACAGCACTTGTTGTTTATCATCTGAAATATGCTGCAACATATATTTCAAAATTACTCAAATGGAACAACTCCAAAACGTGAAGCACACACACAATTGTTTTGGTAACAAATGAGAGAGATATGCACATTTAATTTCAGTTTCTTTATAAATAAATTGCTTTAGCTATGACGTTAATAATACATGTTGTTTATGGTTGTGTAAATGACACTTTAATTTCTGTTTGTTTTGTTTTTTTTATCTATCTGTCTGTCTGTCTGTCTTTCTTTCTTATATTTTCATTCTCTTTTCAGTTCTGAGTACTGTTAAACTTAGAGAGAGCTAAAATACGAGTTTATAATATAATATCAGTTTTTAGGGCTTCCTGTTGTCTTACTTGACTCTGAATGACTTTATGTAAAATACAGTACTAAAATTAAAACTGATGCAGAAAATCTGTGCGACGCATACATGTAAAAAGTTTTAGTTTAGTCCCAGTGGGTCACTTAAAGTAACAAATCCTTAGTTGTTAGCAAGCTCTTATCAGACTTGTTCAACTGACAGTAACGAATCTTAAATTAAGACTAAGAAGACTAAACTAGATGTTTTAGGTTTTCAGATATTTCAAACATTTTGAAATCTCTCCGATTTTTCTGACGCTAATCTATTTAAATGAAGAATCAAAAATCATTTTCAAGGCATTTTTACACGGAGTAAATGATTCTTGCTAATTCTCCTGATCTTTTTGTCTGCTTTTATTCAACTTGTATTCCAGCAGAACTATTATCAATATACATTTAGTAGTATTGTCAGTACAGCCAATATTCAGGTACCATGTTGTCATTAAATCATCAGATAGCTTGTACTTTGCTTTCAGTGAGTAAAATATGTATTGACTGAAGGATATAATTTTTTTTATTTAGAAATATATAATTTTGCTCTTGGCCTCACAGTGGCGCAGTGGGTAGCACGTTCGCCTCACAGCAAGAAGGTCGCTGGTTCGAGCCTCGGCTGGGTCAGTTGGCATTTCTGTGTGGAGTTTGCATGTTCTCCCTGTGTTGGCGTGGGTTTCCTCCGGGTGCTCCGGTTTCCCCCACAAGTCCAAAGACATGCGGTATAGGTGAATTGGGTAGACTAAATTGTCCGTAGTGTATGAGTGTGTATGGATGTTTCCCAGAGATGGGTTGCAGCTGGAAGGCCATCCGCTGTGTAAAATATATGCTGGATAAGTTGGCGGTTCATTCCGCTGTGGCGACCCCAGATTAATAAAGGGACTAAGCCGAAATGAAAATGAATGAATGAATGAATTTTGCTCTTAGTTTGAAAACTTGTTTCCCCCCTCACTTCTTGGTTTTATTCTTCATGTTAACAGGCTTTTAATTCACCTAACGGACAAAAAGTGCTGTCATGGAGCATATTCTTCCCCATCTGGTTTCCACCAGGATGATCTTTTGAATTATTTCTCATTAATATCCGTATAGCAACTTATGTCCACCCTCTGGAAAATTAATATTTTATCACCATTTCCAGTCACAGATTGTAAATGAATCCGACATGCATACTTGAATTCAGATCGAGATTATTTTGCCACACCAGATCAACTCCTATTAAAATAGTAATTTCATGAAGCTTACACGTGCAATATGGCTTTTAATGATAAGATTTGTATGATATCTTTTTGGTTGATTCTTTAAATTTTCAGTCTATTCAGGAGAATATTTATATTATTGCTTTAGCGTATCAGATAGTGTTGGTTAAATGAATTTTTTTTAAGTTGCTGTATTGAATTGATTTTTAATCTGTTTAATCATTAACATCATATATGTTTTCCTCCATTTAGACATCGAAAGTAAAAATGGGAAATTAGACGACTACACAACCTACAGATCAAAGATGCTGTGTTGCTGGTGCAAACCGGAGGTGTAAATACATAGTAAATTATTTAAATGTATTTTCCTTTGTGTCTGTTTTTAACCATCATTTTCTGAAGATTGAAATATATTGTATGTGCACCAATTTGTCTTAAACGAGTGCATGATGACGTTTGTTCACTTAGTTCGACATCTCTCGGTTCTGAAAATAGAAATATCACTCAATGTTTTTGCCCATATGACCTCATAACATTGAATACCAACATGAGGCTTGTTTGAAAATGAGAGGTATTATATTTATTAAAATAGCCTAATAATATAAACGATGATCTTGCATATGGTGACAGAACCAACTTGTCAGTAGGCCCGATGTTGAGGTTTGTTTTGACATAAATAGGGGGGTTATGTTTGTAATCATCTCAAATTCCAATATATAGTTCGCTGTGATTGTTCTGTACAGTACAAGAAAAGTGATTTCAATTGCATTGGTGTGGTTCTTTGCATTGGATGGCCGTAAATCGTGAAGTATTCTCTTGGTCGCCGTATGCAAGGATATTCTTGTGTTTGCGTGATGAGCTGATCTGATCTCACTCTCATGTGTTGTGTTCCTTTCATGTAGCTGCTCTATTTAAGCAAATTTTCTTTTAGAAAAAAAGTTCTAGCAAAATAATAATGTTAAAAATGAATCTCCAATCTTATTTCTGCCAGTGTAGATCCTCACTTTGTAGATCTCTTCAGTTCTGGTTGGTTAAAAATCAAAGGATATGATAATAATCTGTGTGTACATAATAATAAAAGAAAAAAACAGCTGTTTTGTGAAGCATGAGGTTGTTTGCCATTCTGTATTTTCCTAGTTGTCTTGTGATTTCTTTTTATTTGTTCGTTTACTTTTTTTTTTGTATTACTATTTTCTTTCTTGAAACAAGAAGTGGTCTTTATCCCCCAGGTTACTGTATGATGTCTCAGCTTTATGAACAATATGTACTATTCTCTTTTTACTATTTGTAGTGCATCAGTTATTTCTGAAAATGCTGTCATGACATCAACACTTAGGAAACTAATTCACCATTGGTTCCTTAATTTTCTTTTTTTAAAAGCTTAAATGCTTAGTTTAAATAAATAAATAAATGTGGCGTGAGTGTGCACCAAGAAATTCTGTGATAAATGTTCAGTGTGCATTTATCATAGACCTTTATTTAATTGCACACAATCACACACAAAAAAAGAGGAATATCTCAAGGGAGCCAGCTGTAAATTAGGCTTGTCAGTTTTGAGGTCATCAGTTTTCAGCATTCTGATGGACGCAGCCTTTTAATGCTATACTCAATTTTCCTTTTCTTTTCTGCAGATTTAAATGAGGCTGTATGGTTGTTCTCTCGACCTCAAAAATAATATGAACTCAAGTTTAATATTTTAGAAAGACATTGGCAATTTTTGCAGTAGCTAAAATGCTTAACAGTACAACCCACAGCCTCATTTCCGTTCATGTTAAATTAAGTAGTGTTGTTTTTTTTTTCCTTCGCTGAAGTCCGTAGGTTATCTAGCAAACCTAACAGTGCTCAGTTTGAACTGATCAAACTCGCAAGATCAGTTGACCTTTTCTTAGATCAACTGAAATTCTTTTTATTTATTTTTTTCTATTTCTGATGTGTTTGTGAAGTGGAGGTACATACTAAACATGACTTTACTAACCACTGAATGTCCATAATCAACTGTTAAATGTCTGTCTTTAAGTTATAACGATCAGTCAACTTACAAACCCAATATGTAAAGCACTATAGTCTTGTGAATCATTTCCAGATGGTCCGTTATTCTTCCACTGGCTCTGTGGAGTGATTTTACTTTTATTCTTTCTTTTTTTTTCTTTTTCTTTACGCGTTTCTTTTGAAACATTCCAACTTGGACCTGGTTGTAATGATGGGTCACACTGCGAGGCCACTTTAGGTCTCATTATTCCGGGAGTCATGTGGTAAAGATGACCTTGTAATCATTTTATTGTTTTAGTGATTGTTGAATATGTTAATGTGGTGATTCCATTGTTTTGATGTGTACAAGCGGATCCTCTAGACTTCATATAATTGTCCTTGGAGAAATTAAAAGAAATGTGAAAGTTGTTTGTGTGTGTGCGCGTGTTGCAGAGCTCAAACACTTGGTTATCAAATGACTAATCATTTATTTATATTCTGGTGCTCTGTGGAGGCTTTTATCTTTACAGTTTATGAACGATTAGCCAATAGGAGTAAACTGGCCACCCCTGACTATCATTCATATACAGTTGTGTAAAAAAAAGATAAGGGGGAAAAAGCAGTACATTAAAAAAAGTTAATAAAAGGCAAATATTTTTTTTAATAGCAATATTTTGAAATATTTCCATAACGTTACCCATTCAATTAATTAAAATGTATGTATTGATTTACAGGTGGCAAATATTAAATATTAAAGGGTTCAGCCAAAATTGAATGTTCTATTATTAATTACTCATCCTCATATGGTTTAAGTCCCCTTTGTTCATTTTGGTAACACAAATTACGATATTTTAGATGAAGTCAGACAGCTCGCTCATCCTCCGTAGGCAACAGAAATGGTCCAGATCATTCAATGCGATTCCATGATCAGCACACAATTGCTGTATTGGTCATAGTAAACACGAACACTGATATAATGCAAAAGACAAGCAAACAAAGTGGTTTTTACTCTTTTTTTTTTTTTTTGTTATTATTTTGCCACACAAAGGTGTTCTAGAAACTTTCTTTTTATAACAGTTGAACCACTAATCACACCTGAGAATGTTTTTGGTTTCTTTTATTTACTTTGTCTTAGGATGGTTGCTGTCTATGGAGGATGAGCTTCCGATAAGATCTTAGGGGGTTGCAATGACATGAGGGCAAATAATAGCAGAATTTAACATTTATAGCAGCAGCTGTAGTATAGCAGCAGCAATGTTTTTTCTCTTTAAACTAAAACACTTCAAAACTACAGATTTTTTTTTTTTTTACATTCAATCAAATTACTGAACTAAGATTTAATTGCATTCAAACTGTTTCTGATAACAGCTGGGAATCTAATCCCACCAAGTTAACCAAGCCACTCAGAAGGCTGAACTAAAGTACCAGCAATATTAACACTGTCGGCACAGAACTGAGATAATGTTTTGGTGACAAACAAGTAGAGGGTCTGCTTTGTCAGTATTAGGTGTGAGAAGGGCTGGGCCAGTTCTGTGTGGAGTTCGAATGTTCTCCCACAATGGTTTCCTCTGGCTACATGCTCCGGTTTCCCCACAGTCCAAAGACATGCGGTATAAGTGAATTGGATGAACTAAACTGGCCATAGTGTGTGAATGGTGTGTGAATGAGAGTGTGTATGCTTGTTTCCCAGTGCTGGGTTGCGGCTGGAAGGGCATCCGCTGCGTAAAACATATGCTGGATAAGTTGGCGGTTCATTCAGCTGTGGCGACCCCAGATTAACAAATGGACTAAGCCGAAAAGAAAATGAATGAAGTTTAATGAATTTCTTAAAAATTGTCATCAAAATGATTTTTTATGTATTTATGCATTGATATATTTATCAATGGGAATTATATAAATAAATATTAGTACTAGCACATTAATGAACGTAGAAAACAATTGATAATACAGTAGTTGACACGTTTTATTTATTATTATAAACTAATGACAAATAAGACAGATAACAAAATTGGCTTAAAAAATAAATAAACAAAATTATCATCATTCATTCATTTCCTTCGGCTTAGTTCCTTTTAAAATGGTCATCAATTAACATCATAAAATAATTATCGGGAGTCCAAATCGTAAAACGGAAATTCCCAATGTATACAACTTTTGCAGAAGATTATGTACGCTTTATTAAATGCAGCATTATACACAAGCGAGGCAGTAGCTTAAAACATCCATCAGATGGCGACAAACGACTACACACGTGTTATGTCTTTCATCGTATTAGTTGTTTAGCAGGTGCATCGCTTTCTGCTTTTTGTTATTAATATATTTATATTTTCAAAATATTAAATGTGACCCTTTAAGAAACAGAAATGTCCACTGAGCATCGCCTGTCAACCGTGACGGCAGAATAATAGACTGTGACAGCAGAATAGTAGACTCATTGTGGACTGAAACGAAGTGTAAAGGAGCACGACATCGGTCCTATGGGTTATACTGCCTAAAACGAACTGCTATTAGAGCAAAAATGCTTACAGCTACAAATAAATGGCATTCGTGTCCAGGCAAAATACCAAAACAAAACAGAACATGCACGGTGACTGCGCCCTCTTGCGGCGATAAAGCGAACGACCGTTTGAGCCCTCCGAGTCTCCGTACTAAAGAAAACCTGCCTCCCGATGCCTTTATTCGCACACCCATCATCTCTCCTCGCCAAAAAAAAAACACACACACACAGAACGGACAGATGAAAATACACGGCAAAATATTCAGTCTCATCACTGGAGTGTACGCTTTTGCCAAAGCCTCTGAACAACATGGAGATATATAACATTCCTGCAATATGGCATAATCCTTTCATCAGTGAGCGTTTCTTTGCGAAAAATATATTAATGGCCGTTGTGGGCAGAAAGAAATAACGCTATCCGGCAAGTAACTCCTTCTTTTTATATGGATGTTAAGAGAAAAAAACATACATTGCACACAGATGACACATTTACGGCTGAAACTGACAGTTCTTCAGAAAAACACAGTCAGCTGAAGTGAATACAACAAAGATGAATCCCTTTTAGAGGAGCTCTCCGGCTTGCAGAGGATCAAGGTAAGAAATGACATGTTTGTTTGTTTTTCATGCAAATATGAAACATGTTTTATGTCTGCACGACTTCATTTGCACGAGGCTCTTTGTTTCCCCTTTATATCACATGCTATCTTTATTGCCTGCCATCTTGATCAAGGCGTACAGATATTCCACATAGAGATGCAGGCTATACGATCTCAACTCTTGGTCAGATCACAATGCCACAAAATAGTCTCTTTTTTTCCATCGACATGCACATTTCAGCTCCTCCCAGCAGAGTCGAGTGAAAGCACAAGGATGATGCTGTGCTTTGGTACCCACAGCATCCATGGACAGCATCTTGCTCGCTGTCTCCTGATATAGGAAGCTGGCAGGACATGTGTGGCTTTGTGGCCAAAGATCTGAGAGAAGAGCAGAGAATTCACTTTAACACTTTTTATGACGCCTGTATGTATGCTGCACTGTCATGGTCTTCATAATTCATATCTAAATCAATCTTCTCATCAATAACAAACAACATCATTTTACATTCTTATTCATGGCTATACTTTAAAAGAGTGATTTAAAAGATGATTAAAGCCGAATTTCATGTTTATACTCTTTCTTAAGCATGAATGGGTACGTTTTAGGGTCTTTGTAAATGTAATGTTTTTTAGGTATATAATTGATCACATTTGCTATGCATTATGCATGCAGGATTCACACAATGTGTTACTAAATATTGTGTAGTAAGCTTTTTGGAGGGGGGTTATGAAGTAGTACTGCTATAGATTGAAATTTGGTGGCGTTAAGCATTTTCCTTGTAACCTTTTTATTAGTAAATTATTGATTAGATCACATCAGTGACACTTTAGTCTCAGGGGCAACTGTGCTTTGTGGGGTCCAATTAACATCCTGCTGTCTTTCATATTTATTTAATTGGTATCACAGGTATGTTTATTTGATTGCACATTTTTACAGTATACAGGTTTACACCATTGCTTTGTTAAAAAAAACAAATAATTAAATGAAAAACAATTGCTTAATGTCATCTTATACAACATTTTGCCAAAACCTTCCAGGTCTATTTTGTTTTGATGTTTTGTTGTGTGATTTTATGTTGAAGGGTTTTTAAGGACCGCTTGTTCACTTGTAAACTCTTTTTCT
Organism: Danio choprae; assembly: GCA_903798125.1. NCBI lineage: Eukaryota > Metazoa > Chordata > Actinopteri > Cypriniformes > Danionidae > Danio > Danio choprae. The sequence continues at coordinate 1,882,897 of CAIGQW010042275.1, forward strand.
GAATCTTTCAGTCTCCTTTAGGAGGACTTTTCATGGCTCCCAACCTCAATATTATGTTGAAAATCAATAGTAGTAGCAAATACTGGATCCCTTTTGAAGCTTTTTCTCTTCAGTTTAGTATTAAAACACTTTCTAGTCTGACTCTTTATTATGACCATGCACAAAAAAAAATTCTATTTTTTTTTACTCCAGAATGAATGAATAAATAAGTATATATATATATACTTATAGGCCTTTATATATAGCATTGACAATTAGTTTCTCTTATGTCATATGTAAGCTACTCCAGTTGATGTATCCCACGTTAACAGTAGCATAATAATGAATATGAACACTACACATATTCCTGACAGGATGAGAGAGAAGTTAAATGGGCTGGCAGTTTGTGTTTTAGCTGTACTCATTTGCAGTCAATAACATCTGTTGTCTGATATGTGCTTCATTATTTCTCAATGGTTCCTGCAAGTGACTTTTTTTCTCAGCGTCTCTATCTGTACATCTCATGCACCCACACAATCTGCTTTTTAAGCTCTCTTTCTCTGGCATGATACCTGAGAGGCCCAAGGACAGACTGTCCATTGGTTCATTCTACAGTTGGGTTTAAACAGGAGCTGCTCTGTTTGGCTAATCTTGCTCCATCCACCAGAGATAAATGGCCTTTCAAGTCAGTCGGGATCCATGAGTTCTTTTTCCCTAATCATTGGATCGTACAATGGGATATTTTATTTAAGGTATTACAAACCACAATTATCTAAACCATAAAAATACTATAAATAGATAATGCTCAAGTATTACTCTTTTTATTGATAGTAATTGTTAGTGATTATGAATATTAGCCTACATTGAAGGGTATTTTAGGACTGTTCATTCACTTGTAAACACACAAATTTAAAAAACAATATAGCAATTGACTATTTTCTGCTGAATTTAAAAAAATAAGCGTAATAAAGAAATATAATAAATTCAATTAAAATGTAAAATAATTTAACTATAATTTAATTAAACTGAAATATTTCATTTAAATGACGAATATACTTGATTATTGGAAATGTGTTTACATAAGCCTATTAAAAAAGTATAAATCTGGACACTGGTCATACAGATGAGGAGTGAAACCTGGGTGTTGGGATTTGTTGTCATGGGAACAGTAAAACCCGTGACAGAGGTGGCGTGAAGTGAACTGCTTTGTTTTGTACACCAGGCTTTTGTCTCAGTTTAAAGTGAATTTTTCTAAACTCATAAGAATGAAATGTCTTATTTCGTCAGCCTGGTTTTGCCCCGGAGTACAGAATATGTTTTTGCCCCAGAATACAGAATGTTTTTTGTCGGTTGTGGTTTATTTCTTAGGGAGTTGCGTATTTAGGTGAATGGGGATAATCATGTCTAAGTCCATCCAGATGCCAAATTGGAGGTCCGTCCAAACGAAGGCTTCAGCTGTGGCGGTTTAATTTGTCTCTTGGCTCTGAGGAGAGTGTGAGCAGCTGACTTGAGGCAGGCAAAAGCTGGGGCCGCGGTCTGTGGAGGTACATGCTAACAGAGCTGGAGCGCAGCCACACAAGCCTTCCTTCAGCTTGTTTTTGTGCTGTGATATGGACTGTCTGTCCAGACAATGCTGTCTTGTAATTAGCCAGTCTGATTCATACTTTCCCCAGGAATGCCGGGGCATCAAGGTTTACCTTTGTGATATTCAGAATTAGATGCATTTCAAACACTGAATGGAAGGGAACAAATTTGATTGTGTAACTGTTTAGTGTTTGTGTAAGCCAGATGAAACTTTGTTTAGCTTGAGTTGGGCTTACAGGGATATAATGGGTTCAATGCAAGTTAAGCTTAGTTGACTGCGTTTGTGGGATAATGCTGATGAAAACAAAGTAAATAAATAAATCATTAAGGCTTAAAGCATTTTTGAAAGCAGAAATGTGAAGCATGGTTTTTGTTAACTAATGGTGTGCTCACACTTCAAATAATCAGAAAAACAAGATTGGAAAAGATATCTTTAAAGCCGGCATGAAATTGAAGCTTCTGAAATGAGAAAGAAAATGTAGGGTCGTGCATGATTTTGTCCTTCGGGAACCGATTGAATCGTTTGAAGGTGGCCATTGCTAACAAAATGAAGAAATATTTGAATGCAAGTTTGCAGTTGTGGAGGATTACTGTCCACCAGAATTACTCCCTGGTGGTGGTGATGACAAAAACCAGGAGCTACATTTTACAGGAATCGTATCATATTCGTTCAAACCACTGCCTAATATGAGACACTTACTGATAGCCCTGTCCTTAATGCATACCATGTGACCAGAAGTGGAAAAAAAAGAGGTAAAGTTATGGTATTTGATAAAAGATTATGAGGGAAAAGATAAATTGTTTATAACAAGCACTACTATATACAAATAAAAAGAGTACATTTTGATTTCATGCTGTCTTTAACATGGATTTTTAATATTGCAATGAAGTAAGATTATGAATATGCTAAATTCCAAAGTGTGGGGGCATAAACAGAAAATGCTTATCCATTAAATGACTCTAACTTGTGGTGTGGAATTCGAAGTGTAACCCAGAGTCAGAAGACTGTGTGAGCTAGTGTAAGTTTGAATGAGAACATCAATATTTGGTGGAGCAAGAGATGTGCTTTGTAGGTGGTAAAGAGTATTTTATATTGAATACTATAATAATGGCAGGTAGCCAATGAAATTTAGATTGGCAATAATGTGAGTAGATTTCCTTGAGAATGTGAGAACTCTGGCTACAGAGTTCTAAATATTTAGCAAATTGTTTATTGTTGTGTTTGGTAGACCATAGAAAAGAGAATTACAGTAGTCCAGTATTGATACAGTAGTATCAAGCGATGATGAATGCATGAACCAATGTCTCAGCATTGTTTATATTCAAGAAGGGATGTAAACGAGCAATGTTACAGAGGTAAAAGAAGACAGATTTAGCAAGCGAAGGAATGTGAGGTTGAATGGAAAGAGTCAAGTCAAAGATTATACTCAGAAGGCTGAACTAAAGTACCAGCAATATTAACACTGTCGGCACAGAACTGAGATAATGTTTTGGTGACAAACAAGTAGAGGGTCTGTTTTGTCAGTATTAGGTGTTAGAAGGGCTGGGTCAGTTCTGTGTGGAGTTTGCATGTTCTCCCGCAATGGTTTCCTCTGGCCACATGCTCCGGTTTTTCCCACAGTCCAAAGACATGCGGTATAAGTGAATTGGATGAACTAAACTGGCCATAGTGTGTGAATGGTGTGTGAGTGAGAGTGTGTATGCTTGTTTCCCAGTGCTGGGTTGTGGCTGGAAGGGCATCCGCTGCGTGAAACATATGCCAGAGTAGTTGGTGGTTCATTCTGCTGTGGCGACCCCTCATAAATCAGGGACTAAGCTGAAGGAAAATGAATGAATGAATGAATGAAGGTTTGAGAAAGTTACTGGTCATCCAATTATTTGTATCATCTATTCAAGCCAATTGCCATTTGTTGGCAATGGCTGTGTTGAGAAATATTATAAAGCTGGATGTTGTCTGTATTATAGTGGAAGTTGAGGCCTTTATAATATATAATGTTACCTAAAGAAAGCATGTAGAATTGAACAGTAGATGAAAAAGAGTAAAGCACCGAGAACAGAGTCCTGAGGAACACCATGAGAAACCAAAGCAGTAGAGAAATTAGACTTGTGGAAAGCAATATAATGTTGATGGTCAGACAGAAGTAAACCAAGTTAGGGCAGTTTCAGAAATGCCAAGAGGAGAGTCATGAGATAAAATGCTGTGAGAGACTGTGTCGAAGCAGAGGAAAGATCTAGCAGAATCAAAATTCTAGTAGAGGCCGAAAAAGAGGTCAAAACGAAGCAACCTTAAGAAATGCTGTCTCAGTTCTGTGAAGTGTGCGTAAATCAAACTGAATGCAATTGTAGAGGTTATGGAAAGCCAGATAATCTACAACTAAAGTTTAACAACAACAACAACAACAACAACAACAACAACAACAACAACAACAACAACTTTTTCAAGTAATTTCAAAAGTAGTGGAAGTAAAGGAACTTGACATGTTTAGTTAAAACGTAAAAAAAACCCCAGATGTGAATTTTATCTAATTTCTTTATATTATTTGTTCTGATTAGGATGTAAATTTGTTATCAGCATTTTTCTGGTAGTTTAGGTTTTAAGCCATTGTTGTCAAATTTAAAATCTACTTAAAGGTTATTAAGCTTTCTTCACATGAAATTGTATTTAGAGTAATCAACATTATGCTATTGTTTGCTTAAGTTAACTTGCATGAAACATGGAATAATCGTATTTAGCTGTAGAGATTCAATATTGTGTTTTAGCAACAGTACAACTGACATGTTAATACCACATCTTGATCCTTGCCTTCTTTTACACCTCCACATTTTTCAGACCTCACTTTTTCTTGCATATTGAAGCTGTTGTAGAGAATGTAACAGCTCAACACAGCACACCACAGGATCTTGTAAGTGATGTTTACATCACAGGAGTGAGTTGAATGTGTTTTGAAAAGTGTCGGCTATACTCGTCGTGAGATTGAAAGCGCAGCTGAGTGGGTCTTCAAGCAGAGTACCATTCAGTATAATCTGAAATTGATGTCACGTTCGCATCCCACTGAACAGGTGCTGGCCGCAGATTTCCAGCCAAAGGAGGATGGAAGCCTGCAGGCAGAAAAGCACACTTTTAATGTGGAGAAATCGTCTTAGGTCAAGGAAGTTTAGGCGGATATATTCAATATGTGGGCTCTCAGCCTCCTACTACTCAATATTAAGCCTCTAATTAAGCTAATTTTAATCTTCAGCGATTAGTGGGTGGAGTTTTCTTGTGGTATGTTTTGCTGAGTCTGTCTTTGTAACCCAATTTGAGTTTGACAGCTGCAGGTGGTGTATGGTCAAAGTGCTTAAAACTTACAAAACAACTAAGCAAGCCTCTTTTGTGCTTCTTTTAATAAGAAAAAAATATTTTGGTTTCTTCACTGAAGCATAATTTTAGTTTTAGACACAATTTCTTGAGTTCATTAGATGTTATGTTTGTTTTAAATTAATACATTTGTAATATTATAGATCTGCCTGCACTTGTGTTATCAAATTACACTCTACAATGACACTTAGCATTCAACATTATTAAATCAATGGTTTGGAAACAACATTGTTTCAGCACATCAACTAAGCTGAATTATTACAGTTATGTCTTCCGTAGGGCTGCTTTAAAGCTGAATTTATCAATTAAGTTTTTACAACGTTGACACTGTTGTTGAATCAAATTAAATAATATAGACCTAAATTCATTGCAGAAATTGAATTTGTTTCATAGTCGTAGACTAATTATTAAATTCAACATTGATCAAACTGAATCAACATTATACTGAACTGAGTTGGACGAATGACAGGATTGTCTTTTTTGTTTCAGAATTTATTATGTATTTATGTATTGTTAACTTGTAGTTGTTCTATTGTCAACACTGATCTAGATGTAGTTAATCAATGATTTTGTTTCTATTCATCTAATGTTATAGTTGAAGTAAAATTTTTATTGATAAAACTGTACTGAATAAGGTCACTATTGCCTTTTGTATTGCTCCTTCACAGCTTTACAGAAGAAAATAGTGCTCTTTATATTATAATTGATGAATTTTGCAACTTCTTTTTACTACTGTCCTGTAGGTGCTATGTAAATAAAAAATGTTGGCAGTATTTGAGCATCTGGAAAAAAAAATTGGTAACTGATTATTCAAAGCTGGCTAAATTGTGTCTGACTATCCAAATGCAAGCTAACACTTTGGATGGTTTCCAAAAATATTTTTAAACAGTCCCCCTGTCTGCCATTGGTCCGTCAAACAGAAGGAAAACTCACATGGTTGGTTGAACCATGTGTCAAGCTGGGATGCATTTCCCAAACAACAACGTAATGGACAGCCATAGTATGGTGCATCTTTTGGGTAACGATGTAATAAACGATAAACGATGTAGTGCCAATTGTTTCCCTAAACCGTAGTTGCTCTGTCGCAGATAAAAAATTGTTTATTCATGTAAATGACACATGGCCTATATTTCTTTTACAAACATTATGGAGAATATTCCATATTCTGTTCTAAAACATAAAACCATTTATAATAGCTAGCATGTAGGCTAATTTCTCATAGCCTTTAAATCATATGTGGTCAAATAATGATTTAAAAACTACCTTTATTTATTTGTTGTCATAAACATTTAGGTTCAGAAACATCCTATATTTTTTTGTTTTCACAAGCTTTGGAGATGTAACAGATTTCTGCTTGTAAATCATAGGTCATCTATAGCTTTTGTTATGAACCACGGCTGCGGAAAAAAATAATTTTGAAGTGCACTGCGAAGGGAGTGCAGTTGTCAATCTGAAGTTCGCTAAAACTGAACTGTAAAAAAAATACTTTGAAAGCAAATTACACATGAGAGAGATAACTTTCATAGGAATAGAACACAGCCATGAACTATGCATGAACAGTTAGTGAATGTTTGTTGGAACTACAGATTTAGGAAACACCAAACTGCTGAACTATAATTGTAACGACTGAACTTGTGACCTTAGTTGGCTATCGATGGTATTGGCATTGATGGCTGGGAATGCACTGTCAGACATGCACGCTCTGACATGCACTCTCAGGAACGTCTACACTTGACATCACTTGCTGTATTGAGTGCATGTGTCTGAGACTGCATGTCTGAGCATGCATGTGCAAGTCTGCAGCCAGACACTATTGGCTTTAGCTTTGTTATGTTACACTTGCAATAAAAGAAAAAAAAAATACAATAACAAAATTACATAATCCTTAATGTACTTCACAAAATATTGGCAGGATGGAGAATGCTTTTATTATATTAGACAATTAGACAGTCTTACTTGTCAATACAGTGCTGTTTTTTAGTAACTTAAAGGAGGGGCAACTTGCCAATAACCTTGATTAACAAAAGTCTTTATGTTTCAGATCCATATATTCGTCTACAAGATATCAATATCTCTGTCTGAGTCATTAAGTTTGTATTAAGCATTGTAAACAGAGACCTTCCTCAGTTAAAAAAAAACACTTTAGGTTTTAACAGTATAAAAATACTCTTTACATGAACAGGAAAGTGTTTTTATAAAGTGGCATGTAGTGTATGTTGTATATGGAGGATTAGGGATGTGTGCCAGTGTGAGGTAAATGGTGTCACGTCCATAGGGAGGTTAGAGTAATGAAATGAAAGCCAGAGGCCAGTGACTCTGCTCACCTTCTGCAGTGAGTGTTTATCTCTTGCACAGGTATGACATG
>CAIGQW010042275.1:1890582-1912659 GCA_903798125.1 Danio choprae
CAATTGAAAGTGAAGTATGTGCCTTTTTATGTTAAATTAAATCTTTTAACTAAGTTTATTGTTTATAGACTACAATATGTCATTCGTGGGTTTATGCCCCACAAAAATGTAAGCCCAAATTAGTTAAATATTGTAAGGTAAGTATAATCTTTAAATGCTCTTTATGTTTAGAAGCCAATCACTAGACTGATAAATGCTAATTTGATTACACATTTTCTGAGCTATTCAAAAGTTGTTATTAAAGTAATAGAATAATACAATAATTGGTAAATTGTCTGTTAATTATACTTCAGGAACACCCTCATTTTTAAAAATGGCTCCTTTGTAGGCAACTCGATTGGTTTTGAAACAGCACAATAATGATTCTTAACAGGGAAAAAAAATGATTTAATTAGTTATAATCACACCTCACTAGTACAAACATGCCTTCATGTGTCATAAGTTTCACATGTTTTGGTGTGAGAAATGGTTTGGCTTGTTTCTGACATGAGTAAATTTAAAACACTAAAAGTGCACAGGCCAAGAATAAGAGAGAGAGAAAAAAAGAGTGATTGTCATTCCAGACAGGTACAGTGTTCTGTTTGTGTAAATTAATTACATTTTTGGCATTTATGTCAATTAATTTGTAAAATGGGTAGATAATTAACAATTATATTAAATGTTTGGCAGGTATGACCAGTAAATACTGTTTTGTAGGCTGTCAGCTTTCTGTCAGATTGATTTAAATGCATTTGTTGGGAATCTACACATGCGAATTCTGCACGAATTTAGGCTAGCGGTTAAGCCAGAGTTTATGTTGATAATGTCTGTTGTGATTGTCCTCTTAATTTAAGATTATTTCAAAATGATTATAAAAGACAAAGAAGGCAGAATGATTTTTTATTTTATTTTTTTGTAGAGCTTCAAAATATGAAGCTTCACATAATAATAGAGTCTAAAAAAGCAGCTTAAATGTTTTGACTGCTTACCTTTTTTCCAATTCAAAAAACTTTGGATCATATCAACAACTTTTTGTGATATGACAAGAATTATTTTTTCATACATAGCTAATCCTGCATGCTTAATAGTTTAATTGTTTCTGGCTTCAGACTAAAACCTCTGATGCTAAATATGTGTATGCCAATATTAAAAGAAAATAATTGTCATTACATTCAGATATACTGTATGCATTGTGTGAATATCCTAAAAATGTATGTTGTCCTAAATAATTAATTTGTAAAATTAGTTTCTAGTTAAAAGGATATGTTAAATGCTTGTCATGTTTGACCAGTAAAAGCTGTTTTGTAGGCTGTCAGCTTTCCTTCAGATTGATTTTCATTTGACTTGTTGGGGAATTTGCTCACAGTAGAAAATTAGCTGTTTTAAGCATTTTTCCTCATAAATCTTTTCTGTTATAAAGTCACTGGTTTTGCAGCTCTTAAATCTTCTGAAGTCATCAAATGTACAAATTTAATTGCTCTTAAGTTCATGTTAAGCCAAAGTCCTTGTGCTGACATCTCCAAAATATAGAATTGTGGGTGGTGGCAGTCTTCCTAAAGATAATTTCTAAATTATTGCCAAAGTGCATGATTGTTGTTCTTTTTTCGGATATCATATGACTGAGTATCTTTCCCCATCAGTTTTTTATTTAGATTTATAATTTGGGTGGTTTTCCTGAAAGCTATTGGAGAAAGCCTTTCTCTGTGTTTTTGCCGTTTATACTGATCTGATGATTTGTACAGATCACAGTCACAGTTTCTCACTCGTGTACTGTATGATGAAGACGGCCGTCACTTGCTTCTGTCACCCTATTAAACATGCTCTTGCTTTTAAAACATCAAAGTCAGCGGCTGATTGGCGTCTCTAGGCCTGATTAATTTCTCTTAGGAGGAGTTGGATGGGTTGAATCCCCTCATGTCAAGTCTTAGCATGTTGTTTGAAAATGAGCCTGATAAGAGAGTGTGGGTTTTTCCATCATGAGGAGGAGAAGAGCTCCGAGGTGAATTGTGTTTTCATCTACTGTATTTTGAATGAGTGCAGCAGGGTGTCTATAGGGCGTTTTTAATCTTGGAGGAAGACCAAAATGGAAAACATCACTAAAAAGACACAGCTTGTTGAGTTTGGCCCAGTTTATGAAGGTTTTTGGTTGTTACACTGTAATAAATTCTTAAAAAAAGAAACAAGCAAGAAAGAATGAATGTGTTGCAAGAAAAAAAAAAACATTTCTTTGTGCAATTGAAAAGTCATTAATTTGTGCAGTTTCTAAAAAAAGTATACACCAATGTTTTTTTTTATGTCCATGAGAAAAAAGTAATGTAGCCTCAAAAAAAAAAGAAGACGTTTGCTGTTTGTTCACACTACTTATTTAAAATGAGTTGAATCAACACAATTTTTGAGTTTTTTGAGGGGGACAACTTAAACGTTTTATGTTCAATTCACTTAAATTTGTAAAAACTATTAAGTGAACTTAATCCCTTCATGTTGTCCCAACACAAATCAATTGTGTGGAACCCAGCATTTTTTACAGTGTAACTCTGCTTCAGGGTTATATTGAATTTGTGGTTTAGATTAATAGTTTGGATTATTTTATTTTTATATTTCCTGTTTTTAATTTAATTATACATAATTTTTTTTATCTTAACCTCATGAAAATGATTATTATTTTCTTGGTAAATAAATAGCTGAAATAGAAAAGAAAAAGGTAACTAACAATGATAATTGTATGACTTTAGTTTTAATTAGCTATAATATCCTTGCCCTGCCAATAAAGTTTTTCACTTGATTTCAGGGTGGTTGTTATTATTGTTATCGTCATTTATAAATATTCAAATCAAACTGACAACCAGCTCGTATTGTGTTACCAAGTTCAAGACTTATTTCCACAAAAATGTCATTAACATATCAGTCACAGTGTTCATATTTTTGTTTTTAATCAAGGGCATGCAAAGCTTCGTTTGTTCAAAAGATTTGAAAAGGCTTCCTAATTGAAGAATCACCCAAATGCATTATGGCACATTCATGTTTATCAATTAAAGCTCTCAATACAACCTGTCATTTGACCAGAACGAGAATCTGTGGCTACGAAACCATTAAATTTCACATTTATGCTTCCATCTCGCTATCAGTTTGTAAATAGATGACTGATGAGTCTTTTGTGGACCGCAACCATTAATGTCATTGTGAATTATGTTGAAACCGGAGCAGCTGCCCACCTAAATCTCCCAGATCTCTGCGCTCTGTCCATTTTAATGTTGCGATCGCATATGGAAGTTACAACTGTGTACAAAAGAGAGCATGAGGGAGTGATTAATACATTGCTGGAAGCTTTATTCAGTGGGAGATGAATCTGAAGCTGCCATTTTCTGATACAGATGTGCTTTCTGAGGCGCAAGATCATCCTCCCACTCCTCCAGATGTTTCTCTATTGAGTTACTCGTGCAGAGCTTCACCTGTTTCTTTTTCAATTTGAGCTGTTGCTCTGCGGCTTTATTCTTCAGGAAGCACACATAGTACGGCACAATTATTTTTCTTTAGATCATGAATAGGAGCCTTGAATAGCCATTCATTGTTTGGTCGGCATGCATGTCGTCCTTCTGTTCATACAAAACTGTTTCCTACTCTATGGAAGCATGATTGTTGATAGTTGTGCAGACTCAGATAGCATTTATGGGTCGGTTTTCATTTTTAAGGTTTTTAAGTTGAATTAGGGTGCGAATTAACCACCCTTTGACCACCCTAATCAGCACTTTGATAAGTGAGAAAGAGTTTGCTCTGATCGGTTTCTTAAATAATTATATCAATAATTAAAATAGATAATATTAATATACATTTGACCACCCCTACAGTGGTTCATACCATTGTGATTGTATGATCGTGCCTTGCAGTTTATGTGAGAAACTATTCAGTCTGAAACTGGCAGATCTTGAGCACCAATAGAGTGTTCACAAGCCACTTTTCTTGTAAAATTGGTGTTATATTTTAATTTCCTTGTGAAACAGGTGTATATGTACATACTGTATAGAATAAAAATAAAGTAAAATTGGAAAAAAATTAATTAAAGACACCTATACTCACAAAGAGAAGTCAAACAGTAAATGAATAAGTACAATCTTTCAATGTAATGCATTTGTTTTATGTCAAAATAGGTCTTTTTTGTGAACAAACAACAAAGAAACAATAAATCTTTATTGTAGGTTACTGTAGGTCAGCATACACGTGTTATCCCTCAAAACACTGAAAACTTAAATAAGTTTGAGTAATATATAGATGTAATTGAATGAAATATATGAATTTGGTTCACTGAAACATGTTTATGTATTACACAAACTAACATTACCGAAAAATATATTTGACCCCACTAATAGTCAATGTAGAATTAGCACACTGAGTTAAATTCAATGTCACATGATCCTTAGTTGTCTTTCGTATTGTACAATTTCAATACATTAATAAAAAAAATATTGACTTCTTTCTGGAAAAAAAGCTTGTATATATTTATCACATGAAAAAGGCTTCTCTAATTAAAATCATGAAACTACAATTTGTACCGCTTTACATATTACAGTTACAACTGTATTTATGCAGCCTTGCAAGTTATACAGTTGCATTTGAGTGATTCAATGTAATGCTTTTTTATTTGGTCAAATTCAGTTTTATTTATTCCTCATTATATTAAGCTAGCTCTACTTTTGATTTATCCAACATTTGCCAAATTCCATTTAGATTTCAAGTTACAGTGTTATGCAGTATTTTTCAATGATCAGATTCAGAGATTTCAGACCTATAATTTGCCCTTTTGTATGTCCATAATATCCCACATGTGACAATAACCCTTCTAAAAATAAAATAACAAATATAGGCTGATTAAAGTTAATACTATAATTTAAAATCATTATAATTGTACACAGCAGATTGTCTATGGCATACACTGCAAATAGGGTTTGATCTTTGTACTGTTTAGTTAACACTTGATTATATAGTGAATGCTGGGTTGAAGGCCATGCAACATGAATAATACAAGCCAAGAAAGTGCCACAGTTTGGCCTGTGGGTTATAAAAAATTAAGCGTATAGATGCTGTACACATTTTGTTGCCAGTTTGTTTAATGGATTCCCTTGTGTTGATGTAAAACCGTGCTTTTTTCACCCAATAGTTTATGACATAGGTGGGATGTAAAATATTCATTAGCTCCATATTTCTGGGTAATTCTGTTATGGGTCGGCCTTTGCTGTATCTTTTTGTATTATGTTGCTCTAATGTGTACGATATTTGATTCAGGGTCTTGAATTATTATTGATCCTGACTTAATAGAGACCCAAATGGCTAACTCATGGAGTGTTCAAAAAATGTAACCTCATTAACATTGGCGTTTTCAACCGAGGCTTTGAGGACCAGTGCATGCATAGTAAGTCCTTCTTTGAGAGTGTGAAAAATATTACAGTTAAGTGGATATACTAAATTAATGAGCAAAAATGTGAGTATCTGGTATTCTTCCATTTATTAAAGGAATTGATTAGATAGCATTTGAAGAGTAGTTGGTTGGAATTACCTTGCTAATTAATTTTATATGTCAATCTAGATTGCTTTTTTTCTCTTCGAAATGAAAGTTGAAGTTTAGCAAGAAAAGTGCTTTGATAAAAAGCTTTGTTCTGTCTGATCGTTAAGAAGTCAAGCTGAAGAAGTCATTTGTCTTTGTGCGATCTTAGGAAATTTGGAAGAAAAAGTCTTTTTGCTCAAAATTTTGCCAAGGGGGTCTTCTTCTTCTACAAGGCCCTCGGAGCTCTGATGAATATTTCAATAGCTTTAGTACTGGGACTTGAGTGTACAATATATTCTTTGAGACAAACTTGCAAGTATGCTTTCTATTTTAGATTATAGATGAGAGTAAAGTTTGAGAGATGGCGAAAGGAGCTTGCAAATGTGGATTCGAGCGAAAGCCATATATCAATGCAGGAGCAACTTAGATTGACCTCCGTCTGATTGGGTTAGTCTTATATTGATGTCCTATATTAAGGAGCATTACTGTGCTGAAACATCCGCCCACAGCTCAAGCTCCAGAGAAAGATGCGCACAGCAGAATCAGCAGCCTCCATTGGCTTTCCTTGGCCGTTAACCTGAATGATCAGAGGAAATGTGATAATTACAGGGAGTGATTGTGAATGTCTCTTGTTATAAGTGAAAAATAAGATTCTGAATTGCAACCACTAAACATTTGTCAGAGAAGATGAAAAGACAAAATTATTAATATTATTTTGAAGGGTTAAATCACCCCAAAATGAAAATTATGTCATTGCATGTTGTTGCAAAACCATCAGAAATTTGTTTGTCTTTGGAACTCAAATAACTTTTTAATCTGAGAGCTTTTTTTTCTTTCCATATACACTACCTGACAAAAGTCTTGTCATCAATTCCAGTTGTAAGAGCAACACATAATAAGTTGACATCTAGTTGATCATTTGTAAAAGTGGCAGAAGGTAGATTTTTCTGATACATCATCTGTTGAACTGCATCCCAATCATCACAAATGCTGCAGAAGTCTATTGAAACCCGCATGGACCTATGGAATTCTCACAGAAATCAGTTAAGTTTGGTGAAGGACAAATCATGATTTGGGGCTACATTTAGTATGGGGATGTGCGATGGCAACATCAACAGCCTGAGGTATCAAGACATTTTTGTCTTACATTACATTACATTACAAACCATAGGAAAGGGCAAATTCTTCAGCAGGATAGCACTCCTTCTCATACTTCAGCCTCCACATCAAAGTTCCTGAAAGCAAAGAAGGTCAAGGTGCTCCAGGATTGGCCAGCCCAGTCACCAGTTATGAACATTATTAAGCATGTCTGGGGTAAGATGAAGGAGGAGGCAGAGGATGAATCCAAAGAATCTTGATGAACTCTGGGAGTCCTGCAAGAACACTTTCTTTGCCATTCCAGATGACTTCATTGTAGATGTCATTGCAGAGATGTATGGATGCAGTCCTCAAAGCTCATGGGAGTCATACACAATATTAATTCTTTTTTCCACTGCACCATGACTTTGTATTCTATACTGTACATTATTTCTCTTAAGTGATAAGACTTTTGTCTAAGCAAAGTCAGACCTTACTGTCCTAATTAAATCATTAAAAATCAAGGCATGATCATATTTTATTTTGGTAAAATAAGCATAATCTAAAGGCCTTTGCCTTTCATATAAGCCACTTCTTATACCAAATGATCAACTAGAAGTCAAGTTATTATTTGTTGTACCTAAAACTTGAATAGGCGACAAGACTTTTGTCAGGTAGTGTAAAATATGATTATCCAAATCTCTTCAAAACATTAAAGGGTTAGTTCACTCAAAAATTATATTTATGTTATTAAAAGCTCATGTTGTTCCAAACCCTTGAGACCTTTGTTGTGTTTGGAACACAAATAAAGATAGGTGAAATCTATCTAAATAGTCCCTCATCCTCCATAAACAGCAAGGTTCCTGACTCGCCAAAAAAACATTCACAAAACAGACCATATGCCTTCAGTGGTTTAATCAGTATATTATCAAGCACATAAAACAAAAATAGTGACTTTATTCAACAGTTTCCTCTTCTCAGCGTCAGTACATTGCACGCGTTGATGTGTACTGTGCAGTGATGTATACCCGGATGCACCCTATACTGACACTGAGGAGAAGGAACTATTGAATAATGTTGTTATTTTTGGATTATGTGCGCACAAATGTTTTCTCGTAGTTGTTATTTTTGGATTATGTGTGTGCACAAAAGTTTTCTCGTAGCTTGAAAACATTCAGATTGTACCATTGAAGACACATGGACTGTTTTGAGAATGTTTTTTTGGTACCTTTCTCTAATGAGTTGTGACTGTTGCCAAAAGTGTTGTCAAATTTCACCTAAAATATCTTCATTTGTTACAAAGACAAACAAAGGTCTCAGGGGTTTGGAATGACTTCGGATTTGATAACATAATCTTCATTTTTGGGTAAACTAACACTTTTGGATCAACAGAAATCAATGTGAATTGAACGGTACAATCCAGTCCAGTTTTTTTTTGAGAGAGAGACAATGATCCCTCTATATGCTGAAAACAATAAATTCTGGGTTGTATACCCATATAGACACATTTTTGTTTATACTTTATTTTAAGGTGACATAGTTACAGTGTTTATTTAACTACTGAGTAATATTAATTAACTAAACGTACTTACTAAATGGTTGGGGTTAGAACAAGGGTTAGGTTTAGGGTTAGTTACTTGTAATTATGCATAATTTATTGTAATTACTATAGTAAGGGCATGGAACGTGTAATTACGTCACCTTCAATTGAAGTGTTACCTATGTTTTTTTTCTTCATCAAAATTGACATGTTATGCTATGACAGTTAGCAAGCTAAAAAACAAAGTACATGTTTACCCCATACACTGTAATGTTTCAAGAGTGGCAACCAGATTTTAATACCTGAATAATCCCCTAAATTGTCATTTTGTGTCTGTGCAAAATTGCGATGATTGACACCAAGCTAACAATAGCAACATTCTGGCTTTTTGCCATTTAGTATTCACAGTGAACAAAAACTATGGTGGGAGATTTTAACGAAACCGCCATTGACAGAAACAACATGTTTTGTATATGCCTGGAAGACATTTGTTTGCAAGTGTTGCCAAGTCCATGTATTAAAAGTGATGCTTATAAAGCGTATTTGGGCTTAAGCATACCAGTTGATGGAAAAAGTAAAGTGGGCTTGTGCTGGTTGTGATATTTTAGTCTGTGGCTTATTTCTAAGATTACTCATTTGCATAAAAATTCATTATGGGCTTGTTCTTATTTGTTGTTTGTTGACAGGATCTGGCAACACACTTGGAGTCAAGATGTACTGCACTGAGCATATATAAAGAGAGACAAGAATGTTTAAATATATCATTAAAAACTAGGTGTTCAGTTTTGTACATTTGCGTAGAATTTTTGAATAGAAATGCCATAGTCTGCAAAACAACAACAAACCTTGATTACAAAGCCATTCATTTACTACAGTATGAGGAAAACCTGATGATTTCTACTATGTAGTCTCTCTCTCTCTCTCTCTCTACTGTTGTCATCTTTTTTCTGTCCGTTGACTCCTTGCACCTCATTTCCCTTCTTGTGACAGCCCCCCCAGTCATCTTCTGTTCTTATTTTGTATCTTACCTCTTCTCCCACCTCTCGGTAACAGTATTTTTGGCTTGTTCCTGTGTCTGTGACTGGCGGTGTGATTCATTATGGGGGTTGGTGAGTGTTGAGTGATTCCCTAAAGGAGCTCAAACCAGGCTGAGGCGTGTGAATTGTGTCAGAAACAGTTTTTTCCTCCCTTGTGCTGATGATGGTTATTGCAGAGGAGTCACATATGCGATGTAGAGTATTGGACAGGGTGCAGGTAAGGTGTAGTTATAGGGGCCCTGTCGCTGCAGGTGTTGAGAGAACTGTAAATCTTGTGTTTCCTCCTCCACATGGGTAGCCTGAGCGTTAGCGTTTGCTAGATGTGAACCCCTTCAGTGCCACGGGGGAGCTTTCAACACCTGGTCATGTGTGAAATCAATAGGCTTTCCCATCCAGTGAGAGGGAGAAATTAGCCGCAGGTCTGTTGCTGAGTAAACTTTCTTGCCTTTGGCCTTTTACACTTAGGGTTGATTGGAAAAGCCATGCGTGCTGTAATTGCTCCCAGCAAGCATTTGGACAGTCATTAAGTGTTTTCTAGTTTATCCCAATTAAACCTGAGAAAGCTTGGAGTTTTACTGTTGCTGTGCAAATTACATTGTCTTGGATGTATTTATTTTTTTTGGTTAGCATTGCTAATGGGGTTTGAAAGTGACTTTGTTTACCAATTTTGTTCTGAAAAATAAAGATGCAAGTAAGGGATGCCAGGGTCAATTGTATTCTGCTTTTAGCTACATATGAATAATAATAATGACCATGGATCTGTGATGCACAAAGAAAGGAGTAATATTCCATAATTATTGGGTTTTGTAACCTTCAGATAAAATCAGATAAGGAAGAATCGTAATTGTCCATGGTTAGTTAATGATTAAATTATTGACTCAAATTAGTTTCTTTGCTGTTGACCACAAGTGAAAATAATTATATGCAACTTAAATAGTCATGCAGAGTTAAGATAGCTGTGTCAGATGAGTTTAAAGGGACTTTTAAAAAAATTTTTTGTCTAAAACAGAACATATCTTGCCCAAATATATATCATATATCATGTTATAGTCTAAACTCAAAAGTGGGCCAACAGTTAAGGGAATATACAATTTTAACACAAACATACAGTACATACCTTTCTTGTCACTTGTCATTTGTTGGGCTATATAAAAATATGTAATAAAAATAAATAGAGAAAAATCTTACTGGCTCCATATTTTTTTAACTATTGTGTGTGTTTGTTTGTACCCTAGATCAGTGTTTCCTAACCTTGTTCCTGACGGCACACCAACAGTACACATTTTCAACTTCTCCCGGATTAATCAACTCATCAGAACAGAAGAAGGAGCTCCAAAGCCTGAAGTTAAGGGATCAGATAAGGGAGACATCCAAAATATGTTCTGTTGGTGTGCCTCCAAGAACAGGGTTGGGAAACACTGCCCTGGATTGCTACTTAATATTCATTGTAGACAACTACTGATGTAAGCAGTATAGGTAACATATTTAGCATTCAAGAAAACAAATGTTAAGCACATCTGCTACTGCGGTATTAGAACAGCTACAGGGAAACTACTCTGTCATAGTATTAGCATATTTACTGTTTGTACCGTAATTGTCTCTTGCAATAGAGAATCCAAACATAACGTAACAACACAGTTTATCTACACAATGCTTGAGTTTTAAGCTATTTACTTTCTGCATTTAAAATTGTGATTTCTCTTTAGGCTGGAGGACATGGAAGTTTGTCTCATCCACACCTCTCTTTTATTCTGTAGGTGACATTTGTTTAATTGCAGTCCAGGAGGGTTCAGCGGTGCGGGGAGGTGACGTTGACCGGATGCGTGTAGCGGAGCGTGCCGTGTGGCTTTGACCATGAGCCGGCTGATGTTGGGCCGGACCCTGGAGCGGATCTGCAAGGCTGTGCTGTTGCTCTGCCTGGTGCACTTCCTCATCATGATGATCCTCTACTTCGATGTCTATAGCCAGCGTTTCGACATCTTCAGCCGCTTCAACAATGGCCGTGGAGCGAACAGCTCCCGAGGACCCCACCACTACTATAATTTCTCCAGTGGAAGGCCCAACACTACCTTTGCGAGCTACTTGGCCACAGCTGACCATCTTCTGCCCAGCACCAAGCCAGAGGCAAACCACACACCGCCAACCCCAAAACCATTACCACCATGTCCAGAGGTCCCTCTTGGTCTTGGTAAGTTACTTATTTGGAGCATAGTACATAAAAGTTTAAGTGCTGGGGCTTCAGACAAATAATATTGTGACATAACATAAAGCAATTGCACAGTGCACTATTATTATTAATGTTAATATTATTAAATTATTATGCAGCTTCTGGTCAACTACACACTAAAACTGAATATTCAGCCTTATTTTTTCCATCAGAAAACGCATTAAAGGGTTTGTATTGTATTGAATTGGTCCTCAATAAAAACACGCATATAATCTTATTCCTAAATAAGCATGTTTAGCATATGTTTATTAATTTGTGTTTGAGAGAGAGAGCGATAGTTGTCATTTATAGTTATGAAACAGATTTAGTTTTTGAGACAGGCATTCAAACTGGGTTAACAGTATAGTTCAAAATTGGATGAAAACTCTATTTACTTTTTTTCAAACTGAGAAAAATTAGAATATTAATAGAAATTAATTAATAGTATAATAATTAATAATATAGTGAATTGCAGCAAATAACATTTTGTCAGAACCTGTTGTTCATTTATTTCTGTTTTGTTAAGTTGTCTGTTCAGAGTTGTGGGAGAATGGTGATTTGCATTTTGTAATTACATTTTGCTGATCAATCTTGAAGCCAAAATTGAATTGCTCATTTAACGCAGTCATTGTGTCTTTTCAGGATTTGGATTAAGCCACTCAATTCACATAGATATGAGATTTGGTTAAATGGTCTTTAAATAGAGGGTCCGAAATCTCTCAGATTGGATTCAAATATCTTCATTTGCATTTCAAAGATGAACATATTTAGTATGGGTTTGGAATAACACGAGGGTTGAATAAATGATAGCAAAATTATCATTTTGGTGTGAACTAGCCCGTTTATGTTATCCAAAGTTGTACTACGATATCCATTATATGAATGCTGGCAAGGAACTCGATCAGACCTCTTAGTTGGAACTTCATCAAAAGTACAAAATCCCTCTCATAACTACATAACTAGACAGTTGTGAGAGGGAAAAGAATAATATAAATAATACGACAGTAACACATGGAAGACACTTGAGCCTCAATTAGTGGTCTGAACAGTTGAAATGTAGGAAACAGAAGATGACTGGTGTGCTATAAGGGACATGTGGGCAGGACCCCAGTCACTGTTCCCCATCTCAGAGCCATAATAGATTCTCTCCAGACTCCAATTACTGTAAAAGCAGTTGCCTCGCTCTGTTTTCTAAGCTGACTAGAGAGTTAAAATGGATTTAACATCAGCATGTTCTTCAGCGCACTTATATTTCATCCGCTGAACCGATTTATTACCCGTCTCTTACGCAGTGTGTGACGCGTTCAGAGAAAATGACCTGTGTGCACGACTAACAGGACTGTACCAATTTACAATCTAATTACTATGTCTATGTCAGTCTATCCAGTAAGATAGGACAAAACTGCACATCTTTAGGTGAAGTGATTTTATATGTACAGAAAATTCAAATCTCTGTTTATTATAAGGTGAAATACACCTTCCAGAATAGTACGCTCCATCTGCATGAAGAAAAAAAATCTCATTAATTAAGATGTCATTGCACAGCATTTTCTAGCTCATAATAGGGCAAACCTTCATAATGAATGTGCAGCAGCGCTATTTGATATGCCTGCAAGCAGTGGGCCTTTGCCACCCATATCCTTCTAATGAGTTTAAAGCACATCTCTGGAGGGAGTTGAGCTGTGTCATATGACTCGTATGCTGTCTAGCCAGCTCAGGGGTCTCTCCTTTCCTCCGTTTTCATACTTAGTTATGTCCCCCCTCTTGAGTAATGACAGAAACCCAAGATGGTCAGAACTTGTTATTTTCATGCTTAGGGCTAAAAATGCAGAGCGAATTTGATAGATGTCTTTGGGGGCTCTTTAGATAGATGTCTTTGGGGGAAATTTGCCTCATCCGTAAGGGCAGAGTGGAATCTGTCATTCCCTGGAACGTTGACAGGAAGCATTCAAATGAAAACGCTCTACTGTATTCCCATTTTTCCAAGCTTTTTTGCTTCCCCTTCCTGTCTTCTAGCTGCTGTAAGTATAAAGCGGACCCTATGTACAGCAACATTTTCAAAGACATCCAGTGTTTTCAGATGCCGTTAAAGGAACTATCTGCTTTTTTTAGAAATAGGCTCATTTTACAAATACCCTAGAGTTAAACAGTTGAGTTTTACCATTTTTTTTATTAATTCACTCTGGATCTGACAAAAGCACTACAAAATGTAACTACAGAAGAGTCAAGCTTTAAATAGGAAAAAATATCTCTAATGGTCTAATCTAATGCGATGATTTATGCTAAGCTACAAGTGCTCCCGTCAGACCCAGAGATCGGCTGAACAGATTCAAAATGATAAAAATGTACTTTTTAACTCTAGGGGACTTGTAAAATAAGCCTATTTCCAAAAAAAGTTTAGTGTTCCTTTAATGTGCGGAACAGGCTGTTTATGAGACCATCCTTAGCCTCTCTAGTTCAAAGCATTTCAGTTTGTCATTGGCAGTGCAGCTTAGTGTTCAATATGCCTCTGTAATGCCTTTTTGATGTCAAAGCAAGACAAATGCATCTGTAGTTACCGCTCGCTCTTTGGTGATTAGAAAACTGTAAAGATTTTGAAAAATCATCTTGATTGAGATGCCATTGAGCCGTTATTAGCCCAAAGAGATTTCGCAAATGAACATTGATTGCATTCGGCGCACCCTTTCCATCATCCTGTTTACAAGAGCTGACCAGTTGATGTTAGTTTAGAGAGACTCCAAAGTAATTGAGGCATGTAAGAAGCAGAAGTTTCCAGCAAGACTTCTGTGCCGGTCCCAGGTGCGCGTAGAACAGATATGTTATTGCGGCAGAGGCCTGCGGGGAAAAGCCAGGGTCTGTGGTAGATTGCATCCCAGCTGGCAGGTGTGGCTCGTGGGTGATGATGACTCACCGGTGCCTGGTGTCTTTCTGTGTCAATGTGTGGCAGACACCACATTAACAGCAGGAGGCCTTCCGTGTTATCATCACACACATTAGAAATGTCCTACAGCAAACAGAGAGGTTTATAGCTGTAGGTTTATGACATTGGGGTTTAAAAGTGAAATAGCAGGTAGTTCTTAGTTTCTCTGTATTTACTGTATTTATTAGGCAGAGTAAAATGTCTATTATTATTATTATTATTATTATTATTATTATTATTGTATTATATGTATATTATATGTAATAGTCTGTGAACATTTCTTCCAGATTTCAAATAAAAATATTGCTGTTTAGAGCTTTTTTGTTGCATAAAATGACAGAAGATGGTCAGATTAACAAAGTTTTTTTTGTTGTGACTGAACATCAGGGTTTTCTACCAAATATTGCTTTCTAACATCATCTGAAGTTAAAACATGTTGTTCCTTTCTCAAAATCTGCCCATATAGTACAAAATACTGTATTCATTTATATTAAATACTATAGAGTTTTTGAACCATACTATAGTTAAGTACTTGAATCTGTTATGGTAATTCTACAGTTGCTTGGTAATATAAATATAATAATACAAATAAATGACCCAATAATTTCTGTAACTATAGCTTATATAAGTATACTACACTGTTTACTGTAGTAAAAAAACTACAACTGTACTACAGTATTTATTAGTTTAATTATAGTTAAACTACAGTATACTGTAACATTCATTGACAATAAGTTATATATAGTATATGCAGTGTAACAGTTTACAATAGTATGGTTAAAAAGTCTTTACTATAAATATTTTTTTTGTTAATTTTATTTTATTTTATTGTGGGTGCCTAATAATTAAAAATGTATCTGGTAGCAGATATGACCTAATGAGGAACCGGTGCCTCTTTAAAAGTCTAAAATGACATGTTGAACATGTTACTATATGTTGTTTTAGTTCTTGTTACCTTGCACTTTTTTGCTAACATATGTTTTTACATTCTAATTATTAAATTGCTAAAATTACTATAATTATATGAAATATTCACTGAAAAAATTACATTTGCTGCTTGTTCAAGCTACCTATTTAATATGAGTTAAACCAACACAACATAATTGTTTTATTTTCAATCTGCTTAAATCGATTTGTGTTGGGACAACATGAAGCAATTGTGTGGAACTCAGCATTTTCTTAAGAATAAACTATTCTGTGTTCTTTAAAAGAGTGTACTTGGATTATATGAGTGGCATGAAATGCTCCTAAAATGACGATAACATTCCTTATTGCAACACATTTCAGCGCAATATTTGACTTAGATCTCATGACATTTGAAAGAAGTCTCTTCTGCTCACCAAGGCTATGTTTATTTGATCAAAACTAAATTAAAAGCAGTGATTCTGTGAAATATTAGTTCAAGTTAAAACAACCTAATCCAAGCATATTTCAGATATATTTTAGAATGCAATTTATTGTTGTTATTCAATGTTGAATGTTCAGCATCATTACTCCATTCTTCAGTATTGGACAATCCTTAATAATATGCTGAATTACAACATTTTGTATTAAACATTGCCTTCATGAAAATAATGTTGTAAATATGACAAGTGCGGCTCTACAAATGAATAGTTCAGTCAGAGACTCGTTTCGGTGTCTAGAGTATCTCAACACAGAGCTGATGTGTTGAGATACTGTAGCCTGCAGCGTTCTGTTCGTGACCAGTTTTGAATGAAACGTGGCTCGGTGCCTGCCGACCATCTGGCTCAAATAACTCTGGCCCACAGGAAACTGACAATCGGCTCCATGAGGATGGACAGACATTCTCTCTGGCCGGCTGACATTGTTCTTCTACTAAAGTTCCATTAAGTAAGATGGGAAAAGCTCATCTTAGAGGTTTGAGCACCGCTAACACTTCAGCAGAAAGAGATTGTGAGACACGAGAGGTAAACACTGAGAGATCGGAAACGATTACAAGGTTTGTTCACGCCAAAATCATTAATTCACTCTCATGCACATTTTCCCAGAGTTATTTCTTTTCATTTTGAATTCTCTTTTTTTGGAGTGGATTATAGCTTTAAGAAATTTGATATTCGAGAGGGTAATGACACTTCAAACTGTGTGGGTTGTTATAATTTGAGAAGCTATTGACAGATCTGGGCTTTTGGCTTTGTTTAGCTTGCACTTAAATATTTAAAAGAATACTTTATATTGATGAAAGAGCACAAAAAGCAGAAGCACTAAAGTTGAAGATGCAGAATTCTGTTGTGTAGATGTTATAATCGCCAATATTTACATGTGCACTTGCCCCAAGCACAGTTTCTCTTCTTCTGTCAGTTGCTTGCTGTGATGTCAGCCTGCCACAATGTATTAATGACCTATAGTACAGTCAGTGAGACCAGAGATCTTTATGTTAATAATTGTACAAGAGCTTAGAAAGCAAACTGACATTTTTTTCCCTTTCATTCAATTTTCCATGTTTTGTTAGCACTCGGGGATATGTTTTGGCAATCAGCCCATTTTCTTTCATCAGTGTAAGCAGGGTTTCTCTTTTTAATTTTTTTTTATTAAGGTCAATCTCAGTCAAGAATCCAGTCATATGTATACAGGATATACATTTATGAGTGGTCATACCTTTAATCAGTTTCACCTCAAGAACTCATTACACATTAAATGATCTCAGTACGTGCTTTAACTTATACAGTATGTTGTTATTCATGATTATAAACATGATCATATTAACAAGAGCTCATCATTATGAGGAACTGAATGCATTACCAAGAGCTCAGTTTTAATGCGAGTGCTATATGCTCATTTAATTTTCGTTAGCGATTTGACTTTATTTATTAAAATTAATTCTGTTTTGATTGACTAATGAAAAGTTTAATGGATGAAAGCAGATTTCTAATTTGTTTAGTTCTTTGAATAGCATTGAAAGAACAATGGAACAGTTTTACTGGTGGTCCTGTAACTTTCGTTGAGAGTCTTAATGCAAAACTGCTGTTTAATCTTCTTTAAATAATCTTGGCTCAGTCCCATATGGTTAGTCCTCCAGGCAGCCCCTGGCATTTGATCTATCTCTGTTTAATTGAAGTTCATATTCAGATCTTCCTAATGAAGTAGTGGTTTAGAAGAAGTCTAGCCGAGAAGTAGTTAAACATCAGCATATTCCTCTCTAGCTTAGCAGCCCTTGTATAATCTTTTAGAAAATTTAATATACGACCGAAAAGCTAAATTGTAATAATAATCTCAGTTCAAGTTTCCATTCGCTCTCCATTTAGAAAGTTAGAGTTCATTAAAGCTTTCAAAAAGACACAATGCTCTTTCCCTTGTCCATTTCAGTCTTGTTTTAAGAAGCTTCTTGGGATTTTTCGCATGAATTATTTATGATCATTCTTCGGTTCTTACTCCATACATGGAATTTTCTGTGGCCTAGTACAGTATTAGTGAAGCAGCTTTTTGGTGTTTTTTTTCCCTAATACTTCCTTGTCTTTGGACGGGCACTTCAGGGTCTTTAGGGTTTCTCTTAAGCAGAGGGTATAAATAGCTCTTTGGCATCACCTAGTCGGGTCCAAGCTTCGCCCCTCACCTTCCCTGAAGCGCTTGCCTGCTTCTGCAGCATGCTCACTGAACATTTAGATCAAGCGTAAGGACACTTAATGTTCCTTGTCTTACATGAAGAATACTTTCACATACTACTTTATAATGGAACATTTCTATCCGCTGAGCAATGCCGAGTTACAGAGCTGCAGCCTTTATATATGTGCATTTAAAACAGGTACAAAATGTGTACGAGGTGGCTTTTTGACAAGAGGGAAGTATTTGGTTGTGTTTTGTTTAATTTAATCACGTGATTCATCAGAGTTGACTGCAAAATCATCACAGAATAGGATATTTGTTTTTTCTCTCACATCAAAAGCTAATTGCTTCCAGTGAAATTACAGTTTCTCAGATATTTAAACGAATATTTCTTTTTTAATTTGAAGTGGAGGAAATTGAAATGGAAACGTGTTGGTAATTCAGCATCATTCAGCATGATCAACCCAATTGTGTTCAGGAATTCTTAAAGAAGCAAGAGAGAAATCTGCTTTAAGATTGATGTAATTAGACTTATACTTCTCATATGAAAATGTAAAAGCTTATCAACTCTTGATCACAAATAAGGATGCACTGATTGACACGCAAGAAATTGGTGTAACCTGTTGTTTTTTTGTTTCAGTTCGGCTGATCTATGTCTTAATTTGCATAGAAACTGCAACAACTTTATAGAGAGTTAATGTTCACATAGAGTTCACAGAGAGTTATTTACACTTAAAGAGTTCAAGCATGGGTCAAGTTTTAAAATATAATTTGCGCATTATTTTCCAAAAATCTTTTTTTTTTTTCAGGTGGTAATGAATTTAGCTTTTTTTTTATTTTTTTTTTAGCCTAGTTCTGTTATGTAACAGTTGAAATTCTTTATTTTAATAGGTGCTTCTCCTAGAAAAATTGTGTGCATGATCGACGTGAGCGTCTTCACAATTTAGAAATGTGTTTTACAGTTTGCACTGTATTTTTGCATACATGTATTTTATTTTTTTTAACATAAATTTTATTTAAAGTGCAGGCAAACGTCCTGTCAGATGTACTTCAAGAAAATAGCTTTTTCCCCTTAAATTCATGCAGGCTCAGACTACAGGACTTTTTATGTCTGACCTAACCTAACCGATTATGAAGTAATGCCAGCTGGAAGGGCATCCACTGTGTAAAACATATGCCAGAGTAGTTGGCGAGTCATTCTGCTGTGGCGACCTCTGATTAATCAGGGACTAAGATGAAGAAAAATGAATGAATATAGCATAAAAGCACATAAGGAGAATCTTAACGTATTTTCTTCTGCAGAAGGAAAACATGCACACACTGCAATATTTATATGCGCAACAGACTGCAAGATATGCCGATTTGTTTTTTTAAATATTTTGTTTTTATTTTTTTAATGTCCTAAACATTTCCACAGATAATGTTTACAGATTTTACAGTAGCTAGCGTGCTATCAGCTGCAATCTACACTTAGCCAGTATATTCAAAACAGAGGTAATTACTTCTAAGTGTCATTTTACAAGAAATGTTACGTAGGCTATCATGTTGTTGCCAAACTTCCACAAGCAGTTCCTCCAACAAACCCATACAGCAGCTTGGTTCGTGGTCATGCATCTTAAACCCCTGGATGTGCCTGCGTTACAGATCTAGGGTTTAAGATTTTATCTGAAAATGCTTTGCATTACCAGATAATCTGGGCCAAACATTGGAATTAACCAAGATCTTGGACAAGATTGTCACGAGGGGTGAATAGGGAATAAATCAGCCTAAAATGATTGTACTGTGAGCCTGGTTAAACGATTAGGTTTAGGATAAGGTTTAGTGTTGGCAGCATGTTGGTTTCAAATAATAATAATAAACAAATGTAAAGGGTTACAAATTTTTAGGGTTAATAAGTGCTACTTATTAGATATTTTACTTTTATGTTAAGAAATGATCAGCATAATATATTAATAACTGTAACATATCAGAGGGAAGACAAATGTG
The DNA here is from genome assembly GCA_903798125.1 of Danio choprae. Lineage (NCBI taxonomy): Eukaryota > Metazoa > Chordata > Actinopteri > Cypriniformes > Danionidae > Danio > Danio choprae. Next base: position 1,910,425 of record CAIGQW010042275.1, read on the forward strand.
GATTAACAGAAATAAAGGATTTTTAATGATAACTCAAGCAAACAGAGTAAAGGAGGTCGTTCAGAAAAGAAACATAATACCAACGTAACAGAAGAAAACCAAACAAACAGAACTTAACTTCAGTTGGTAACTGAAACAAGATGATGGTGATGGTTACAAACACAGTTCAGGAGCCAAAGGACAAAATCACAGGCAGGATAACAGGCAGACTGGTAAACAGGATTCAACGACTGGTAAGGGATTCTGAGCTGAGAGAGGAATGAGTAGTAGATCAGACAGTTGAATGGTGGGATGTTTATTTATTTATTCTTCATTTCAGTTAATGAAAACATTTATTTTTTTTATTAGTTAGTTAGTTAGTTAGTTAGTTAGTTAGTTAGTTAGTTAGTTAGTTAGTTAACAAAGCTGTTGGCATGTTTCAGAAACTGTTTTGTTTTGATTACCCGCTGGTCTGTTTGGACGCTGAGTGGATCCTCAAAATATGATAGTTAATGGGGCAGCAGTATTAAGATTGTCACATCGGTTCAGTGTCTGAGAGAAGATTGTAGACACAGAATCAATGAATGCCAAATGTGAACTCAAGAAGCGAAAGAGTGAAGCACCGTATACGGCAGGCAGAGAAAATTGCATCCATCCCCGCCATAACACCCAGAAAGCCATTAAGATGCCGGTGCCTTAACTAGATGAGCAGCAAGCTTTCCAAATGATAAATGACAAAACAGGGGACTAATATTGTCATCTGGAAGCGGATAACAGTTTTTTTTTTCTTTTTCCTTGTGATGTGATCGCTGTGATGGAAAGCTTTAAGCAGATATTGTGGATTTCTGGAGCATATGTATTTGTTATGGGATGAATACGTGGCTGAATTTAAAATGCAGATGAGAATGCTGCCACAAACCACTCTCAATAAAGTCATTTATAATTTGAAACCTTGGACAACATATTCAGAACATCAGTGTTACTCATTTATATTTATTTATCTGTTTCCTACTGTTTTAATCAGACAAGCGTTCCATTCGTGTCAGTTTCTGTTGATTTATTGGATGACTTATTCTGTGGATTTATTAGCTTTGTTTATTTGTGCATTGTGTCTGTAAAGTTTTCCTGGATTATGTAAGGGACGGCTCTGGGAGATCAGGGGTGTGTGCTAGAAGAGATCAAAGGATTTAATGTGCAGATATTGGATTAGGACGAGGCCTGTTAATACAATAAGCTTAAATGGATGGCTATTATGGCGCTAACAGGATAAGTGACCTCTCATCCTGTCTGGTTAAACCAGTAGACGCAGGTTAGATCAATACGAGGTCTCGTCTCGCTGCAGCCTGTCACTAATGTCACGTTCATGCCAGTTGGAGAGACTCCAGTTCTCATTTCAAAACCTTTGAAGCTCTGAGAATATGATGATGAATATCATTGGCATCGAGCTCTTGGCTGAGGTATCCTGGTCACTGCTATTTATTTAATACAAGTCCAAATTTCACTGAATTCACAGATTTGGGAGGTATCCAGATGGGAGGTATCCAGAAAAAGTAAAAAAAAAAAAAAGTTAAAGAAAAAAAATTATTTTATATATATATATTTATATATATTTGTTTTTTATTCATTTTGTCCAAGAGCAAGCACCTGTAAAAACTTTTAAGATGAGATATTGTACTTGTTATGGAGAAACAACAGCTGCAAGTCATAATATACCTTTGAGAAATGAGATATTTCTGTAAAATACTATTTTTCTTAGTTGCATAATATGACATGTTGCATAATCAAAAAAACATACACAAACAAACACATTTTAGAATATTGTGAAAGTATGTATTATTGTGGAATACATGGCCCATATGTCGCCTCACAGCAAGAAGGTCGCTGGTTCAAGCCTCGGCTGGGTCAGGTGGCATTTCTGTGTGGAGTTTGCATGTTGTCCCCGTGTTCGCGTGGGTTTTCTCTGGGTGCTTCAGTTTCCCCCAAAGTCCAAATACATGCGCTATAGGTGAATTGGGTAAGCTAAATTGTCCATAGTGTGTGAATGGGAGTGTATGGATGTTGGATGTATTGATGTGGGTTCCAGCTGGAAGGGCATCCGCTGTGCAAAACATATGCTCGTTAAGTTGCCGGTTTATTCCGCTGTGGCGACCCCAGATTAATAAAGGGGCTAAGCTGAAAATGAATGAATTAATTAATAATAATAATAATAATAATAATAATAATAATAATAATAATAATAATAATTATTATTATTAT
>CAIGQW010042275.1:1913059-1937948 GCA_903798125.1 Danio choprae
AGTTGTCAAATGTCAATTTTCTAGTGTTTTTTTTTTACTGTCCTGTAAAGAAAGCATCCAGAATGCACTTTTTAGTGTTCTTTTTTTTGCCCTTCATAAGTTTATGTAGATGTATCTGTAGATTTCAAATATACTGTAATTCTTAGGTTTCTCCTGCACTGTGCCAAAAACCTCTACTTTAGCAGTTTTTTATTAGTTATTAGTAGTTTTATTCTTATCTATATTCCAAAGGTTTTTATTGTGATATTTGTTCATAAATAATTGGATTATATAGATTTTATTCTACAACAAACATTTTAAAATGTGCCTTTTTTTTTGATTGCATTATTTTTTGTTCAATTATGGGGTGATAAAAAGAGATTCATTGCCTCACAGCAAGAAGGTCGCTGGTTCAAGTCCCAGCTGGGTCAGTTGACATTTCTGTGTGGAGTTTGCATGTTCTCCCCGTGTTCGCATGGGTTTCCTTCGGGTCATCCGGTTTCACCCACAGTCCAAAGACATGCGGTATAGGTGAAATAAATAAACTAAATTGGCCATAGTGTATGTGTGTGAATGAGTGTGTATGGAAGTTTCCCAGTACTGGGTTGCAACTGGAAAGGTAATATAAAGCTGTGTAAAACATATGCTGGATAATGAATGAAAGAAGGGACTAAAGAGTGAATGTATTTTTGATGAATAAAGGGACTAAGCCGAAGGAAAATACATAAATGAATGAAAAAGAGATTAACAAAAAACCCTCTGTAAAATCATTTGACTCGACTATGTCAAAAAGTGAAATAATTTAATATGTTAACATAACATTTTTGAAAAGATGTAGTACAAAAAATGTTTGCAATTCAGAATGTAATTCATCAACCAGGGAAATATGGTGACAACTATTAGTTTGTTTCTTTATTGTTTTGCCTGTTCTGTCTTGTCTTAAGAAAAAAAAAGCCAGTTAACCACTATGGTATTGCAGTTGTAACAAAATACATTTCTACAGATTTTGAAAAAAAAGAAGAAAAAATTATTGTTTCAGTTGCGAACACAAGGTCGTCCACAATATTGAGTATTTCCATTGCACCTTTCAGGAATGAAGGACAGCGCATTGAAGGAGAGAGAGAGTGAACTCTACCAGAGAGTAACTGCATGCCACAGTAATTGATTTTTAAAAAGAGGAACATAATCCTTGAGCTCTGGCACATTCTTCTCTGGCAAAAGCTCTTTTCAAGTTTGCAGTGCTACATTTACACAGTTTTTAGTGATGGAGAAAAAGAGTGAGACAAAGCAAGATAATTAGTTAATTCTGTGTGTTGAGAAAGATGGTTTCCATAGACTTGACTTTTAAAAGATTATTTTTGTATGTAATGCACTGTAAAAAATATCAAAATTTCAAGCAATGAATGCAGATAAACTAAAATATTTTTACAGCAATGCAGTTTTTTTTTAAAGCATGCGTTAATATTGCTGCATTGTTTATTGTCTGCTTGCCAGATTTACATGTAATTGCACTGTTGCTGATGATTTTCTTGTCAAACAAAGCAATGCCAAGATCACAGTTTGGTTTCCCTAGATGAAATGATGAAATAACAGTGCTGTGGGTTGCTTTGGATGGACAGATTTTTGCATTTGGCAGTATAATGTGGTAGGATAGTTTTTGTACCTCATGCGTTCTGCTATTTCTGTTTTCATTTTCTGTTTGTTATTTGATTGAACACTGTTTAAATCTGATGTTTTTAATCAAAAAGCAGGTCTTATTCATTTTAATCACGAAACTCAGTGTAGCATGTTTTTCTCAAATTCAGTTTGATTCTTAAAAAAGGTAACATTTTGTGATTGTTTATTTATTTCAGATTTTCCAATTTATTCATATTTTTTTGGATCCTGGTTAAAATTTTCTGAACACATTTGTAATAGCTAAATCATATATTTTTACAAATTTTTCAGAATTGACAGCATTCTTATGCAAAATACAATTTTGCTGAAAATTTGCCATGTATTTGCAAAATGAAGAATCATGGTGGCAAAGTGGTTAGCACTGTCGCCTTACAGCAAGAAGGTTGCTAGTTCGAGTCCCGGCAGGGTCAGTTGGCATTTGTGTGGAGTTTACATGTTCTCCCCATGTTCCCGTGGGTTTCCTCTGGGTGCCCGACAATCTTTTTTCCCGACAATCCCCCGAGGAAGTTTCCCCGACAAGTTTTGTTTTCCGTGTTGCTTCTCATCCAAGGGAGTGGGCTCACTCACAATTTTGCCCAAAAACACATCCATGAAAAAAGAATGGTACCAAAACACCCTCCAACTGCAACGTCTTCCAACAATCCAACAACAGTTTGGTGAAGAACAATGCATTTTCCAGCACGATGGACCACCGTGCCATAAGGCAAAAGTGATATCTAAGTGGCTCGGGGTCAAAAAACACAAAATTTTGGGTCCATGGCCTGGAAACTTCCCAGTACTTAATCCCATTGAGAACTTGTGGTCAATCCTTAAGAGGCGGGTGGACAAACAAAAACCCACTAATTCTGACAAACTTCAAGAAGTGATTATGAAAGAATGGGTTGCTATCAGTCAGGATTTGGCCCAGAAGTTGATTGAGAGCATGCCCAGTCGAATTGCAGAGGTCCAGAAAAAGAAGGGCCAACACTGCAAATACTGACTCTTTGCATAAATGTCATGTATTTGTTGATAAAAGCCTTTGAAATGTATGAAGTGCTTGTAATTATATTTCAGTACATCTCAGAAACAACTGAAACAAAGATCTAAAACAGTTTAGCTGCAAACTTTGTGAAAACTAATGTTTGTCATTCTCAAAACTTTTGATCACGACTGTACATAGTAGGATCACAAGCAGATAGTTTTATGTCAAGCAAAGTTTCAGAAATGATTTAGAGAGAGCCTGAAACCACTCTCTCAGTCTTATTAATCAGGTGAAAAGATGGCAGCGTCATCAAGACACCTGCCAATAACTTTACAATAGGAAAACAGTTGCTTCTTCAATACCTTAGCAATTGGCCTTCACTATGCTTCATAGATAGACAGAGAAGACAGAATTGGAAATGTTAAACTTCAAAACAAGTTATTGAATTGTTATAATGAGATCTTCTGTTATGTTTCAAGTGTGTTTTGTACTGTAGCATTTGTTCAGTTCTTTGATGCATATCGATTGTTGCTGTGAAAACAGAAAATATCTTTTTTTTTTTTGTACTCAATTGACATTTTGTGCCATTTAATCAATTTTGAGCAGAACAATTTGTCCTTGTTTGCAGTCCTTGTTTACCCCTCCAGTTTTTTTTTGGTCACTGTTATTGTCTTGTTCCATCAGCCAAATCCCAGAGCCGAGTAAAAGTGCTGAAAAAAACTGTTCAGCATCGTCTTTGTCAGTGGTAGTTAATGTCAGCCACAGATGAACGACTTCTATTAATTGGATTTAAAGACAATACCGACTAGTAAGTGGACTGCTCATAAATCATGAGGACTTTAGGTGCAGCATAATGAAACTGATGAAGAAGTTTGGCTGGAGAAAATGTTCAGTGGCTCTGAATCTTAACTAAGAAGGGAACTGAAGTTGTATTGCGAGAATTAAACTCTTAGAAATCCTTTTTAAATTGTGAGTAGGGTAAATTGCCTTGAATTGGGACATGTTTTGCATTATAGATTCTGTGAAAAATGTTCAATGTATAGCCAAAACATTAAATCCAAACCTAATGCCGTTTTAAAAAGTACAAGATGTGACCTAATCAACTATAAAATGCAGAAAAATACATTTGTAAAAGAAATGATGGACATATTAGTGCTCTTAGAGCAAATCTTCTGATGTGGGACACTTTGTGATAACGGGCCAAAATCAATTTGATTCATGTGAAATAGTTAGATGTTCTTGGTTCTGGATGGCTTAAATATGGATAATTGAACATTATCAGACAAATAATACAACTTGATACTTTCATGCATTTATTTTAAAGACATTAAGCAACTGTTATCGGCCTATGTTGTTATGATAGAAACACAATTCCCTGTGTTTCTCCCCTTAATCGTTAGATGCAATAAATAGAGAAGAATGGCTTCATTGGCTTAACATTTTTTTTTTCTGTTCCAGTAGTTTAACCCTACACATAAACCTGCCTCTAACACACAGATTCTGCTATTTTAGATTTTGAAAGAACTTCATTCACTATGATTTACACTAGGGGTGTCACTAGGTCGCTGGTACGAGCCTCGGCTGGGTCAGTTGGCGTTTCTGTGTGGAGTTTGCATGTTCTCCCCGTGTTTGCATGGGTTTCCTCCGGGTGCTCCGGTTTCCCCCACAAGTCCAAAGACATACTGTGTGTGGGTGTGGGTGTTTCCCAGTGATGGGTTGCGGCTGGAAGGTCATCCGCTTCGTAAAACATATGCTGGATAAGTTGGCAGTTCATTCCGCTGTGGTGAACCAAGATTAATAAAGGGACTAAGCCGAAAAGAAAATGAATGAATGAATATTTATATTTATTATTTGTAATACAATATTGTCCTGCAAAGAAGACAACATGAGCATTTAAAGCAAATAAACTAATGTAAATATTATCCCGCTTGCTTGAAAGGGCTGCGTTTGGCTTTAAAAATGAAAGCGCTGTTTACCGATGAGTGACACGGGAAGAACAGCCGCGGTTAATAATAATACGCGGTTATCACAGGTAATCCGTAATAGATGCAGTGGAGAAAACTTGAGAGGAGAGGAAAAGTTACCTCACGAAGAAAGAGAGAGAGAGAGAGAGACAGAGAGAGAGAGTGTAGACCCATCTCTCCCTAGTAGTGAAATAGCGGTTCGTGCTGTATCTTCTTCACTGTCAGTGAAAGACTGTACAGCAAACTCAAAAGCAGTGAATTGTGCAAAATTATCTGATTTTTAAGTAGTAGGAGCTCTCGCCTCCTTTGCCATAATATTCTACCGCGAATTGTCCCCATCTGCATCGCTGTGCACTGAAGAAACAATTAATTTTGAGACCCTTTCTGAAGAAAACAATTCTTGATATTTATTTTGGGACAACTTAACGGTTTTATGTTCAATTCACTTAAAGAAACATTTCTTGAAAGCTTCTTGAAAGCTGCTCTCCTTTTCTCTAAACTGTGAACACAAAACCCAATTTTCTAGCTACATTCACAAAACCTCAGACTCTTCTTGCAAAACCAAACTTTCACCTCAAAACAGTTCAATATGTGCTCAAAACTGAACTATGTTGTCAAATCGTGCACAGAGTCAATCAAAATTAAAAACACTACTGAACAGTCACTAAAGACTACATAGAAAAATAGAAAACACAATGCTCAGGACATAAAGCTGGAGAAATGACAAACAAGAGCTCTCTGAACTGGCTTTCTGTATATGTTCCCTCACATCATTAGCCACAAGTGGGATCAGTTTTGAGTTGAAACCTGTGCTTTAATTGTGTTTGACTTTTGTCACTTGTGCTCACCATTATGCAGCACTGGTGCATCACAATGATAATATGTTGACAAGTTGTGTCTAAACAGGTGAAAAGTGCTTATGGTTTTGCCAAAAGAGTGATTGATTCAATCAGTGGGTTCAGGCAACTGAGCGTTTGGTTTGGACAATAGGTTTTAGTGTTTTAGCAATTGAGAAAAACTGTAACTTAATTGATTTCTGTTGGGCCAACACAAATGAATTGTGTGGAACCCAACAAAACTCTGTCCCTGACCTTTGGCTTGTTTTTGGAAAAGGTGACTTTTTTTTGTTTTATCATTGCTCTGTTCTCAAATATGACTGGACATATTATTTTGATCACAATACACCACAGCTTTGGCTAACACATAGTTTTACTGGCATTGTATTTATAGAGGAGCTACAAGCCCTGGACCTTAGGTGACCCAAATTAGTGTCCTACTTAACAAAACATATGGCAATTCACCCTATGTTTTGTTTACTTCAGGTTTGAAAGTTAATGGTATTGACCTTGAAATAAATTGTAAGTCAAGTATTGGCATCAGATACCTTTTATTTATAAAAAAATAACAACACATTAAACATGCCCATTTCCACCATCAGGACATTGATTAAGACATTCCAGTCAACTGGAAGTGTAATCAATCATTTAGGCAGAGAATGTGGGTACATTTTGTTCACACACTGTTAGGAGGGTGAATTCAAGAGTCTGGAAATCAAAGCTGCAGAAGTTAGTTAGGTTTTTCCATCAGAAATTCTCAAAAACTATAATCCGATGTCTCCTACATAAGCACAAATTGTTTGAAAGGATTTAAAAAAAAAAAAAGCCTCTACTCTCATCCGAAAACTCTCAAGCATTTTTTTTATTGCTTATATTTACCAATGCTGTTAACTTTAGTGAAGGCCGCTGTACAAGTAACAAAAAAGTTCTGTGAGTCAGTATATCTCTCTATGAATTTGGCCACACAACAACTTTAAGTTGTTTTGGTCCACTTCCTTTGTGAAATGGCCGAGGCATATATCCAGTAAATGGCTTGTACCTTGAGGAAGTAGGTCACCACTGTAAATATGCCAGCAGTAGCGGCTCCAACCGTTGTAGCTGTATTGATCATCCAGCAGCGGCCTCTGGAGATCCAGCTCAAAGGTTTTGTTTTCCTTCTCTAAATAAGAGAATGGAATTGTGCAGCACTGATGCACTACTTGCAGTTCCTTCTGGGTCTAGCCTTAGAAAAACCTGAAAATGTCTCTGAACTGCCGTTTTCTTCTCGTCATTACTGGATGGGAACATTTACTAGCGCTGTGTCCTGAATGTCTGTCTGTGAGCAATGATTGACTGGTATTCTTGGTGTTCTCTGTATTCTGGGAAGTCTTTGTACTGTTCCTTCATTCTGATGGCACTGAAATCACAGAAGAATGCTATGGTGACCTTTCCGGATTTTGTATTAACTATTAAGAAATAAGTGTATGATGGAGAGTCTTTAACCTTTTGTCTGAGCTTTGGCTTCAGTCTTGAAACTTTAAGTTATGTTTAATATTGTATTTTTGTCAATTGTTTTTAATACATTCATATATTCATGCTTATTTTTAAAAGTTAACTTTTTAATATACATATTTGTCCATACTTTATTTGTGCAGTTTCTCAAAATATCTACAGTTATTCTAAATATCTTATGAGTATATAAATGTGTAAGCCAATTTCCACCGTATTGACTAATGGTCAAGTGATGCAAAGTTCCCAAATGAGCCTGTGTTATTAAGAGGTTGTTAACTGTTGCGACTGTTGCAGTGTAATAATGAAAAATAAATGCTACGATTTGGAGAAACAAAGTCATAAAGAATTCATGCAAAATATAAACCAATTATTATTTTTAAAGATTGAAGACTGACATTTGAACAGTAGTATGTATATATCCATGTTTGAAATAAACAGTATATTAATTACATTTATAATTTGAGCAAAATGTGTTTGCATGAACTAAATCTGTCTAAATCTGTATTTACATTGATATCACTACAGACCCAGCCTTCAAGTTAATATGCGCTACATAAGGGACATTTGAAAAAGATTGGCTTGTTTATTTGCAAAAAAACTAAATACATTGTTCACCTTTTCCTTACTGGCGCTGAATGTGTTGTCTGTGTGTTTCCAATGGACTGTCACTTTTGGCTGAATCAGCTGTAAACGTTTTTTTTTTTTTTGTTCTGTCTGTCTCCCTCGTGTTCCTCAGCACTTTGTAAAAAACGTGTCTTTGGACTTAATTCAGAACCGATGGTCAGAACCAAAAGTCTGCTTTGGAGCTTTCAATCAGAATGATTTTGTGCTATAGGCCTTCTGCTCAGATATCTTTCCAGCTGGCATAGGGAAAGGGGTGCATGTGGCCCAGTTAAACCCCAGGCTTTTGGTGCGGCCACAGAATGATAAGGCCGAGCCAGTAACAAGCCCTCAAACCTCTTGGCCCGAACTCCAATTACACTGAAACCCAGCTATAAGTGCTCAGCATGGACATGAAAGCCAGTTTAGCGGGGTATAATTTCACCGCAGCCATCAAGACTGCCCCAGGCTTCTGTTGGGGTCATATTTATGACTTGTTCAATGAAAAGCGACCAAAGAAAATATACAGCAGCTTCATGGATTCCCTGTTTGACTGTCGGCACATTCATGTTCACTTTTCAAGAATATCGCCCTCAATTGAAACACAGCTAAAGTATTTCAATCAGTTCCTGAGCAAAGACAAGGTTTGCTTTTTTATAGAAAAGACGTGCAATTTTCAATGACAAAGCTGGAGAAGGCGATCAAAGTACCTTCTGGGATCTAGGATTATAGCTGTTCAGAAAAAAAGCTTGCCAAGCTGAAATCTTGCTAATTATTAATTACATACCCAAGCACTTGGCTCTGGGGTACAGCATATTTTCTGGAAATATGTTGTTCTCGGAAGGCAAAATACAGCATTTTACCCTACTAAGTAGTGACAGGCGCTGATACTGCCATCTTATGTTCAGCAAACAGCCTGATAAGGGCTTTTGGATTGTAAAAGACTGTCAGGCAGATAAAATGCACAATGCAAATGCGCACAATGCAAATGCGCTCTGGAGTGTAATTGCTGTCTCATAGTCTGAGCCTCTGTTAAGAGGTTATTAACTCAAAATAATCAGCTGAAACCATTGACCTCATACAGTAGCACTTTGCAGTGATTAGCAGACTTATCTAACAGCTACTTTGGAAATATTTAAGTCTAAATGTAATTACCTCTGGTGTATGAGGGATTGATTTTTTTTTCTTTGATATAGTAGTAAATAATATTATTTATACTAGTGTTTTTGTTGGCTTTAAAGAACAGGTTCTCAACCTATGGGGTCATGACCTCATATAGCAGAGGTGGGCAATTATTTTGTACATGGGGCCACATGAGAACAAAAGAATATTATGGAGGGCCGGACTAAAAGGCTAAACTAAAGTATGCATAATATTAATTGTGTTTCTTTGTATAAAGCAGTACATAGCATTGTTTTGATAAGTTAGTAAGACTGGTAAGAGTATATGTTATAATTGAGCAACGAAAATAAGAAGTTTTTTTAGAAACAATGACATTTACTTCATAAAATTTCCCAAAACAATGGTAAACGAAATGTCAACATTTGAACAGTTTTTGAGTCATTATATTAGTGACCATTTTCAACCACATTCTGTAAGATGCATCATATTAGAAAACAATGATGCCTACATTTATAGTTTAAATACATTGACACTCATTTCTTATTCTTTTTTTCTTGTTCAGTGAGAAAAATCTAGTCTCCGTTGGTCTTTAATGAGTGCATCAATGTCAGGTTGAATGTCTGAGGTGGAGATGCGAAGCACAGCTGACAGGTGATCATCAGTAGGAGAGGATCTGTATCTGGACTTGTTAAACTTTATCACTGAGAATGTTTGCTCACATATGTAGGTAGACCCCGAAGAGAACAAACATCTTCTGAACATGTCTTCTCATGTTTGGAAACTTCTCTTGTTTAAGAGATGAGTAGAATTTCAGCAGTGGTTGTGACTTAAAGTGCTCTGCCAGTACTGCATCAGACTGCAGGTCAATGAGTTCCAGCTAGACATCACTAGGTGCATCATCCACGTTGCAGGTAAATGGAGAGGAAATCAAGTGCATTTCACTCTCCATTGTTCTGAGATCTTTAAATCGCCTTGAAAACTCACCATGCAGTGTTCCTAACATAGATGAGTACCTGCAGAGGTTATCATCTGATGGTGTGATTTCTTTCAGGGTTTGCATGTGAGTGAGATTGTTGCTCTCCAGTTGTCTCAAAATAAACTGTAACTTTGTCATGAAAGCCTTCACCAGGTTGTGCATTTCATGGACAAAAAATCCCTTGCCTTGCAGTCAGTTTGGTGTTTAGTGCAGTCACATCAACAGCAAATGCAAAATCTGCCATCCACTTCTCATCTGAGAACTGTGGGATGTTTTTGCCTTTCTTTTCACAAAAATGAGCCATCGGACAGCTGTGATAGCTAATGTTGCTATGTTCAGTCTCGTGTTCCTCTAAAAGTGCAACAAATTGCCTGTGATTCAATGCTCGTGCCCTGATAAAGTTTACTATTTTAGTTACAACATCAATTTTAAGCACTGACTTGCACAACACATGCTGGTGTAAAATACAATGCAAAAATTCCACTTTCTGAACTGGGTTGATTTCAGTCACTTTATCTTGCATACGTTTCAACAGCCCAACATTTTGTACTGCTACATTTGGACAACCGTCCGTTGTGACACCCGTCAGTCTGTCCCACTTTAGTCCCAGTGCATACATCCATGCATGTATATACCTCCGTGAACAGATCACTCCCCGTCGTTGTCCCTTTCATCAAGTGCACTGCTGCCAGCTCCTCCATAATTTTGAAGTCTGTTATTTCACAGACAAATACAAGTAACTGGGCTGTGTCACGGACATCACAGCTCTCGTCCAAAGCCAAGGAGAAAAAATCCAAATTTGCTACTTCACGTTGCATCTGATTGCCCGAAATTCCCACAATGTCCTCAATCCTTCTCATGACGGTGCACCTGGACAGCGTCACTTGCTCAAATGCTTCTTTCTTTTCAGGACATATTAGTGCTGCAAACTCTCCCTCTGAGAATGACTTACTGTTTTTAGCAATTTTGTGGGATATTACATAGCTGGTCCTGGTTGCTGCATCCATGGATGTGTGAAGCTTGGTAAAAAACCCTTGTCGCTTTTGTAGCTTAGCTACCAAATCTTCGGATATCCGCGCGATTTCAGTATCATTCAGGTTTTTATATTTCTCCGAATGTTTCATCTCATAATGTCGACTCAAATTGTAATCTTTGAACACAGCAAACTGGTCTCCGCAAACCAAACACACCGCTTTACCTCTAACTTCAGTAAATAAATACTTAGTCCATGTATTCTTGAAAACCCTGCGTTCAGCATCTATCTTTCTTTTTTTAGTCAACATTTTGGGAGTGAAAGTCGTCTTGACAGTTGTAACTTGCTTGTGACAACAATTCAGTGACACGCGTCACTTAGCCTACCTTACGTACCTATGCACGATGTAAAAAACACAACTTCAAAATAAAAGCTATGCACATTATAACCACGCATGAGGTAAAAAAAAAAAACCCAAAAAAACAATTATTTTATAATTTCTTACAAACCCTATACGAGCCGGCGGGCCGTAAAATGCCCATGTTTGTCGTATAAGATAACCAGATATTCACATTTATCTATGAACTAGCCTTTTAGCATCATTTTATAGTTATTTTCAAGTCCTGTGATGTGGAATATGTAAAGCATAAATAATTTTTATGAAAAATCAAAATCTCAAAAAAAAAACAATGTTTAAAAAGATTTTTTTGTTTTAGACTAAAGTAAGTGTTTTATTGTGTTCTGCTTTGTTAAATGTTTTAATCAGTTATTGATTACTGTGTTTTTTCCTTGTAACTTTCTAGTTGAGATGAATTGAAGGTCACTGGAAAACTTTAAACTTGGTTCATGGATCATTTACTGTATTAACAGCACAGTGTAGTTAATCCCGGGTATCCGTGGAATGAAATAGGCTGTGAATATCACTGAGTCAGTATGTGGCCAATAACTGATAGAGTTTTACAATGCTGCTTAGTACTTTTATGGAGACATAATGGATACAGTTTTAAACAGCATTTACTTTCAAAAGAAATCCACTACGGAGTGATTTGTAACATAAGAGTAATGCACTGTACTTCATTTTTTATTGTTTTTGACTGCTGGTTTTTTTATGCAGTAGACAAGAAAGAAAATGACTACATGAGTAAGATGTTTATTTGCACTGTTACAGGCCAAGGTATCTGCAGCCATTTAACATCAGAGTCAAACACTGCATTTTTATCACAATCTGTGAACTTTCTCTTGGACATAAAGACTAATTTTTCAGCACACATTATATTTTATAAAATGATTTTGTGTGCAACTCTGGAACACAAATTAGTCGATGAATAAAAATTGCCAAATCAGCTTGGACCCTTAAATTATAATAATCTTTACTGTAAGTTTTGATTAATTGAATACATCTAGGTTGATTATATACATATGTAATGTCCCAGCCTATAGGCTGTGCATGCGTGTGTGTGTGAGACGTGTTTCAGTTGTAGGTTGAAGGTGATGTGATTTGTACACTGGTGCCACTTGTTTTGATGCAGATATCAGTGGGTGTTTCTCAATTCCAACAACACAGAGATTGAACTTGTGTTCTCGTGGAGAGCGGTCTTGCCAAGTTACCTTGGATGAACGAACTCAAAAGACTGCGATCATCTTCCTGATGGTCACATGACCTTCACGCATTTTAACAGAAATTATTTAAACATTACAACATTCATAAAATGATTTATTGTTTTTTTCCCCTTTTCAATATATACTGTATGACACAAAAGCTTTACAAAGATAGTTTGCACAATAGATTTTAATATGAATTTCAGCAAATAAATAAATAAACTTCTCAGATAAATAAGTTATATCTCTGAACTTAAATAATTTGAAGGTATAAAATGCTTCCCACCTCCTTTATTTAGCTGCAATGACGTCTAGGACTTCTAGAGCAAGTACTACGCTCAAGTCTGCATTTGATGCATCCTCGATATCAAAAACACATCCGGGTCTTTCATGCATTCTCTGTTCTTACAGTCTTGAGTTTTGGAACTTTTTCAGTCGACGATGACGTTACACGAGAACACAAGGATGTAAGATCGCTTTAGAATGCATATTGAGAAACAGCCACAGTTTGGTGTGCTCGTTTGGGGTGGACTGGTTCTGAGCGAACGCCTTGACATGGAGCTCGTTTGGCTGCGTCACCCAGCCCTGACTCTTCTTTTTGTTTATTTTATATTACTTAGAATTTGGTTATGTCAAAATAAATGGCTTTTTGTCCGCTATGGTCGCATCTGGTCCTCCTTTTGTTGCAGCCAGCTGTAACAATGTATAATATATTTTACATGATGAACATAAAAAATGTATGTATGATTACAGATGTAGAGATGCAATGTACTCAGTGAACTGGTACCCTTTCTGCAAACACAAAATGCTTTTTAAAAACCCTTTTTTTCTATACAGGTCTATACCTGCTATTGGCCTTGAAGTATAAAGTGAAAAGGGAATGGCATATTGAAAGGTGTTTCAAAAGCAGTGAGAGGAAACAGCACAATTTCACAGCAGTTTGCTTCTGTCCTGGAATAGAACATTGAGAAGAGAGATTGCAAGAATAAAGACAAAATGCTTTCATATTGCTAAACTATCTAAACATAGAGCAGAAAGCGTTATCAAAATCTTTTGATGGGCTAGATGGCTGATCTTTTCCATTTTAGCCATTACTTTGCTTCTCTGAGAGCAGAGTTGTTTTCAGCTGTGCTATTGATAGGCCTGGTTTCATGGCACCCTCAGCAGGACTTGGCAGAAGTGTGTGTGCCCAGCTCTAGGGTGGTGCTTCCGGCTGCTGCTCATTACCTATGGAGGTAGTGGTGTGAGATTGCCTTCCCCTCGGGTTGGCCCAGCTTCTGTGGTTTCACATGAAAGCCCCGGTTTGACTGCGGGTGATGGCAGCTGGGAGCCGCAAACAAAAGGATCCTTTCTGTCTTCGCTCTGTCTCTCTCAGCTGGCCCTTTTATTGCCAGGGCTTTAGTCCGTTTGGAAGTGAAATCTGTTACATGGGTAGTGAGAAAGATGGAATCCGGTTGCCTGGGTTGAGCAGGGCACAAATGGGAAAACTTTGTCTGCAAACTCAGAGCTACAAATCCCAGAGCTCCCAGAATGCACCTGATATGCAGTGCTTGTTTGGCTAGTTAAAGGGTTAATTAATGGAGCAATTTAAATTATGTCAGCATCTAATCAACTTTTATTCTTCTTCAGAACACAAATGAAGATATTTTTAAACAAATCTGAGAGATTTCGTTCCATTCACTGAAAGTCTGTTTACCCAAAACTCATTTAGTGAATAAAGTGGCATTCATTCTTCTCACTTCATAGGATCAATAGATTACATTGATCAACAAACACAAACAGAAGCTCAACTATACCTACATGATACATGAAAACAAACCTGGTTGGTTATTGCAGAAGCTCAAATGTGCCATGTGACATGCAGAAATTAACCTCATTGGTTCTTACATATCAACCAAGCATGCTTGAGCTTTCATGACCAAATATGAATTCTGTAAACATTTGTTGCTGACAGGGATTGGGGATTTGAACTTAAAACTATATCACAATATTTTCTGGTAGACAAAATGTTTGAGAGACAAAAAGTCCTGTATTTATTTTTTAAATATAAAAAGTGTGGTAGTAATCTGGATTACACACACAACACTATCACACACATGATATTGTAGTACATTAACTGCACAGACCCATTGTAGTTATCATTAACATTACAGGAAAACTAATTCTTATCTTGGGGAGATTTTTTATCATTTTATGACAAACTGAAGTATAGATATCTCCTATCTCTAGTTACGGATCAATCTAAAGAAACATTTTATAAGGTCCATCTACCAGCTCCCTCTGTTTGGAATATCTCTTCTAGCTGCCTTCAAGTCTCAGCTTGAAACGTATTTGTTTGTAATGCGCTTTCAATGAAATGTATTTTTATTTCTTTAAATGTTCTTCAGTGTGTCTTTTTTTAAGTCACCTTAGGTTTGTGGAGTAGTGATTTATTCTTCCTCTTGTTCGGTCATTAAATATGAATCCTGCTCTCAACACTGTCCTACTCGTCACAAAGATATTTTGAAAAATGTCTCCATAAAGGTTGATGGGTCCAGTATTGTTTAGTCCCCAGTGTTTTTCAAAATATTCTCTGTTGTGCTTTGCAGAAAAAAAAAGAATGAAGGGCAAACATGAGGGCAAGAAAACATCAGATTTTTATACACTGAATAGACTTGTTTTGCTTCACAGACTTGGATTTAAATGGTTATTCATTTAGCAGGTTAATTGTGAGATCCAGCTGGTGCTTTTTAAGTGATGCACAAATGTTTGTGTGCATGTGTTCCTCGATTCAATATTCATGTTTAACCTGTCATCGCAGTCAAGGCTGATAAATTTATTTGCTCTCTTCTACTTTAATCCATTAGGTCTTTTTCACAGCATAGACAGAAGCAATGCATTTTTAGTTTGCCGCCTGCACAAACAGGTTCCAATTTTCACACTGCCTGCATAAATGCACTGCTTATGTAGGCAGAAACACTGTCAGTATTAAAGCACAATGTGATGTTGTTGCAGTTAAGCTGCCCTAGACGGTTCATTTATAACACTGAGCCAGAGTCATATTTTTATTTTCACCGCTGACTAAAATTGCTGTTCAAAATTCTTTGCACATCTTACCAGACCTGGTTTATGTTTCTTTTTGTGGTGGATGGCTCATACGTCTCTCTTTTTAAATTATAGTTATAGGAAGCCATACCTGTTTGTTGCTTGAAAACAAAACTTGTTGGTTATTGCAGAAGCTCAAATGTGCATGTGACATGCAAGAATGAACCTCATTTGTTCTTACGCTTTCATAACCAAGTATGAATTTTGTAAATGTGTGTAGCATGATAGGGATTGGGTGATATGGACTTTTCTGTCATCATTTACTCACCCTTTACTTGTTTCAAACCTTGAGTTTCTTTCTTCTAAAGTCTGTTTTTATTTTCAACAAAAGTTACTGCATTTTTTATACCAGTGTTAATTTAGTAGATGAGTGGATCAGAGCTTGGGCATTTATAGTTTTCAGTCACATTAGTACTGCCTACATTAGGACCTGTCAAGTTTCTGTTTGTGTCAAGGCATCTTAACTCTTGTGTATTGTTCAAATTCACTACCCTTTCATTATGTTCGGGGCTGTTTTAGCCCCATTCACTTACATTGTCATGACACTTTTTGATTGCAAAGCCATGACACCATATAATCATGCATTCTTGATTGTTGGTGGTTTTTCTTGTTGGAAATTTGTAAATTTGACTCTTGATCATCAGTTGGCACCATTAACCCTTTAGATAGCCATGTGCAAAAAGAGTTTCTGGCTTTTATATGGAGTTACTGTATATGGCAAATTATAGGTGCATGCAAGTAAATACACTTACTATGTTTACTATGTTCTGAGAGCTGAGGTGCTTTTTTGCACTGCAGCTGATGATCAACAGTAACAATTACTAATTGTACCTCTTCCTGACAGGGAAAACTAGGAATGGTGTCATGGCTTTGCAAACAAAAATCATTATAATGTAAACCAATGGGGCAAAAAAAAGCCACTAACATAACAAAAGCCTAGTAAATTTGCCCAGAGTGTATTGTTGTGTTTTTTAAACATTTTTGAAAGCATTTTCCCAAAATATGTATCAAAATAAGATTTGTCACCAAAAATCATTCCATTTACTGAAACGCAGAGGAAGTTAAAATTAAGACAAATTAAGACTAAAAAACACTCCAGAGTGGATGAAAACAAACCCAAAAGCACAAAAGGGTTAATATGTGGAGAGCTCATACTTCTCTCTTTCTGATTATAATTATAGGACGATTTCTTTCTGCGTGATCGTTAGTCAGGACAACAGGAAATGAGTCATCATTAATGGTTTCCACCAACTTTTTGTAAAGCTCCAACTATTTGATGATCCCTACAAACAGTCAGTGCTATTGCGCTTATTTTTCAGCCTCAGAAATGTTGCTGAGTGGACTTACACTATGTAAGAGGGCGCTTGGCAGGACCTGAAAAGGATATTTTTTTTTGTGTTGAACAAAGGATGTGGTCTACGTGAAGTGAGTCCTATGATTCACTTTGAGGAGAAAGCGAATATGGCACCTTTTCATTACAGAAATAGTGCTGGTGGTTAAGTGAGATGTGCTTGGATGATTGACATCGACTGACGCTTTATGGCTGCTTCTGTGAGTAATGGCTGCAGAATACTGTCATGTCATAATATATAGTCAGCCCTGTCCATTCACACTTTATTTTGCTGTAATGACCAGCTGACTGCACATTGTCCTGCTGTTATACAACTACTTAACCATATAAATAAATATTTGGACATTAAATCATAATGATAGTATACCTCGCTTGGAATTAATGTTTTTTTTTCTTCAGTTTTTCCTAATCAGACATTGTTTTGGAGCCAGGAACCCCATTTTTTAAGAACAATTTCCCCCCATTTTTTGTTAATGCATTATAGAAATGCAGAAGCTAATATTTTACTGTTGCTTATATTTTATTTAAATATGTTTTTTTAATAACATTGCAGGTACAGTACAGTAAACACAGCAACATTTATTTTGCTTCATATAGCCAACTCAGTTTAGTGCAAAGGTTTTATTATGAGGATAAGAGGTTGCATTTTCATCTGAGCAGCATTTTACCCCTTCATTGTTCCCATGCGTATGTTTCACAAAATAATGTATACTTTTATTTATTTTATTCCATTATCTCCACAAAGTAGATACAGTATGCAGCTACCTTTAATGTATGCAATCACCAGGGGTTTCTATATATGGCTATGCTCACACAGCGAAAGAATATAGTTGTGAGGTAGGCTTTCTGCAGTAATTGGTGTTACCAGTGTAACTTATGTGATGTTTGGCCATACTTGATTACATTACTTGCCCACTGTGACACCGACATTGTGATTTTTTTTATTTTTACAGAAATAGCAACATGTGGAGTCTCAGCATAGTGCAGCAGGAGTCTGAGCTAACATCTTGACTAACATCTTATCTTGTAAAAAATTGGGTTGCAGGTAATCATAACACAGTATGTTACAAATAAGTGCAAGTTTGAAAGTGAAAAGAGAGCATGCATTTAAGACTTTCATGTTTAATACCTTGCATATTCATAGCAGCTTCCTTATGCCTGAATATAATATAATATATCTTTCGGTTTTCTGTCAAGCCACTCTGTTGTTGTTTCGTTTTAGATATATGGTGATACATAAACATTTAGTTTTAAAAGTCGGAATTTTCAGAAACAATTTCATCTGCTGATTCCAATAATTTTATTGGAATAAATAAAGAAATATTGCCATAATTTGAAAAATATTCATGGTTTATAGCCTTTAATCAGTGGTCAAAATATCTGCAGCAGTCATTATTAAACATCAAACCCAATGATTAAAAATATAACTGAATATCTAAAACATCCAAAATGGAAAACAAAAATACTTTAAGCTTTAGGGTTTAAGCTCCAAAATTAAATCCATCCAGAACTAATGTTTGAGAGCAAAGACGTTGAAGATTAACTGATTGTGCTATTGGTTTCTAAAATAAGCTGGAATTTTAGCTTTAGCCATTACACTTTTTGAGGCTTTGGTGAAATGCTAAATAAATTAGCATGAGCTTGCATTTATTTTATATCCTGCATTTGCATACGTATGAAAGGAAGTGAAAAGAATGGAAAGTGCAATGTTACTGGACAAAATTTCCATTGGAAAAAAATGAATTAGAAAGTGTTTTATAAATAAATGCCATTAAAAAGTTGGTCAGGCAGTCCACAGACAATGCCAATACCTTGAGGTAGTGATCATGAGTAACGGTAGCACACAAGCAGGCAAACATATCATGTTGCGTCCAACATGATTTGTATGCCATGCCTAAATGTCAGATGTTCTATTGCGCAGCTTGTTTTGATAAGGGAGATCTTATCGACATCACCTTTTGTCTCCTTCATGAGTCATTTTGCTGTTGTCTGTGTTCCTCTTTGACCCAAATCTGTTATTAACGTGCTTATTAGCGCAGCAATCTTTGAATGCTATCATTTATAAGCACCTGCTTTGACTTGATGGCATGTCCCAGTTGCAGCGTTGCATTCTAGCATTCATCACTTTCAGCGTTCCCCAGTGTCTGCTTTACTTATGCCTGCCTGACACCAGCACTGATGGCCTGCTTCATCAAAGGCTCTAGTATCTGCCGTCGAGTCACCAAGTCTATGTGAAATGCCAGTGGAGTAGCATGGTGTGTCCCAGGATCGGTTCATTGAGGTTGGCACATGCCGAATAGAGGAGCGGAAAGTGAAAGCGTAGCCTCTGTGAAAGGTTATCGCCTCACCTCTGTCTTCACCTTTGAAGTCGCGCTGCACTAAACAATGTGTTATTGAGCAGAATGTAACTCTAGAGCACCACCGATTGTGTTGATCTGCTGCTGAGAGCAGAGACTATGAATTATTGAGTCCTGGGGCGGTAGATGCTTTTGGATGGCCTATTATTTTGGTCAGTGTGAAATTTAAATTGTGACGGTCTGATAGTGGGGCTAGAGTTCAAATACATGGTAATTGAATCTTAAATCTCACATGCCAAGGCTCCAGATTAAGTTTTTATAGCTGTGGCACCAGTGGCACCGAGTTTTATAGGTGGTGGCACTGCATGGCGCATTGTTTGGTATTAATTATTTTGCATGTTATGCGTTTTTAGAAATACACATTTGAGTGCTTGCGTTTGAGCTTGAGTTGGGGGTTGCAAATGTAAATTTACTCAGATATGTTCGGTCTGAACAGAAATGATAACATCTGTAAAAATGATAACAGTCTCTTATTTTATACATTTGTTGTTATATATATTTTCCCCCCTGAATATCACAACACTGCTAGAAGATAGAACAAGATAGAAAAGCCATTCTACACTGTAAATAGTGTTGTTACACTGTTAATTGCACTGTGAATTAGTTACTTTACTTAAAGGGTTAGTTCACCCAAAAATGAAAAAATATATATGTCATCATTTACTCACCCTTTACTTGTTTCAAACCTTTGAGTTTCTTTTTAATGTTGAACACAAAAGAATATATTTTGAAGAAAGCTGGACACCTGTATGACTTCTGCATGGCACCTGTATAGAAGTCATTGGTTACAGGTTTTTAGCTTAAATATCTTCTTTTGTGTTTAACAGAAGAAAGAACTCCTTAAGGTTTGGAACTACTTGAGGGTGAATAAATAAAAATTGTTGGGTGAACTATCTCTTTAAAAGTGACAAGTTGATTTTACTTTAAAAAGTGAGTAAACCCATTGTAACTTGTAACTGTTAAGTTGACTAACTATTCTTTTATAATTATACACATAGTTAATTTCAACTAATCGCTTTATAAGAAACAGGTTTACTCACCTTTTTTTTAAAAGTAAAGTCAACTAATTGCTTTTTAGTGTGTACAGCCTTCGTGCTTTATTTGGATTTTTTTAATATAGGTGTTTATTCATTTATTTATTTAATGTCCTATGAGGTTTATACAGCATAGGACTTTTATTCAAAATAAAAATGGCAAAAGAGGAGTTTGCCTTGTGTATTTCTGTGTACCCTGACTTTGAACCTCCACCTGCTGAGGTTTAATTAAACATCTGATATGTACAGCGCTGTGTTGCTTTGAGCATTGCTCTGCCCAGCAGCAGCAGCTTTTCTGCATGGATGAGGCGCGTGGAGCAGCTGCTTTACCACAGGTAGTCTTGTGATTCATCTCTACAGCCCGAAGGACTCTGTTATGGAGACTGAAACTTATGGACGATCGCAATAGCTCATTTATCTGTCTGTCTGCCTGTCTGCCTGTCTGTCAGTGCTAATGTCATATGTATATATTTTTGGCAATGGTTTAATGACAATATATTTTGTCTCAGTCTCCACTTAAACACTAAAATCATATTCATAGAGAAAACCCCCTGATAAACCACAGACAATCATGAAGTGGCTTCCACAGAGTCCAGATCCGAATATTATAGAGACAGTTTGAGATTACCTGGAAAAGATACCTACAAAAGGCATAAACAAAAAAAAAATCTTAAAAATATAATCATGCCATGTTTTCCACTTTTTTCCACTAAATGAAAGCTGCAACCTCAATTTATCTTGACAAGCTATATATTGTATAAATATATCATATATTATTTTCAACTCAAAAAACTGGGTAACATTCATTCATTTTCCTTTGGCTTAGTCCTTTATTTATCAGGGGTCACCACAGCAAAATGAACCACCAACTATTCTAGCATATGTTTTACACAGCGGATGCCCTTCCAGCTGCAACCCAGAACTGGGAAACACCCATTTACTCTCACATTCACACACACACACTCATACACTATGGCCAATTACACAATTTACCAACAGCACATGTCTTCGGACTGTGGGGGAAACCAGAGCACCTGGGGGAAGCCCACACAAACACAAGGTGAACATGCAAACTCCACACAGAAAACTTGAACCAGCGACCTTCTTGCTGTGAGGCAACATTGCTAACCATTGAGCTACCGTGCCGACCCAGCGGGGTGACATTTAAAGGGTTAAACTCTTATATTTAGGTTATTTAGCCTAGCTGCCATTTTGAGCATCCTTGCTGAATAAAAGAAAATCTTATTGTTTATTGTTTTGAATAACAAATAGTTTAATCATAGTTAAATCTATTTGTTTTAAAGCAAAATAAATTAAATAAACTAATAATAATAAATAATAATAATAAACAAAGCATCATTGTGAGATGTGCAAAAAATTCACGATTTCTCTCCAAGCCCTCTGCCATCTAAAATTTTGGAGTGGTTCATTACAGCTCTCTCCTGCCCACTTCCCCTTAGTCATGTTCCCTCAGCCCATTTCTCCATGTCTTTCTCTTCTTTTTGTCTCTCCGACTGTTCGCCTCCAGTTCTGTCCTCCCACTCACTCTCTGTCTTTCCTCCCCACCTTCATTCCATCTCCTGCTCTCCTTCTCATGGCTCTCAGCATGCAGTGACTCCTCCATCTGTTCATCTTTTCCTCTTCGTCTCTCTCTCTCTTTCTCTCTCTGTCTGTGTTCTGCTTCAGTGGTCACTTATATCCACGTGTTATGTAGTTCACCGGGCGGCCAGTGCTCCATTACAGCAGCCGGAGAACATGGGAATGACTGGGTGTCTTAAAAACATTTGCTGTGACTAATTATCCTCTTTTGAGTAAATGGTCCCCACAAAAAAGCAACAAGGTGCAGTGAGGATATCAGATCTGCATCAGGTTAAATGACTGCATTATGCCATGGGATATTTTGTACTTTTCAGAATTTAGTTTACAGTGGCTTTTAAATTACAGTTAAAGGGATAGTTCACACCAAAATTAAACTTATTTTTCTTACCCTCGTATATGAGTTATGAATGTCTTTGTCTTTCATCTGTTGAATGCAAAAAAAGACGTTTTGAAGAATTCTTGTTTATTGGCTTCCATAGTAGGAAAAAATACTATGGAAATCAATAGATCCAAGCAACCAGCATTTTTCAAAACATCTTCTTTTTTGTTTAAGAGAATAAAGAAACTTAAATAGGTTTTCAACAAGTCCATGATGAGTAAATGATGACATTTTTGGGTGAACTATCCCTTTAAATTCCCGAGCTCTGATTGAATCTGGATTCAGGTTGAATTAAATTAAAATGCAATGGCATGTAAATAAGCAACACTGAACTCCACGTTCATTCATTCATTCATTCATTCATTCATTCATTCATTTATTCATTCATTCATTCATTCATTCATTCATTCATTCATTCATTCATTCAAAAAAGATAAATCAAGAGATTGATGCTATATAAAAACATCCAGTTTCAAAGATCAGAATGTTCCAGAACTCAAAGTAGACCAAAACAGTTGCCTAAATGACGTCTTTCATATTTTGTCTCTTTGTGATGTAATAGTTTGGTAAAAACTCAGCACCTATTTCCTCATCACATTTACCCCTGGTTTCTAAGACCAGATTTAAGGCTAGTCCTTGAGTAAATTACATGTATGAGCTGTCTTAAATAAGAATAACTCACAATGACACAAAAAATAAAATATATAAAACATGTGTCAGCGCCATAGAACAGTTTCAAGATATTTGTCAAAGTAATTTTTATAAAAGCTGCATAATTATTTAATTAAGTGATGGCCTAGTCCTGGCTTAAGCTAAGCCCTGTTTGTGAAATCGGCCCATAGAGTTTTACAAGACATTGTACAGCGTCAAGAAGTGAAAAAATACCATCTTTGCTTTGCCGTCCTTCTAATCAATCGATCTGGCACATCTGTCATTTTATATTCACAAAGATTTCCTCAATAGCAGTGTGTTTTTACTCTTGAATGCTGTACTCCTATTACCCCTTTGCAATATGTTGAAATCATCAGAATATTGCAAATGTGCATATCGCAATATACATATAGCCATTCGCAGACCCTCTAAAATGCTTTTTACATGTCACACACATCTCAGAAACCAAGCAGAGTGGACTTGCTTGTTTTCTAGACAATTTCAGTATGGATGAAAGCAAAAAGACTGCAAAGAAGAAGCTTTACTCTGTTTCAAGTGTTTGTGTTTACCCGATTGTTCTTTATGTTTTCAAGTTGATATAACTATACCAGTGGAGAAAAGTGATGGTGAAATTTAACTAAATTGCTTTTTTTGTTAGTTTGTTTACATTGTTAAAATATCTGATTTGTTTTATGCAACAGTAGAACACTGCTGTTTACTTTCAGAAGTTAAAGAAATGCTTTCTATTCCCTGAAATAATATTAAACATATTTTTAGTTAACAATTTTCTAAAATATTGTATCGAATATCACATTATTTCGCATGATGTCATATTTTTCTTCAGTATCGCACAGATCTACCTCCTATCAAAACAGTATGTTTCAAAGAGAGGCTCAAAAACTGTATAGAAAATAAGTGTTACTTCTAAATTATGTTTAATGTAAAAAATAGAAAAAGGCAAATCACTCTGAATGGTGAACACAATCCCTCCTCTTAGATCAGAGTTTTTAGTGTCTGTCTGAAAGGTTAGATCTGTGTGGAGGATGTTCTCACTGTTTGGATTTGAGCATCTCAGCAGGTGTCAAAGTAAAGGGAAATAATTGGATTGAGCTTGAACCCACTTTAAGTTAAGTAGATTTCACAGATACAGCAAATCTCCCGACCTTCCCTCCAACAATGTCCCGATGGCTGACACATCTGTGGTGTTGGAGTGATAGTGCTTTTGACAGGATTTGTTTCTCTCTATAGTACAGTACAGTATGTTTCTCTGCTTTCTTTTTTTCATACCCCCGCTCTCTTCTTCTTTTCTCCTGTTCTCCAGCTGTCTACATTATTATTTGTGGTGATGTTGCGTAACTTTGTTGGCTGTTGGCCTGAGAACCATGCTGGAGCTCTGCAGGGGTCAGAGGAAAGTGGGATAGAGAGAGAATTATAGTGAGAAAGCCAATAAGCGAGTGTGTCTGGCCACGAGATCCAGGTAATAAACCCTTTGTGCTTTGAGGCAGCGTACAGTACAATATATTAGAGTTTCATGGGGCTTATCCCCCATGGTGGCCTGGATGATATTATATAATGATGTGTTAGAGTGCTTAGTCAAAGTCCCTTCAAGGCAGGCCAGTTCCCTGGTGGCCATATTGTTAATGCTATTTTCTGTAGGTTTGGGAATTGGGAAAGTTTGGGAAGTTTTGGGAAAGTTCTGCAAATCATAGTTAAAACCATAAATCACAATCAACGTCATAATATAGTGAAATTGTTTAGGAATCAAAAATAAAAAACATATTATTATTATTTTAAATATAATAATCATAATAATAATAATAATCATGTACTTGCCTCAATGCATTTACAGTATATGCACTAATAACAATGAGAAAACAATTACCATTAATACTACTACTATCTAAATAATAATACTGATAATGATAATAATAATAATCACAACAATAATATTAATAGCAAATGTTTACATTTATATTTCAATATGTATGCACATTTTGTATATTTACTCTATAATTTTTGTATTATATAGTAATATTATTATTAAAATGTGTATTGGTATTTAGAAATATATATATGCTAATCAGCAAAATAGTTTATAGAAATAAATAATAACAACAACAAAAACATTTACTATATCTATATTCTTTATATAATTTTACTTTATCTATATTTTAGAATTTATTAATATGATGTGCATATGTATTATTTTTATATAGAATTCATATTTAAAATCACTGTAAAGTTTTAAATTAAAAA
>CAIGQW010042275.1:1944395-1959230 GCA_903798125.1 Danio choprae
AGAGATACACGAAAAAGAACTTCTGCTAGCAATCAAGGAAAGACACCGTTTGCATGTCTGTTTTGTTTACTCAAGCAGTCCTGTCAGTGTGCTGAGAGGGTCTCATCAGCAATGTAAAGTGTGTAGTTAGTTATTTGTGCTGTCAGAGCTGAGCGCTGAGGAACACACTGCATATGCACATACACACTTGATTGTGACATTATGCGCTCAGCGTTTTCATTACGCAAGCAGGAAGGGCACATTTCCTCACTCAGCTCTGTGAATGTGAACAGCTTTGCTACTTTTTCAGAGCGAGCTGTTTGCTAAATGAGGACATTTCTGTATGTTGGAGTAGCTGGTATATCCAGGGTACCCGTTTTACTGCCATTAAGAGATACATTTTCAGTCTTAAAAGCACTATGTGTGTTATTTAATAGACGTTTTATCTCAAGTGTGTGGGATCGCCATTTTGATATGTGGTTAAGAAATGTTCTTGAATTTACTTTTGATTGAAGGTGTAATAATTTGTAATGTAACACAATACAAGGTAGACTGAAATGGTTGCCCAATTTTTGTGTTTTTCAGTGAAAGAGAGTGTTTCTCTGGCAGTTGCTTTGTCTTATTGAGTATCTATTGACATATTTTTTTAATTTAAAGTAAAGTCTGCTGCAGACATGTTCAGTTCCATAGGATTTTTATGACCTTGTTGCTAAATTGCTTGTATTCACTGCAGATTTTCTTTAGTAGCTCTGTAATCCTTTCATTCAATTTTCATTTTATAAATGTTACAACATAAGACATTCTAAAAGTCTGTGTCTGTGTGTGTCTGTGTGCATGTGCGTGCGTGCGTGCGTGCGTGCGTGCGTGCGTGTGTGTGTGTGTATGCACGTGTTAAACGTAAACAGTAACAAATAAAAATGTAGCTAAAATTTAAAACATTTAATATAAATTCCAATTCTAATTGTTCAAATCTTCAGTATATTATATTGACAGTTTTACCTTTTTAATAAAAAGGTTGTATATCTTCTCTTTTGAAAATGTAAAAAACACACCCTTAAAATTATAAATTATGTAGCAAAAATCTAACATTTCTAAAAAGTTCTAATTTAAAATGTATTATTTTTCTTGGTGTAAATTGCATTAAAAATGTCTGGAGTAGATTCATAAATTTCAATAAATAACCAATATTTTAAATGTGTTTGTTGCAACACAGGCTCATTCTGAAAACGTAGCCCTGTACACGTTTCTGGAGATCGCGAATTATGTGACCAGAGGGTGTGTATGGTTGCATTTTTTTTTTTTTAAATGAACGCTACGGGGCGGTATGACGCCGTTTCTTTTTGCGTTTACCAGCTGACCGCTCACCTCCGTATGGTCGGCTTTAACCAGTTTGTCCCGTTAGCTTGTCATGTACGTCGGTGGACTTAAGACGCAGAGAGGAGTTGACCACATCGACAGGGTTCGAGTCAGGTGAAGAACGGTTCCAGAAAGCAGGTAAGACATAAACAAGTAAATAACAGGGTGAGAATGTGGTAAAATCTGAAAATGTGGTAAAAATCAGACGAGGGCTTTTTTTTTCCTGGATTGCTTTTGAAAATTGTTGGTTGGGTTTAGGGAAGTGGGTGGGCGGGTCAATCAATAAAATTGGTTGGGTTTAGGGAAGGAGGAGGGTGGGTCAGTCGATCGGTCAGTCAGTCAAACAGTCAGTCAACAGCAGCCTCTGGTGGGTTAACGTGAGAACGGCAGGAATGGCACTCGTGAAAGAAATTTGAGATCTTAAAAAGAATACACAGCGGCCTCTCATGGATTCGAGAAAACTAAATCTGCAAAAAAGTACCTCCCTGGACGTATTTCGCGGGCTCCAGAAATGTATCCAGAGGTACGTTTTCAGAATGAGAACCGGGCATGGTTCAGATAGGGTAGTGTGAGTAGGCCCTTAGTAAATGTATGTTTGGTAGTCTCAGACACTTTGTAAAGTGTGTTTGATTTACGACATCCAGGGATGGGCAGTATTTATAATACATGTATTGCAAATGCATATTTAATTTGTATTTGATAAGGTTAATGGGAATGGCTTAATATTTTGTATCAAAATACTTTAGTGTCTTGTATTTTTGTAGTTTTAAAATATACAGTAGTAAAATACTTTGTAAGAAGACTACATGAGTGACAGTAGTGTTTGTGTTGTCAAGATGACTACGGAGACTTTTAAAGATGGAGGAGAGCACAGTGGTCGCTGTTTCGAGTTACCCAGAACTGAATGACTTGTATGACTTTCTTGTCAACAAGAAAACAAGTGAGATGTGCCTCAAGTTCTCAGAACGGAAAATTGCATTCGATGTGATCGGCCCCTAAGTCAGTTTAATGGTGAAGGGATCCAATAGGTCTATTGATGGAAGATTTGCGAATAAATTTCATGTGGTCTTGTAAAAGTATTTTGTAGTATTTTTAAAATACAAAAATACAGTATTTTATTTTGATGCATGTTGTTGCTGATGGCGACACGGTGGCACAGTGGGTAGCTCTATCACCTCACAGAAAGAAGGTTGCAGTTCGAGCCCCGGCTGAGTCAGTTGGCATTTCTGTGTAGAGTTTGCATGTTCTCCCCGTGTTTGCGTGGGTTTCCTCCAGATGCTCCAGTGTCCCCCACAGTCCATAGACATGTGCTGTAAGTAAATTGGGTAAGCTAAATTGTCAGTAGTGTATGTGTGTATGTCCTGGTCCTCCAGGTTGGGGGTTGAGCATTGAGCTAACAACCCACCTCATAAAAACTAGATGTAACAAAACACCAATATGATGCGGCTAAATATCATACTTTGATATAAATGGCCCTGGGAGTAAGTAATTAAGTACATGTTGTTGCTGTAGTATTTTGTAGTTTATTTTGATACACTTGAAATTGAGGTATTGTTAAATGTTAAAACATCACTTTGAATGTTAAAACATCACTTTCTTTGTGTTGCCAAAAACAGGTTTTGAAAAGATCATCTTTTATGATCAACAAACTGTAAGAATGAAAGTCTATCAGGTCTCAAAACAATTCAATGTGAGGGTGAGCAAATGAGACCACTAAGTTCATTTCTGATTGAACTTCCCCTTTAAGCTCGCAAATCTTGCTGTAGATGATGTCATCGTGATGTTAGAAAAGACTGTTTTCACAGCACCTTGCCATTAATGACAAATGGTATAAAATCACAACTTTATGAAAAACTGTGTTTTATTAAATTCTCCAGGCGCTGCATTACGATGACAGGCCTCTTTTTTATCACATTATTAAAGAATTGAAAGCGTATAGAGATCTTTATTTCTTTTCTCATGAGCTTGAGTCAAGAGTCTCGTTAGGTTGAAGAGAAATATAATGAGCATTATTTCGAAAGTGCTCTTTATGACTCTATATTTCCCTTTTCAAGCATTCAGAAACGGTTTGCATTGCTACAGGAAGTACTGCCATATACTGTTGAGGCTGCGGCGGTTCCAGATCATTGAATCTTATGAGGACGATGCATCATTGCTGTGACCTCTGCTGCTTGCTGTTCAACTGAAATGGCTTGAGTCTCGCTGGATCTCCTCCAGTTAATGCAAAGGACAGACACTGAGTTCAGCTACGCTTTCTCTTAAATGTTTACACACATGTGCATGGACACAGAGACTACGTCAAGTCATTCCTCATCAGCATCAGCCACTAGAAAACACAGTGTATAATGTGAACG
Source organism: Danio choprae (assembly GCA_903798125.1). NCBI lineage: Eukaryota > Metazoa > Chordata > Actinopteri > Cypriniformes > Danionidae > Danio > Danio choprae. Next base: position 1,948,085 of record CAIGQW010042275.1, read on the forward strand.
CGATACAATGTGACAGGTGCTGAAAAAAGAAAAAAAGTATTTAAGGCAGGTCAATAGGGACTCTCTGGTATGGCCCTCCCCCTCAGTTTGCCTTTTCCTTTCTCATTCTCGCACTTTCTGTGGGATGACAGTTGGGAGTACTTCATGTATCATGCTCACTGGAGTGTTAAATGATTTTAAGTGAAACTGTTTTACCCAGGACAGGGGGAGACGTGCTAATTCCTCAGATCTTTGGGCTGTTGGTTAAATGCTGTCACATCCCGAGAGTGTTGTAAATCTGGGTTTGGGAAGTGTGGTGGGTTTGCACAGCCCTGTTTTGTTTTTTGTATTTTGTTGTTTTTGCCACAGTCATTCGTCCATTTGATGATCTCGACTGGTTGACACACTCTGGCTTAAAGGAATAGTTCACCCAAAAATTAATATTTTGCCATCGTTTACTCACCCTTTACATGTTCAAACCTTTTTGAGTTTCTTTCTTCTGTTGAACACAAGAAAAGATATTTTTTTTAAATGTTAGAAACCTGTAACCATAGAATTGATTTTTTTCTACTATGGATGTCAATGGGTACAGTTTTTCAGCTTTCTTTAAAATGTCTCCTTTTGTGTTTGGAACCACTTGTAAATGAGTGTGTAAACAGCAAATTTTGGGTGACTATCCCTTTAACAAATCAAATGCAGAAATTTTACTTTGTGTATGTGTGCTTACTAGTTTTGGTGGTTTAGGAGGACAGATTTGTATAATGACAAGGGCATGACCTAGAGAGTGTTTATGAAGACACGCCTTGTCCTCACAATTCAAAACTGTCAAAAATCATACTTAATGGGATCTTTTAACATTTAAAGGTTATCGTGTTTCCTGTTAGGGTTGGGTTTAGAGTTGGGTTATAGGGTAATGTAATAAGTTTTTTTAGAGTAAAAAATACATTACACCAAAAGAGTTCTCATAAACAACCAAAACAAGTATGTGTGTGTGCGTTTACGCGCATGTGTGTGTGAACCATGTTTTTTCTTTACTGATTTTTTTGAGATGTGTTGTATGAAAGCTAATGTTTGTTTGGTGAGAGTATAGTTATGTTCTGTGTTTTTATAGGGATATACTAACAAACTATTTACTACTGTTAGCCAGGCTTGTCCAGTGGCACGCCGTACTAGCGGATGTCAATTAGTGGGTAATGACACAAAAATTGAAAACACAATGCTAGCTAGATGAGTAATGTCTGGGGCAAACAATAGTGTTCGCTTGACACCAAAATGCAAGGTAACCATGGTTAGCTTGCTAACTCTGCTCTGGAGCAGGGTTTTATAACTCTGGGTAAAAAGCAGTGGTAACTCCACATCTAAATAACAGGAGAGAAATGTTGATTATGTCGTATTAGCTGACTTCATCAATTAGATACTATCAGACTGGAGGTTTTGGATACCAGAAAATAGACTTTATTTAACATAATAAAGCCGAGAGAGTGCATAGCAGCCCTTCAGGACAACCTGAAGTCTCCCCTAGACAATCTGAAATGTATGTGTCCATGGTGCTGCTTTTATACAGATTTTTGTGGCACCTCAGTGCTCCTGTGACCGTCTTAGGAAGTCTTTACTGAAAGGTCATGTCTATGTTTAGTTGTCATGTTATTCTTGGCTCTCAGCTTACACATATAGTTTCACATGAGTATTTAACATATATAATCAGTGCTTTACATATTCAGTTATTCTACATAATCAGTTATTCTTCCGCATAGCTTTCTCATAGCAGGCTCCTGTACAGGGGTACTCATCTTACACAGACATACCCAGTTTTAGCCTGGCTCATGCCTGGCTCATGTTTAACTCATGTTTACTGCATACGTTTTTAAGAATACTTTTAGAGACTACAAACTGCTTCACATTTGGAGAATAAAAGATCTCCGTCAATTACCGCAGGGTTAAAATCGGTCATTTGATCCATGATAGTTAAACAATGTTTTAAGCACAGTGTGACAGTCTTTAGATTAACAAAAGGAAGTGCTGGGTATGCAATTGCTAGAGTATTCCTGCTGGTTTGTAAGATACTGCTATGCAGTTGCTAGGGTATTTGTGAGGGTTCTCCTCCAATATTTATTGTATAAAAATATAGAATATTTTATATTGACCTGTCATTTTCTCTAATTAAATGCTGTAAATTCTTCCAGCTGGGTTATTAGTTAATAGGGTCAACTTTTTAAAATTAGGAATGTTTTTGTACAGGATGAATTTAAATAGTGCTTTTAGACAAACGTCATTCTGATTCAGCACCTTTAGAGCTGCACTACTTAAACAGCACAGCCTTAAACAGAACATTTAAAGACAATTACTGTCTTACTTCAGATCATCTGCTGGGAGCTGTGTTCCCATTGTTAAAATAATCCTTTCTTTTGTGTCAACTCATTGTAATTTTGTACAATTAAGGTTATATGCATATCTTAAATTATGGATAGTTAGCTTTTTTCAATTGCCTGTCAGCTGCCATATTATAGAGCTGCATGCTTTTTTTGGAGATATTTGTCTGAACAGACACTTCTATATTCACTGGGCTGTTTCTCCATGCTATTGGCAATTTTTTTCAACACAGCAGTGAGTCATGTGTTTATACCCATTAAGTAAAGTGGTGTCTGGTGGAACCTAGGGTTTACTTAATACTAGCTATTTGTTCAGACAATGCATCAACTGGTCAATTGCTCAAAATGAGTTTTACGTGAGGTAAGGTGTTTCTTTCTGTAATGTAAACTTGAAATATTGTAAAATATGACATTTAAAAATGTCGACAGATCCAACAGATCCGTTTTTGACAGAGTTAAATTATTAAAATATGATTTAAAATATAATTTGTTTCCGTAATGGCAAAAATACATGTGCAGTGCAATGTTGACATGCGTTAGCTTGTGCATATTTTGATAAATGCATAATAAAACATGTAAAACCTCTTGCTGTATATTTTCATTAAGCTGCTCAATGAAGCATTGTATTTTAGAAATGCCCTATAAATAATATAGCTCAAATAAAATAAATACAGTAGAAGTAAAGGATTAGAGATTAGAATTAAGGAAAATCTGGAAGGAAATAATAAAATAAATAACACCAAAAAGAGACAGCAGAAAAAAAAAAGATAGATAGATATAATTTTTTTTTATTGTTGTGCGATATATTGTCACAAAAATTATTGTGATGTGATGTTATTGTCGTTTTAAGACCCATTTACGCCACCGATACAGCATAATAATGCAAATAGGCATAAACATTTTCAAGGGACAAGCACATTTCATTCTAAAGGTTATTTAGATTCAGTAATTCCATGTTGAGTAAATGTCCTGCTATAAACTTTGACAGCGCTTGTGTAGAATGTCCTTGTAAAATGGCTTTAATGTTATTTGCGAAGGTTACTTTTATGGAAGACTTCTGGAGCTACGAAACAGAGCCCATTTCAACTAAATCAGCTACAATTTAGCTTACATTCATTGATGGCAGATATATATTGCAATACCACACTCAAAAACTATTTTGCTGCTTGTTCACAATTCTTACATTTTTTGGGGGGACAACATAATTGTTTTATGTTCAATCCATTTAAATTTGTAAAAACGATGAAGTTAACTTAATCAATTTGTGTTGGAACAACATGAATGAATTATGTTGGACTTGGGATGCTCATATTTACCGTTTAATTGTTAACCGTAAGGATGCATTTTTAACCAATTATTGGCATCAGTTAAACAGTTTAAAAAAATATTATTATTTTATTTTGTATTTTTCAAGTTCTGAAAAACGAGTGATCGTTATAAAAACATGGTATAACTGAAAAAAAAGCAGCCTATGCTAGTTCTTAAAAAGGATTCAGTCAGTGTTTTCGTTTTGTAATCTAAATGAGCTATTTAAGTGAAAAATATTTAGTGCACGCCAACTTATTTTATTCTTTTTATTTTGTAGATTCTGTTTGTCTGTGCAGGTGCGTGGAAATTTGACGATGTATCCTGGCTCTGTTGTTGAAGTTCTATATGCTGTTCGCATGTGTCAGACACAAAATAGACACGTCAATTCAATTTTTTTTTATTAAATGATAATTCTATATTTATCTGATTGGTTGATGGTTAATAATCGTTGTCGGTTGGAAAACGTAAACGTACATGTGTTGCGCAACAAGTTGATATATAGATGATTGTGACAGGCATATTGTAAGCCGAGTCTCCTGAATGGATCTTTAGGTTACCTTTATATAAACAAATGCATTGACTGTAGGTTTATTTCCAACAGTATCACTCCAACACTCAGGATGTGACTCATTATTCAGTCTCAAAATTGTTCCTCCTGGATGTAATGAATACTCTTGCCTGCCCATTCGTTCTCAACCTTCAGACATCCTCCAAGTCTCTTTGAGCGAGCACAGGGAGCCTCCAGCCACCTCCACCTGCTTCACAAGCTGATTGTTGCCATGTCTGCTTATGATAGCGCTGAGCAGGGCAGGACAGGACTGGAGCTCAGTAGGGGCTGCCAGGAACACAGGCCAATGTTTCCCTGCCTCCCATCATGCAGATTGTGTTCACTGGACAACTTCCCAGATGCACAGAAAGAGAGATGAGTTAATATGCAAGACTGTAAACCTGCATCCACAAATAAAACACGACGGACTTCAGTTGTGCGGCGTTTGACAGCGTTGTAGATGTATGGCGTGAAGTGGGCTGAGCTGTTTTAGCATAACTCATTTTGATGTTTTATAGATGTCAGTGTACAATTTGCTCTTATTGAGACCTCAATTACATTTCACCTCGTGCTTCTCGTATCTACAAGGAATTCTGTGTTAATGATGATATTATGTTAATAATTCTTTCATAATGTATGAGATTCAAGCTTTGACACACATTATGCAGGATGACCAGACTGGCAGATTCACTTACTGTACCATTTTTTTTTGTGTAAAAACACAGAATTTTAAGTGTAATGAAATGCAGTTAGTATAATAAGGGGTAATGTTGCTAATTGCATGACGAGCAAAAGGAGACAAATATAAAAGGAACAATAATGGGATTATGAGATACTAGTTGCTAGGTGTTAAATGTAGGTTTTAATTTTGACATGTAATGGTGCATTTACACCAGATGCGGATGAAGCGTCAAACGCGAGTGATTTACATGTTAAGTCAATGCAAAGACGTGTATAGACATCCTGCGGCACGATTTGTGTGAATGAAGGGGTGCTGCTTTAGCAATTTGCACGTTTGACACTCTTAATGCACGAATTGCTCAGAAAATCTGGAAAATATGAACTTTAGCAGACATTCACGCCACATTAACAAATCAGGAGCTTTCTCTTGTAGGGGCATGATTATGACGTAGTGCCTGTTGTGAGTGTCCCGATGGGAAATCCTCTTGCCGACACCGGACTACAGCTCATCAAACTGGGTTCGGCTCAGTCGGAAGCACAGCTGAAAGCGGCCATCATCCTGGTATAGTTTCTGGAGGAGTTGATGAACTCTATAGGCGTTGAACGAATATAAGCTGTTTTTCAGCCTTCCTAAAGCACATAAAGACAGCTACTCTCTCAATAAAATCCACTTTAGCCATTTAGCAACAAAGCTAGAGTTACTGGGCAGACAGAAGCATTGCCCATGATGCGAATCCGCATCTATTGTGAAATGAATTTGACGCGCGAATAAAGTGAGTAAACTCAAAATGTCCACGCGTCTATTTATGCGGAAATAGCTCGATTTATTCGCGCATACTGCGTCTGGTGTGAACACAGCATAACAGTAAAGGGACTTAAAGGGATAGTTCACCCAAAAAGGGACATGGTGTCACTATTTACTCATGCTCTGCATTTTCCAAACTTGTGAGCATTTATTTCCTCTCTTAAACCCAAAAGAAGGTGTTTTGAGGAATTTTGGTAAGCAAACAGTTGACTACACACTATGATTTCCATAGTATTTTTTAGAAATTGTGAGGATTTTTTTAAAATTCTGAATGGCCTATGTAATTGTAATAAAATGACTTGGTTCAGATGAGTGCCTTTTATAACATTCAGTTTGTGTTAAATTAGTGTTAATTGACTTATTTTACTTTGTAAAATGACAAGGAAGTTGTTATTTTTATTGTTTTAGATTTTACTGTTGATATTCAACCCTTTTCACATTATATTTACAGATGCATTTACTATATTTCTTTTCATAACCTTAAAATTAAACATTGTTTGGACAGTAATAAAATAAAATAAATAAATTAATCCTTTTTCACTTCAGGAAATGTAATTGACATTGATATGAAGTTAATTGCCACAGTATAATTAGCATTTTTATAAGTAATAAAACTTTAAAAGTCTTGTAATAACAGTTCAGGTTTTATCCAATGAGTATTTTAATGAAGGCCCCATAAAGGATTAATTATTTTAAATTCATTCATGGAATTTTAATAAGTAGCAATTTGAGGATTTTCTAGTTATTTCTAAAATAATGTAACAGCAAGGGTTTCTGCACTTTGCACAGAAATCTGAACTCAAAGCTTTCCTAAACAAAAAGAGTAATCATGACAAATGAAGACAACCATTTAGATAATATATTTTACGTAAGGTATTTTACTTCATTATCTTTCCTTTTTCATCTTTCAGTAAATACGATCAATAACCGAGGCTCAAAATGGCCCCAGATGTATTTAAATAAAACAAAAGATCGCATTTCCACAGTACTGTACAAGAGGCATGAAAAAGCATCCAATAATACCCCAATGAGAAGTCCTTACACAGCGTTTCTTTTAACCTTTATTACCTCTGAACATTGTGACTTAACAATCAGAAGCAACAATTTAAGAGAGAGTTCATTTCCAAAAGATTGACATTGACTTTTGAAATACGTTTACAGTCCTTGTTTTATTTCATCAGTTGCCAGATACTGTTTTTTTAATGAGTTATTTATTGAGTATCGATACTGCACCGCCAGCAGCTGGTGTTTATATATACAAAGCCAAAAATTCTAGTATCGATCCAAACCTTTGCAGATGTTTACTCTGTGTTTGATATCTGCGATTTTCAATTTAGTCTTCTTCGCTTATGCAGTAAAGACACAGGATTGATAGATCCTGAGAGTACTTGGTGATATTTATGATGTCACCGCTGACCTTTTAGATGGTATGTCATCACAGCAACCAATCAGCGTGCCATTTCCTCCTCTCCTCTTTTTCTCCGCCTGTCTGCCTCATGCACACGTGAGGATGAATAAGGAATGAGAGTGTATAACAGCCTTTTTTTTTCATTATTGCAGAGGTGGAAAGTCGAGCTCCGACAGATTGGCTGTTGAGCCAACAGGGAAACAACCAAACATGTTATTGCATGTCACTCACTTGGCAACAGCAGGCTTTCTTCCTGTTGTGTCGGTGTCATTGTTTTGTGTGGTTCATGTGTCAGGGTGAGTGGACTATTGTGTGCTGTCATTCTAACGGGATTAGATGCAATTCCCAAGATTTGCTGTCGGCCTGGTCGATGCATGAAGAGTGAGACGAGCGATGGACGTGTTGTCTCTAATGTTGTGTTGTGATTGTGTTGAGTCCAGTTCCTATGGTCACTACTGATCTATTACATTTTTACACTGCACTGTCAGCCTCTGATAGCTGGAGTACGAGATAGTTCAGTCATTGGGATCTTGTTTGTATTATTAATTTTATTATTTTTTAGAACTCTCAGTATTTTTTTATTTTAAAAAAATGTATATTCATGCATACATATTTTCTTCCCATTACAATCACAACAAAATGTATGCCATTCTAATTTGCATTTGAATCAAACTAAGTTTTATTTTAAAATCCCACATACATTATATAATAATAATAGTAATAATAATAATAATAATAATAATATTAATAATAATAATAATAATAATAATAATAATAATTATTATTATTATTATTATTATTATTATTATTATTATTATTATTATTATTATTATATAAAATACAATACAATATTTATTTAAATAAATTAATAAATATTCAAATAAAGGAACAAAGAATCCACAAAGTACCACCATTTCCACATAAAATGTAACATAATTAGATTTTTTATCTATTTATTTATTTATTTTTATACATTTATATTATGCTATGCTATGTGACGTGACGTGACGTAATGTAACATAACATGAAGACAAGACAAGATTTGGCATTTTTAAATTAATATTATTATATTACATGTGCAGCCTTGGTGAAAATAGAATAATCTTTAAAAAAATAATAACAAATATGCTGTACTATAGTAGCTGTAGCAAACTGTTCAATTACATCATAGTCATAAGCCCCGAGTTAAAGCTAGTAGGCTAGGCTTGTTGGTATTTTGTCAGTATTACTGTTTGATTAATATTAATGGCATACATTACACGTTTACAGTTCTTGTTTTATTTCATCAGTTGCCAGATACAGTTTTTATAATAAATATGCTGTACTGCAGTAGCTTTAGCAAACTGTTCAATTACATCATAGTCATAAGCACTGAGTTAAAGCTAAAGTTTTTTCAGCCACAAGCAAGAAGCAATACTGGCTTTTGTCAGTATTACTGTTTGATTAATATTAATGGCATACTGTACACATAGTGGCAGGTCTGTTTGACTATTTTTACAATGTAAGGCCCATTGCACAAATCTTTTTTTTTTTTTGCCTGTTGTTGTTTTTCCTCTGCCAGTTCACTTAAGAAAAACCCATTTTATTTACATAACATAAATACATATGACCATTCTTTCTCGCAGCTGCATTGCCACGAGCGTTTTTCACACTACACATGTTTTTACACATGAGTATTTGTACACAGCTGCATACAGTATTAGTAAAAAAAAAACTCTACAGCAACCATGAACAAATTGCTTACTTTTTTTAAGCATGCATTTGATATCTCTAATGGAACTTAAAACAAGCTCAGTCCCTTGACTACACATTCTACTAAAGGCTGTTAAAATAAATTTTTTCCTAGAAAAGATATAAAAGGTCCACTATAATTGAATATTAAATTGAAATGTGTCATCACGGTGGCACGGTGGGTAGCACGATCGCCTCACAGCAAGAAGGTCGCTGGTTCGAGCCTCGGCTGGGTCAGTTGGCATATCTGTGTGGAGTTTGCATGTTCTCCCCGTGTTCGCATGGGTTTCCTCCGGGTGCTCTGCTTTTCCCCACAGTCCAAAGACATGCGCTATAGGTGAATTGGGTAAGCTAAATTGTCTGTAGTGTATGTGTGTGAATGAGATTGTATCCCAGTTGCAGCTGGAAGGACATCTGCTGCATAAAACATATGCTGGATAAGTTGCCGGTTCATTCCGCTGTGGCGACCCCAGATTAATAAAGGTACTAAGCCGTCTTCTGTAATATTTTTTCTTTCAACATCAGAATATCAATTTCTCACATCTTTCCCATTTTTTCGTCAATAGTTTTTAGAATAGAATAGAACTGATAGTTTATGTAGCTATATGTATTCTCTAAATATTTAACTAAAAGTTTTATTACAAACTGAGTTTAAATAAAACATCATCTGGAATCTGGATATCTAAAACCTGCTGTATACGGTACATTTTGAAATGCAGACTTCAGCTTTGTTGCCCTTGTGTCAAGAAGACTATGAAATAATAGAGAAGGGAGAGCGTTTAATTTTCCTTTTTCCTTTGATTCCATTGATTTTTTTTTCTCCCCTGGAAGACTTGAGCTCACACAGGAGATCATTTCTCACTCTATAGCCTCTATCTGTCTTTTATGATGAACATTTAAAGTTTTATTCCTCCAATCTGAATCCAGGTCCCTGAACACAAGCCATGTGATGTGAAGGGGCACTGAGCACATCGAAATGGATCCATACATAAATAAATCTGTTGAATGAAGAGCTTTCTTGCCTTCTGGAGTTAGTGCAGGCCTGTCAAGATTTATATCTTTTTTTTTTTTGCTGGTCAGAGAGCTTCATTTGGGATTGGATGAAGATGTGAACAGGGTATACACAAAAATCTTTTCCAAGTTCACTGGTTGCCTACTAAAGCTATACATGGAATAATCATAAATGAAATAATGGCTGTTGATTATTTGTCATTAATTAAATCAAATACTCTAATATAGTAAATGTATAGGTTAGTAGAGAGAAAAATTAGTCAAATTCTTCATGTTCTTAGTTCACTTCATAAACATAGTTCACACCAGTGAGCTATAGAAACGGAATGACTTCCATGATTTATTGTTTATAATCTGTTTTGTGGTTACATGATTAATTACATTAGATTTTTATTTTAGTTTCAGTGTAACTAGTAATAAAGAAGATACTATCAATTTTACTCACATTGTCTGATAATATTTGAATAATTTTTTGAATAATTTAAATAATCAGCACTGTACTAATTATTATGTAGTACTTGTGTGTATATATATATATATATATATATATATATATATATATATACAGTACACCCCTCACAAATCTCTCATTTACATTAATATTTTCTATAGGATGCTTTACAATATTATATTTGTGCATATGCTAGTTTAGTCAGTACTGAGGCCAAATCTGGAGCTAATCTAACAAAATAACTTACAATAATGGTTCAGAAATGAGTAGCCCACATTTATATGTTAGGGAAAAATATTAAATACAATTTTCAAAAATAGCAAAAATCAAGAGAAACAAAAAAATTATAAAAGTTTGTTAAAATGTTGTAGTTTGTAATTGTTTTTTGCAATATTTTGCATGAATTCAAATGTATTATCTTTCCATTTCTAAATATGTTTTGTGACTAAAATATATTTTTAATAAATATATCTGTCTAATAAATCTGTTTTGTTCAAGTGCATCAATATATATTACCCATATTCACTGAGAAATAAAGAAAAATATTCATTTTCAAAATGGGGTGTACTCATATATGCTGAGCACTGTATATATAGAACTAAAAACCACAGACAGGTATTTGGGGGGGGGTTGGTTTTTTCGTTTGATGTTATTATTAGTTGTAGTAAGGATAGTTCAAGACTGTTTCTATAAATAGTTTACAAAATATGGACTCCCTGGAAAACGTTAAACACACAAAATACTAATAAAAAAGAAATAATTTAAAACGTTTATAGCTGTTATTCGTGTTTTAATTTGAATATATAAAATTTTATAAAATATATGTTTGGTTATTGATAAACTTACTTTGCCTCAC